>JAQHUG010000122.1:939258-975307 GCA_028555095.1 Dicrostonyx torquatus
CTAAACATGTGCTTAGCATCAGCATCTCATAGTATCTAAACACGTCTATAGCATCAGCATCTCATAGTACCATAGGCTGGCACCTGTACTTCCCATTCCCAGCTCAGCCATCTGCGACAGGCCCTGGCTTTCCCTTTCTCACCCCAGAGTCTCCTAGGCTGTTCTTGGGCCTGGTTACACTTATTCTCCCTGAATCAACCATAAGCCAACCTGTTATGCCATTTCTCAGGAGCTCCCCCCTTCACCATCCCCAGGACTGATATCTTCCAGCCACATCCCATACCTCTGACCACAGCTTCACAGCATCCAGCTAGATACTCCTCGCTGAACTTGCTGCTTTTCTCCCTACTGTGGGAAAATACTTGACAAAAGCAGCATAAGGGGAAAAAGTTGACTTTAGCTCATAGCTTTAGAGCGTGTGCCACCCTGGTGGAGAAGGCCTGGTAAAGGAGAATGAGGGAACTGGTCACATGAGCCAGGGAACAGAGAGAGATTAACACTGGAGCTCAGCAAAGTGTTGAATGGATGGATGGATATGTGGATGGATGGATGGATGGATGGATGGATGGATGGATGGATGGATGGATGGATGGATGGATGGATGATGGATGATGAATGTCACTAACCTGCCCCTGGCATGCAGCAGGCAGGGTTGGACAGGACAGTTAGAAACAACCTAAATCCTGAAAAGGAGTTGGCAGATGAGTGGGATAGGAGATCTAGACTCCTCCTCTAAAAGGCCCACGCAAGTTTTGGGTAGGTTCAGACCAGCCCTAGTTCCTCTGGGACTCTGTCATAGGTTCACCTGCTGGCCCCAGTCTCCAAGACACAGCTATTTCCATCAAGAACTGCTACCCATGGCTGTGCCCATCTCTGACCTGGTCTCCCTTCCTGTGGTAGAGCCGCTGGCCCTCTCCACCTCTTCAGGTAGGAATACTGCCACATGGCTGCAGACATCACTGGACATCCCTTTGGGGCCTGGTCATCTGTGGACTCCATCTGTTTGGCTTTTCTGAGTCCTGAGGCTTCCTTCTGCAGTTACAATCCAGCACTTGGGCCACCTATTCCCTCCCAAAGGGTGCTCACATTTCTACCTCATCCTCACCCTCCTCAGTCCCCCATCTTCATTCTTAGACAGTATATCACTAACAAGGACCAAACTGGGGCAATGCAGTTATCTCCCTAAGGTCATCAAGTCCCCACTGTCCCATCTACAATAGCCACTGAATTCTTTGGAGGATCTTCCACCATCTTCCCCAGAAGCAGACAAGCTGAGGGAGCCTCAATCCGGATAAAACTGTGGGATCTGATGGACGCATTGGGTAAGGAGTTGGTCTTGTGATCCTTGCGCTCCTCTGAACACAGAGCAATCACAAGACTTCCATTGTCCAGTAAGCCACGTGGTGATGTTATCTGGCCATAAGGTCAGAGACATAGTCTCCCCTCCCCACCCCATGCCTGGAAAGGAGACAGTGCAAATGACTTCCATAGTCATCAAATTTGACCCTCATAAAATCTGACTTTTATTTTACTTATGTTTCTTTTCTTTTCTTTTATTCTGAGACAGGGTCTCATGTATTTCAGGCGGGTCTCGAATTCACGATTTAGGCAAGACTGAACTTCCAGTCATCCTGCCTCCACCCCTGAGTGCTGGGATTACAAGAGTGTGCACCACACCCAGTTTCTGTCCTGCTGGGAACTGAATCCTTAGCTTGGTAAACTCTTTGTCAGCTTAGCCATAGTGGTGGGTTGAAAGAAAGAGCCCTCAAAGGGAGTGGCACTATTAGGAGGTGTGGCCTTATTGGAGTAGGAGTGGTCTTACTGGAGGTAGTGTGTCACTGTGTAGGTGGGCTTTGAGGTCTCACATACGCTCAAGTCACTTCCAGTTTCTCATTTCACTTCCTGATCCTGCAGGCAACACAGGGTGATGGGTGATGGAGGCCCTACCTCAGGGTAACTCTTGCAGTGATTGCAACCACCCTACAAATCTTAGATACAAGCTAGATAGTGGCTCTATCACACACACACACACACACACACACACACACACACATTGGGATAGACCCTTTTAGAAATTCCCTTCCTTATTTTAACATAAATGAATAAAAATCAGATTTTATGAGGGTCAAATTTGATGATTATGGAAGTCATTTGCACTGTCTCCTTTCCAGGCATGGGGTAGGGAGGGGAGACTGTCTCTAAACTTATAGTCAGATAACATCATCAGGTGGCTTACTGGACAATAGGCAGAAGGAACCTGTGCCTATTCTGTAAAGAAGATGCAAGAACCAGGTCACGGCAGCCCCAGGCCTCTTGTCTTACTAAGTGTGATAGTTAATGGTGGTTGTCAACTTGGCAGATTTTTTTGTCAGTAGACAGACCCCTGGGCACATCTTTGTGAGTCTCTAGGTTAGGTTAATTGATTTGGGAAGACCCACCTACCCCATAGGCTGTGGTCCTAAAGTGAATAGAAAGGAAAAAGTGAGCTAAGAGCCAACATTCATGGCTCTCTGCCTCCTGCAGTGTGACCAGCTGCCTTGGGCTCCTGACTTTACATTTCCCACCATGACTGACTGTACCACTCAACTGTGAGCCAAATAAATCCTTTCGTCCTTAAGTTGCTTTTGTCAGGCATTTTGTTACGGCAACAAGGGAAGTAACTAGTCCATTGGGCAATCACGAAGGCAAGGTGTTGGCTTCTGGAAGAAAAGCCCCAGCTGATCCATAAGGACCACGTAAAAGGGAAAGATGTGCCAATTTTAGTTGCAGAGACTTGATGGGGGTTGTTATAGAAACAAACTGTGGCCCTCCTGGTTCTGCAGCCAAAGAAACACACAGAGGTTTATATTAATTATAAACTGTTTGACCTATAATTAGCTCAGGCTTATTACTAACTAGCTCTTACAACTTAAATTAACATATAATTCTTATCTATGTTTAGCCATATGGCTTAGTACTTTTTCTCAGTAAGGCATTCTCATCTTGCTTCCTCTGCATCTGGTTTTTGCCTGACTCTCTGCCTTTCCTCTTCCCAGAATTCTCTTAGTCTGGTTGCCCTGCCTATACTACCTGCCTGGCTACTGACCAATCAGTGTTTTATTAAACTAATGTGAGTGACAAATCTTTAAAGTGTACAAGAGCATTACCCCACAGTACATTTCTAAATGATACAACATTTGAAAGTATTGTGTGTCTTCTTCTAATATGTTTCCTGACTTATGTATAATATATGTATTATATATAATATATATATTATGTACGTGTGTTGGGAGCTGTGTGGCCTTATTTTGAATCGGCATATGAGTGTTTGCTCAACAGGTCTTCACAAGGCAAGACCTGTGAAGACAGTCTCTCACCTGGCAAGAACCAGTGGACCTCAAGACAGCGCAGAATATTGCTGCAGACTGTGCAGCCTGCATGCTCTCTTCTCTCTCATAATGTTGATGAGTCTCCTGATGGTTTGTAGTTTCTCTTTGCCAGTCAGGCATTGGACAGATGTGATAATTCCTGGAAACCCCATTTTTTTCTCTCAATTATTTTTCCCCTAAAATTCTTTGGGAAATGATGCTTCTCAGGTTTCTTATCTGGAAATACCAGCTGTTAATCCAGACCCTGGGAACTTTTCTGATTCAGTGCTGACAGAATCTGAGATGATAAAAGTTAATGGACATGTATAATGAACCAATACAGGGACATTAACTATGTGTCCCAATCCCATGGGAGTGGGGGGAACCATTAAGAATGGTGTGGCGGGATGGAAAATGAGCACCTTATCAGATTCTGTCCTTCATAGAGAGGCTTAGATGTGCAGGACCCTTTTGTAGGACAAGGGAACAGTTAGAGAAATACAAGGCAACTGTATGAAAGCAGCCTGTGGCAGATTACCCCTCTTTCTGCAAATATGCTTTGTTAAGTTTTGAATGATATTGCTGCCTATGTCCACCACCTTTTAGCTTTGTGAGGACAGGATGAGCCCGGCCTGATATTTAGCCAAGCTAGCAAAATGCTGAGCGTTGGTTTTGTTTTAAAAGTTGCTTTGATTTCAAAGTTGGAGGAAAAACGTGTGTTTCTTAAGTATAAATGAAGACAGCTCAAGCCCTTTGTGCCATCACTTGTGTGAAACTCATCTGGGGGCCAGACTTTTCCATGCACTGGTGCCCCTTCCCCAGCTCAGCACCTGAACCAGGCTGTTACAGAACCCTGGCATATATGGCCACCATATAATATTTCCTGTGGTTTGAACTAGTACACTCCGAAAAATTCACATAGAAAGGTTTGGTGACCAGAGTGGCACTTACAGGAAGCCACTACGGACCTCTATGTCTCTGTTAAAAATTTTTGAAAAGACAAAAGTGCAATTCATTGTTCACATGCTTGCTGAACACGAAAAAGGCCCTGCCTCATAACCCCAGGACTGCAATGATCTAGAAAGCAAAAGTATAGGCAGGGGGAGCTACCTGTACCCCCTCTAAATGCAGCCTCACTTGTCTATCTTCATCCTCCTTGTATCTTTTCCCTGTGTATTTTTCTTTTTTTCCCATAGAACTTTCTTGGGTTTTTTTTTGTTTGTTTGGTTGGTTTTTGGTTTTTCAATACAGAGTTTCTCTGTGTAGCCCTGGCTGTCCTGAAACTTGTAGGAGGGTCCTCCTGTATTTGGGTTGTTTTCATTGGTTGAATAAAGAAACTGCTTTGGCCTTTTGACAGGGCAAAATCTTAGATAGGCAGGGAGGACAGAACGGAATTCTGGGATAGGGAAGGCTCAGGGAGAGCCCACCATAAAAGCGCCAGAGTCAGACATGCTGAATCTTTCCTGGTAAGACCACTACCTCGTGGTGACTTACAGACTATTAAAAATTGGTTGAAATAAGATTTAAGAGTTAGCCAATAGAGGCTAGAACTAATGGCCAGGCAGTGTGTTAAATGAATCCAGTTTGTGTGTAATTATTCCGGGTATAAGCTAGCCAGGGCCAAAAGCAGGCCCGCGGCTGGGAGCCGGGCGCCAGAAATGTGGCCCGCTCCTCATTACTACAGAAACTTGCTCTGTAGACCTGGCTAGCCTTTAATTCAGAGATTGACCTCCCTCTGTCTCCCAAGTGCTGGGATTAAAGGCATGTTCCCCCATGCCAGACTTTCTTGTTGTTTTCAAGTTAAAGCCTAGGCCAGTGTAGTGGCTCAGCTGGTAAAGATGCTTGCCATCCAGGTTGACCACCCGAGTTCAAGCCCCAGAAGAGAGAACTGGCTTCGACAATTGTCCTCTGACCTCTTTACAGGCACCATGGCACACACTTTGACATGTAAATACATGTAACTAAGTTTTTAAAATGAAACAAAAGTACATCAAAAAACATTTTATCACTCTATTTTTTTTCTTTTTTATCAGATTTCTTCTATTTTTTTAATTATGGATAGTGGGGTGGACAAGTGCATATGAGCACTGTGCCCGCTGAGGTAAGAAGGCCCTAAATCTTCCAGACCTGGGGTTAACAAGTGCAGCAAATGCTCTTGACTGCTGAGCCATCTCTCCAGTCCCAACATAATTTTCTTTCTACAGGAGAATTTTAATGCAATTTAATAAGGTACCTATGGATGTTAAATGATGAAAATGCCAACTCCTCATTGAAAATTCAAGTTCAAAGACCCTTACAGAGGCAGCACCTCCAGAATGCCTGTTCTTGGTGAAGGAGCTGATTGCACTGAAACAAACATTGCTGCCTTGCGCATCACTGAAGGCTTGAGGCCTTCCTGGGTATTGTTCCTGATTACCCAGGCAAGGTGTCACATGAACCAGGAAATCATCAGGAAAATTATCTTTGGTCTCCTGACACTTGGTGACTATCTGACAGTGAATGTTTTCCCGGTCAGGGTCACAAAGAACTCTCACTGGTATACTCTGGGCATATATAGACTCACTCATCAAAGTTACAGAGAGAGAGAGAGAGAGACACACACACACACACACACACACAGAGAGTGAGAGAGAGAGAGAGAGAGAGAGAGAGATATTGCTATCAGGAGCAAGAGTTGTAAGAAACTACGAAATAAGACTTCGGCCTCCAGACACTTCGTATGATGAGATTCCCTTAGAAGAGCTAGACAGCCGGCTGGGGAGATGTGCAGTCAGTAAGATGGTTATCTAACAAATAGGAGAACCAATCCCAAGAACCCATACATTTTTTTAATATTTATTTATTTATTATGTATACAATATTCTGTCTGTGTGTATGTCTGCAGGCCAGAGAGGGCACCAGACTTCATTACAGATGGTTGTGAGCCACCATGTGGTTGCCGGGAATTGAACTCAGGACCTTTGGAAGAGCAGGCAATGCTCTTAACCACTGAGCCATCTCTCCAGCCCCCGAACCCATACATTTTTTAAGAACACTTGTAATCCCAGCACTAGGGAGATGGAGACAAAATGATCCTTAGGATTCATTGGCCGGTCAGTCCAGTGAGAGACCCTGTCTCAGAAAACCAAGGTGGAACTCCAAATTAGAACCAAAGGCAGGGCAGGTTCCATATCCCCCAGTAGCTCCACTGGCAGTGGATCCAGGGGACAGATCATTCCTAAGTTAGAATAAAGTCTATTAGTAAGCAGAAGTTCCACATCTCCCAGTAGCTTCAGCAGGAGCTACACACCAAAGGTGAGGACCTTATCTGACTCTGGGTAAAGCTCACAGGCATGTGGAGAGTTCCATAATTCACAGAGAAGCCTGAAGACACCAGGACAAAGTTCTTGCCGACACAAGTCAATATCTGACCCTCAGAGGAAAACTCAAGGTAAGAGTCCCTGCCCTAAAATAACAACCCTACGGGGGAAAGGACATGTCAACCCTACTTAGGACTTAGTTCTCAACTGAACACTGCAGAAGCCAATACCGGAAGGACAAAATATCTTAAAGGTGACTGGTAAAAACAAAACAAAACAAAAGAAAGTAAGAAATTAAAAACCCATGAACTAACTCCAGACACGCAAGTCCCATTGAAGAAACAAAAACAATAAGACCAGAGACAAGTCATCAGCTTCAGCAACCAATGGAAATGACTTGAAAGAAAAAACTGCCAAAGAATTCAAAAGAATGATTATAAGTATGTTCAATCAGCGTATTCAAAAAGACACAAATATAGTCCAAAAGAGTAAAAACAAAGAGATGAATATAATAATGAAGTCAGTCTGTGAACATTGAGATAAAATTGCTGAACAAAACCCAAACTGAAATGATGGCAAAATGAAAACTCAATAAAAAGCGAAATAAAAACCTCAGTGGTAAACCACACCAATAGAATGGAATGCGTAGGAAACAGAGTCAGAGAACAAGAAGAAGGAAATGGGTCACGCAGTACTGGTCAATAAGACATTTGAAAGGAAATATGAAAAGAAAGTGTGAGGGCTCTGGGATGCCATAGAAGACCTAATCTTTGGATTATGGGCACAGAGGATATAAAACACCATAGTGAGGGTATAGAGAATGCTTTAAATAAGATCACAAAAGAAAAAAAAATCCAAATTTAGAGAAAGATATGCCTGAACGGGTACAAAGGCACAGAACACCAAATAGAATGGACCAGAAAAGAAACTCCATATGATTATATTATTATAATTAAAATGTTAAAACCACAGAATAAAGGGTATTAAAAACTGCAAGAGAGAAAGGTCAAATCACTTTTAAAGACAAACCCACCAAAATATTACCTGCTTATTCAACAGAAACTTTTTGAAGCTGGAAAGACCTGGAAAATGTATTCCAAGTTCTGAAAAACAACAATTTTAACCCAGAATATTATACCCAGCAAAGCCACCAATTAAAAATGAAAGAGAAATTAGAATTCCTCCAGGTATCTCATGCTGGGGAACGAAATTGCCAAAAGCCTGAGTGAGCCAGTCAGGTAAGTTTTCCCTTTTATTACACCGTCTTTTTTAATAATTTATTTGTTTTATATACATTGGTGTTTTGCCTGCAAGAATATCTATCTGTATGAGGAGTAACAGACAGCTGTGAGCTGTCCTGGGAATTGAACCCAGGTCGTCTGGAAGAACAGCCAGTACTCTTAACTGCCGAGCCATCTCTCCAGCCCTCTAGCAGACCACCCTACAGAAAAGACAACAGTGTGTCAATGATGGGTATGACCACAATTTGCCCAGGACTGCTTATATATGCATAACTATAACACACTACTTAAAATTTAAGCTCACGGCAGCATCGAAGGTACCAGGATCCCACTTGAGGATCAGTGGCTCTCTTTCTCGTCACTGCCCTTCCACTCAATCCTCACACATACATTTCTCTTTCCCTCAAGGTCACTTGTTTCCACAGGATTCCAGGATGACAGTGGGACTTCAGTGGGAGTGTTCTTGGTTAAAGGTTCAGTAGAGGAACTGGCTAAAGAAAGGAAAGGTATCATTAAGAAAACAGCAGGAGATGGCCTCAACCAGCCCAAGCAACACACTATGACAATCACCATGGCATGCCCACCACAGGTGACATCTGTCTGATGCATTCAGAACGGAGAGCTGAAGACAAATCTGTGGTCAGAAGTCCACTGTCAGCTCTCAGCTTGCACGCTTGTCTTTATTTAAAAGGAATAAGTCTCCACCTTTTTTTAAAAAAAACTGATTAAGACTTCAGGTTTGCTGCAAGTTCTACCTGAATAAGGTAAAAGTCCTGTGGTTTGATGATGCCAGGGATGGTGAGAAAGTTCTGGAAGATGGACCCCAGTGACCCTGATGGTAGGAACAAAAGCCATCCATACCCTGGGTCCATTGCCATATAACCTTTGGAGAAATTTGATAAGACCCAAAGTTGTGTCCAGGTGTATGGAAACAAGGTGTGTGGAAGTGACTTAGAAATAGAGTGTCGAGCCCCTGGCTCATTAAACAGTTTAATTTTTTACAATGCACAGAACACTCTGTTAAAGGGAAAAATGGAACAAATGACATTCAAGGAGAAAATTTCACTTGCTGGATTGCAAAAAAAAAAAAAGTCTGTTCGGAAAGATATTACCACTTCCAGATTTGCATGCTTAAATCCACTAATGTTCTAAACGCCTACTATTCCCATTTCTCTCTTGTGCTATTCCTACTGGTAATGAGTTGAATTTACTTTCAACAACTGAGAGCAATTATGTTGGCTTTCTGTCACTGAGAGTTAAATCCACTTTAAAAAAAAAAAAAAAACAGGAGCGGTGGGGTGAGGAGGTGGCTACATTGGTAAAGTATTTGCCATGCAAGCATGAAGACTTGAGTTCGGGTCCCCAGCACTCATGTGAGAAGCTTAGCACAGCACTGCACACCTGTTATCCCTACACTAGGGGGTAGAGACAGAAGGATTCCTGGGGCTCCTTGCCAACCAGTCTAGCCAAATGGATGAGCTCCAGGCTCAGTGAGAGACCCTGTCTCAAATGATTAAGGTAGAGAAACAACTGAGAACAGCTGGCACTGATGTACACACAGAAATGAGCAACCGGGAAAGGTTGGTTGTGGTGCTACGGTGGTTGGATGTTTGGGTTTGGACTGCGTCAAAGCAACATGTCATGTGGAGAGTGCCTGGGAAAGGTCCATTTACCTCACTGCAGCCCGGAAACAAAGAAAGACAGGAAGGGACTGTGCCTGTACATCCCTTTTAAAGGGGCTTCCCCAAAGACCTAACCTCTTCCTCTTCCTCTACCTCTTGAAGATTTCACCAGTTCCCACCAGGGTCACAGACTTTTGACACATGGACCTTGGGGAGGCAGGGTGGAAGTTAAGATCCAAAGCACAGTGCCAGGGGTAAAGTGTTTCCAGACAAGCGTGAGAACCTGCTGTCAGTTCCCCAGGTCTGTGATGTCATCACTTACAGCTGAGTATAATAGCCCAAACATCTGTAACCCCAGAGTGCATAGGGCAAGATAGGAAACGGAGGCAGGGAAACCCCTAGAACAGTGGGTCTCAGCCTGTAAGTGGTGACTCCTACATGGGTAGTGTACCAGATATTTACTTACAACTCATAATGGTAGCAAAACTACAGTTATGAAGTAGCAATGAAAATAATCTTATTGTTGGTGGTCACCACAAGATGAGGAACTACATTAAAAGGTCGCAGCACTAGGAAGGTTGACAATCACTGCCCCAGAAGCTTTCAAGCCAGCTAGCCTGACCTACAGCCAGGAACAAGAGACCCCACCTTAGACACGGTAGAAGGTGAGGCCCAACATTCAAGTCCTCTGACCTCCACACATGCACGGTGGCACATGCCCACCTACATACAAACAAAAGAATGAACACACACATCATACACATGCACATAGAAAACCACATGCATGCATACACCTTTAAAAAAGAGAGAGAGAGGGAGAGTTATCCACTACAGCAGCCACTAAAGTCACTGTGACCACTCCAGGCACCGAGACTGATGGACGAAAAGGAGTATTCCTACAGAAGGGCCAAGCAGAGAAGGAGCAGGGTGGGCTTGGGTCTTTTCTGTTTCAGTCCATAAATTTTGACCGCAGCAAACATTCAAACTAAAATCTAGAATATTCCCATCACCCCCAGGAAGTTTCTATACGCTCCTCTCCTCTCGCTACCCACACAGACTCACCCACCGCCTTGGTTTGCTTTCTATCGCTGTGAAGAAACACCATGACCGAAAGCAGCTTGGCGGGGAGAGGGCTTATTTCACCTTACAGCTTATAATCCATGATGAAGGGGTGTCAGCGCATGAACTCAAGGCAGGATCTGAAGCAGAGGTCATGGGTCCAGTTAACCTTATGCCTCTGTCTCCAAGTGTGTGCCACCACATCCATTCATGCCGTTAATATTTTTAAAGCTATTATAAATTTAGTCATGCACACTTCAAGAGACAGATGAACCAAGGAAACAAAAGAGACATTTGTAAAAGGAGAGAAAAAAAAACCCAAACAGATGCCATAGAGAGACAGAAGGAAGAGTTTATAACCTCATGCTTATCCTGATTTTAACTGTCCTGACCACAGTTCTGAGGAAACTGTAGCTCTGGCTTGTTACAGCTTCCATATCTCTGTTAAAATACCTGAGATGTATTCATGCGCATTATCTCTATTTGCTGTTGAATCCTTTAACATATGTTTCATAACGGGGCTCAAATCTGTCTGTTAATTCCAACATCTGGGCCTTCTTCTGTTTTGTGGATTACTTCCTCTCTTGGCTGAGGTCATCGTCTATTATTTCTCTGTCTCCTCAGCATTGGTTGTGGATACCAGATTCTGTCTGTAAAATATTAGTTGAGACTGAAGCGGACGGTAAACAGCTCCAGCGAAATATCCCTCTTCGACGTAGCACAGCCCTGCAGAGATCAGCGACACCTAGTCATCTGCAGTTGGCAGACCACAGGAATTCACCTTGCCGTGTCTGCTCTGGGTACTACCTAGCCACATGGGGCTACACACTTCATTAAAATGGCTGTCAACAGTCGTGGTGGTGTAACACCTTTAGTCCCAGGACTTGGGGGGCAGAAGCAGGCAGATCTCTGTGGGTTTGAGGTCAGCCTTGTCTACAAAGTATTTCAGACCAGCCAGGACTACACAGCAAGACCCTCTCTCAACATAAAACAAAAATGTTGGCCACCTGCTCCTTCCCTGCAATATACTTTTTTCGCTCACTGATCTTCCAAGAGGAAAGCTATCCTGACCTCCACCCACTCTCTGGAGTTTAGTTTATCATCATTTCTTTATCACCCCAACTGTCTGAAGGGCTTCTTAAAGCTACGGACTGTGACTGGGGAAATAGTTGCTGTGCAAATGTGCAGGCCAGCGCTTGAATCCCCGGAGTCTGTGTAAGTTGGATGTGCTGTAATATCAGCACGCCTATAGCCAGGACATAGAGACAGGATACTTCCCAGAAGCCCCCAGGCCAAATAGCCTGGTGCATGGCAGAGGTGAGCAAGAGACTGTCACAAACAAGGTAAAGGGCAAAGACAAACACTTGAGTCTGTCCTCTGACCTCCATACATGAACACCATAACACACACATGCCCATGCACACATATACACACACATATACACAGATCATATATACATACACACAATACATACACACACTATGCACACACATCATAATACATACAATACACACATACACATCATATATGCACACTATCCAATACATACATCATATATGCACACAATACATATACACACATCATACATATACACACACTATACAAAACACACATCATACATGCACACAATACACACACATCCACACATCATTCATGTACACACACAGTGCACAAATATATATTATGCATACACACATATATACACATACACACATACCCTTCTCTCAATTAATAGGGTAAAATTAATAAATGATATTGAGAAATAGATTCATAATTTTAATTGATTCACAATTATTGCCATGTGGCAAAACAAATTCTAACTAAATTTGAATTTTAAATATTAAAAAGGTAGAATGAGGGTATAGCACACTAAGAGAACACTTACCTAGCATGCGTTTAGCCCTGAACTAGATCACTAACACATACATTTATTTAAAATAATTATATTAAAGAAATGTATAGTTATGAGATGCGATGGTCAAATTATAACAATAAGGTAATAAATACATGTCATAAAGTCATGAGGTTGATGTGATAGTCAAATTATAACAGTAAGGTAATAAATCATGAAGGAAATGTATGGATTTGATTGAATAGAAAGCAAGAACTTATATATGGCCCCTCAAAATTAAAAAAAAAACTGAAAATTATTTGTGAAATGTGGGGGTGGGGCTCTGCGGGAGAGATGCCCGGCAGCCGGAGATGCAGTTGAGTAGTGGTGGCATGAGCTCCGCAGGGAGGGCATCCAGCAGGAACGCTGAGGACAGAGAGTTTGGAGTACACGCTACAAACCCTTTGTGGAGCATGTCTGCAAACTCGGTGCGCAGACGAGCTGAAGGTGAAGAGAAGACATTAGCAGGGGATGTGAAAACCAGTCCTCCACGAGCTGCACCAAAAAAAGCAGCTGCCATCTGTTCCCCAAAACGCTCTGCCCATAACGAAGCCTACATCTCCAGCCCCAGTAGCGCAGTCAACAAATGGCACCCATGCTTCTTGCGGACCCTTCTACCTGGAATATTTGCTTCTTGCAGAATTTACATTGGCAGTGAAGCAGAAGCTACCAGGTGTCTATGTACAGCCATCATATCGATCTGCGTTAGTGTCGTTTGGAGTAATACTCATACGACACGGACTGTATCAGGATGGCGTATTCAAGTTTACTGTGTGTATTCCGGATAACTATCCAGATGGCGACTGTCCACGCCTGCTGTTTGATATTCCCGCCTTTCACCCGCTAGCTGATTCCACCGGAGGTGAACTGGATGTGAAGAGAGCATGTGCAAAGTAGAGGCGGAACCATAATCATATACGGCAGGTCTTAAGGTACGCAAGGAGAGTCTTCTACAAGATGGACACGACAAGTCCCCTAAACCCTGAGGCTGCGGTACTGTATGAAAAAGACATCCAGCTTTTTAAAAGTAAAGTGGTTGACAGTATTAAAGTAGGTATTGCTCGTTTGTTTGACCAACCGAAAATAGAAGACCCCTACGCAATTAGCTTTTCTCAGCGGAACCCCCCTGTACACGATGAGGCCAGAGAGAAGAGGCTGACTCAGAACAACCTGAGGAAGAGCACAATAAACGTGTTCATGTTGCTGGCCTGTCATGGGTAAAGCCTGGCTCAGTACAACCTTTCAGTAAGGAAGAGAAAACAGTAGCCGCCTGAAGAGCAAACCGCGTGAACGGTGGCTGGCTATCAGCAGCGTTGTGTACGCGTAGGTTCTAACAGCAGGGTGTGGAGACCTCTCATTAAGTAATGCCTTACTTCTGTCAAAAATGTCAGGGTGAATCGAGTTCAGTACTCCAAATTATTGGGGACCTTGAGGCTTACGTATCTTTCTGAATATGTTAGAGGTAAGCTGTGTTTACTTTAGCAGCTGAGAGAAGGAGCACTAGGTGGTAGGTGGAAGTTGGCGGTTTGTGGTAGGTGGAAGTTGGCTGTTTCCACTGTACCTACGTTAGGCCATGAAGAAGAAGGGTGTAGAGAAGAGATCCAGAGGGCAGCACTGTCAAGTAGAAGGACTGGCTTTCCGGCTTCAGCCTGCTGACCTGCTGCAAATGTCTGTCTCTAAAGCATTAGGAGAGTCTGAAATGCCGACAGTTTGTGAATACAAACGTTCATTTGGAGCCTGGAGAGATAGCTCGGTGGTTAAAAGGCACTTGATGCTCTTCTAGAGGACCTGAGTTCAATTCCCAGCACCCACAAGGTGACTCACAACCACCTGTAACTCCAGATTTGATGGCCTCTTCTGGCGTCTGGGGGCACCAGCCATGCACATGAGGCGCTGACAGACGTGCAGACAAAACTTCTACATACACAAAATAAAAATAAAGAAATGGTCATGTGATATCAACCAGGGTAAATGAAGAAAATAAAAAGGACCATGGCAATGGCTGAGCAGGTGAAGCTGCTTGCCAAACCTGATTGATGACCTGAATTTAATCCCTGGGACCCACATGGTGCAGGAAGAGAAACAACTCCTCAGATTGTCCTTCGGCCTCCACTCACATCCCTGGTGGGTGCACACATGCACTCGTGTACACACACACACACACACACACACACACACACAACACACAATGCAATTCAAAATTTTTATTTTTAAAAAGCTGAAAGTTCAACAGTAAGAAAACTATGAAGCAAATGGTGACATATCCAAAACTGGACATACTAAGTAGGCAAACACATTCTCCAACAGTCCTTGGTAATTTGTAAAATTTCTTGAGATAAAATATGAAGTGCAATCTTCATGGTTCCACACCACACGAACAGCATGCTTTCAACCTCTGACTTAATATGTGCAAACAAAAACTATCCAAAAGAAATAAAAACTCATTACAGTCAATTCTAGGTAACAAAACTAAGAGTGCATGTCTTTTTTTCTTTACGAAAGTTTCCTACTTTTCTGTTTTTAAATTTTCTTCCAAGATTGACAGAATAATTTCTGTCTTAGTGCTTTCTTCTTCTACAACAGAACACCAGATTGGGTGGGCTTGTCTGTCTGTTTGTCGTTTGTTTTTGAGGCAGTGTCTCCTGTAGTCAGAGTGCCCCCATTTGTTATGACTTTGGATTCTGATCCTCCTGCCCCTGCCTCCCAAGTACTTTGATTGAAGGAAAGTGCCACCCTGTCTAGGTTCTAAGTGCTGGGGATGGACCCAGGGCTTTGCCCATGCTAGAGCAGCAGTTTACCAGCTAAGCCGCATCTGTCTCCTTACGTGGTGTGTTAAGGTGGGAAGATTACGTACCTCCTGGTCCTGAAGGCTAGAAGCCACCTTGCATGGCACCACCATTTGCAGCAGGATCTCAGCTTCCACCATTGCTGGAGAACAGAAGCGGGTAAATTATTCACAGAAAGAGAAAGCACAAGGGTCAGACCCACGAGCATGGCTGCCCATTCCCTTCAGATCACCAATCTCTTCCTAGGAGTTCTGCCCTCAAGCACTCAGTATCTCTCCCAGGTTCACTTCCCCACATTACCAGTGTAGGAAGCTTCCACCGTAGAAACCATAGCAGACTGGTTCTTGTAGAAAACATAAAGTCAACTGGGGAGACAGCTCAGTTGGTTAATGCAAGACCAGAGTTTAATGCCCCAAACCCACAGTTAAGCCGCGTGTGGCGGCATGTGCCTGTAAGCTCAGTACTGAAGAGGGGAGGCAGCCATAGGAGGGATCCCTGGGTCTCACCAGTCAGCCAGCTGAGCTGAATTCGGGGAGCTCTGGAACAGTGAGAGACCATAACTTTTAAAGGAAGATAGAACCGTCAAGATGATCAGGCAGGTAGGGGCTCTACTGCCAAGCTTCACAACCTGAGTTCGAATCCCAGGACTCTCAAGATGAAAGCTCCTGTCTCTTCATCAAGGCTCCCTTTCTAGGCCTCGGAGCAGGATAGCCCATCTCTTTGCCATCACAGGAGAGTTGGAACCACATTGGTCTTCTAGGGTAAAGCCTGGACATGAACTGGCCCATGTTGTGCTATGGTCACCAGGAGTTCAAGGCAAGTAAAAGAAGCACAAGCCAGCGGTTCCCAACTTCACCACCACCTCCTTTGATACGTGCTGATCACACAGGAAGTGAGCAGGGCTTGGTACAGCAAGGGTGAGGCTGTGGAAGAGGCTCACAGGTCCAGGACACTGGAATCAATACGCACCGTCATGGTTCTTTTTGCTCAGATGTACTTTCTGTTTGTTTTGGGAGGCCTGTGTGTGGTTCTATTCTCCTTCAGTGCAAGAAGCAGCTTCTCTGATGATGACTAATTTGAGGCAGTTACCTGAGTCTCAGCCTGGTGTGGTTACTGGGGTCCCTCGTAGAAAGTGTGACTGAGGATTGGCAGTTGACACCAGGGAAAGGTGCTGAGCTAGAAGGGAAGGTTGAAAGGGTCCCCAGGGAAGGCTAAGCTGGGTACAGGTACAGTATATAACTTCTATTTCTTTATTACTATTTCATATGTGTATTGCTGTGTGTGTGTATACATGTGTGTGAATGCGCACGTGTGTGTGAATGCGCACGTGCGTGTGTGTGTGTGAATGCAGGAGCACATGTACCCCAGTGCAAGCGTGGAGGACAGAGGACCACCTCGGGTGTAGGTCTTTGTTTTCTACCTCGTTGGAGACGGGGTCTCTTGTTCTTCATCACCGCAGGCATCCACTAGATTAGGTGGCCCACAGCTCCAGAGACACCCCCCCATCTCCGAGCCCCATCTCCCCATAGACATGCTGGGATTACAGACGCATTACACACATCCTGGAGATGGCCATCCTCCTGCGTGCAGAGCGAGAGCCTTATCACGCCCCCCCCATCTTCCCAACCCTTGTAGCTTCTATTTCTTGCCTATAATTTTCTATTTTTAAAATAATTTCAAGAGAATTTCTAATTGCTTGTTGAGGCATTTTTTTAAGATGGCTACTTGCAAATCCTTCCAGATAATTCCAATACCTGACTTAACTGTGTGTTGGCATCAGCTGATTTTCTTTTCATGCCCAAGCTGCAATTTGCCCAGTTTCGGGGAAGGACTGGTGCTTTTTGGTTGTTGTTTTATCCCTGACGTGTTTTCTGTTACATTAAGAAACAATGAGTGCTAACCAGTGTTGCCTTTCAGCAGCCGGTCTCATTAGGCTGAGCAAGCAAGTCCCAGCCTGTATGGTGGGCTGTGACTCCAGAAGAATCTCATTGCTGAAGTTTTCCCCGCATTGCTTCTGTCCACGTGTGGTTTATCTGGTTCTTCTGGTCCTTCCATGGGCTGCTGCTGGGGACTGAGGGCCAAGTGAATCCAGGAGGTGGAGAAATGTTCCAGTCAGTGGAGCTTCGGGGGCTTCCCCGTGTAAGAAACAAATCCCAATTCTCCAGCAAGGGAGTCAAGAGACTAGCAGAAGGGAAACCGTTTTTAGTTCAACTCCGCAAAAAATCAAAAAGGTCACCAGCCTAGAGAAACAGCGAAAATGACTTTGGAAGCTCCTGATGGTGAGAAACCCTTGTGCTCCACCCCTACACTCCCTCCCGCCACAGTGTTTCACAGTTACAATCAGCTTTTCTAACAGCCTACTCCCTTCCCCAACTCCCCATCCTATTGGTTCAGAATGCCAAGCTTTAGCTAACTAACGTTCTGGGCCTTGAAACTTCCCCCCTTTTCTAATAGTAGGCTTCCTCTCACCAAGTGCCTGCAATTTTCCATCTTTCAGAGTTCCCAGACAAGCAGCTTCCAGCCACCAGCTAGGGAAGTGTGGGGCAGAGACCCCTCCTGTTTATCTGTGGTTCTTTAATGAGCTCTCAGAACCCTGCCTGCTGACAATGGACCATAACCATTCACCTCTTGTACAGGCTAGGCCATTCTGAGTGTGAGTGGGTGTGGGAGGGAGGGTAAATGGGTGGGGTGTGCACTTTGCAGGTGCCACCCAGCGACACGTGGGGACAGGACTGGAAGCTCAGGGATAGAAAATCCCTCAGGCTAATCTGTTATCCCAACTCTGCCAGGAAGGAGTTGCAGGGCTCACCTGGAATTCCCAACAGTCTTGCTGCCCTATCTAGAAAGGAACACACCAAGTAATCCATCCTTGGCGGTTCACCTTGAGAGGCTAACCAGGGAAGTTACACCCAGGGAGACACACCCCGAGAGGAGACACACCTAACTCACCTTCCTCTTTTTTCCCCAGGCGTGAGTTCAGATCAGTTTCCCCTTGTCCCCCGCCTTCCATTGGCCTCCTTTGTCTGCCTCTGGTGCCGGCTCCATCATCCAAACACTCGGCAAAGAACAACAAAGAGTCTACACCACCTTGTCCAGATCTGAGTTGGACCACAGCCGTGTCTATGTCTACCTGCTCCCACCTGCCTCAGAGCCAATCCATTGTGAAGGAGAAAAAAACTTGACGTAATCCCACCCAGGGAGCTGACTGATCCTGTAATTGCTGAGGCTTTCTTTTTGTGTCTTAGCTTTTGTTTATGATAAGTTCACTGAACACAGACGTTGAGCAGGTGGCATCATAATGGTACTTGCTCTCTCCCAGTCCTCCCTTAGCTAGAAGCTCACGGGGTTCCCCACAGTCCCAGGCCTTGGGGACAATTTAAGCAAACCCCAGCTGTCACATTCCTCTCACAGAGAGCTTGTGCCGTATCTCGGACAATGCCTAGTTACCCACTTCTTTGGACAGCCTGGTATCTATTATGCCTACAGTTCAAGGCATTTATGGTCTTTGAAATATCTAAATTTAGGGGATCTTACAGGACACCCAACAAGACAGAGGTATGTGACTTAAGGGGAAGCATATTCCTAGGGCGTAAGGCCACAATTCAGTATGGTGAGACTCTGGGCCTGCAGAGTGTGCAGGGGGTCAGAGACTCCAGGGGCATCCCCAGATTTGACTGTCAAGGGGATGACCTGGCCCATGTGTCTTCAGCATCCATCCTATCTTAGCCTGGGTCTCTGAGTTCTGCATCTCCATTTGGGACATAATAGCCTCTGGGCCCTAACTCTGCACCAAAGAATCAGAATGGCTTAGAGTGCCTGCTAGATCCTCCTCTCCCAAGCAAAGAACCATGTGTTCAATCTTCTGGCATTTCCTCGGTGATGGACTATGATGTGGAACTGCAAGCTGAAATGAAGCCTTTTCTCCCGGAGGTGCTTTGGGACAGGGTGCTCTGTCATTGGAAACCTAACTAAGGCACCTGGATTCATGCATGCCAGGCAATCACTGAGCCAGCTCAGCTACACGCGCGCGCCTCAGACTTGGCTTCCTAAGCTGAGTCCAAAATATTCTTGGACCCCCTAGTCTATCTGAGGAGGTGGAAGAAATACACAAAGCCCTCAAGCACTCAAAAGCCACTGGGGGCAGAGCACCTACCAGGAGGCCTTTGTGTCTATAGGCCCCTGAGCTGTCAATTTAGCTTGAAGCTCACGGCCTGACCAATGAACGACTCCCTAGCCCTCCTATCCATTAGAAAGGAAGCCCTAAAGAAGGCCCTGTGCAGCTCTGGCGATGCTACCTGTGAGGCAGCAGTTCTCAACCTGTGGGTCTCTACATCAGATATCCTGCATACGATTCATAACAGTAGCAAAATTACAGCTATGAAGTAGCAAGGAAATAATTTTATGGTTGGGGTCAGCACAACAGAACATGATGCTGTGTATTAAAGGGTCACAGCATTAGGAAGGTTGGGAACCACTGCCAGTGTGGGGGCCGAACACAACCGGCCCAATCTGACCAGAGAGCCAACATTGTGACAGGATACACAGGGCTCTGAGCTGAATAACTACCCTCAGACCTGACAGGTCTAAGCACCCATCCCCAACTGCTGAAAGGGAGCCCATGCCCTGCCACTCCTTCAGGAGCTGACCTCCTCCTGGTGGCCCCCGCTGGGGCTACCAGTGCTACTGTTAAAAAGCACAGTGTCCTGTTTCCTGAGTGCTATGGGATTATGTTGGGGCATCCTATATGCCTATATGCTTCTCTTAGATCCAGAGTGGGTTGCCAGCCTTTCTCTCTACCCCAACCTGGACCAGGCCTACTTCACCTGGAATCCCCTCCTTGGGGGAGGATAGTTTATGAAGACAAGGGACAGAAATGGGTAGCAAGAACATTAATATTTGGAGCTCTAGAGAGATAGCTCAGTTGGTAAAGTCACTTGCCACCCAAGAATGAGGGCCTAACTTCTATCTCTAGCACCTCCACAAAAAGCCAGGCATGGTGGCACTTGTTCACAAAGCTATACTGGAGTGGAGCAAAGGGATCCTCTCTGGCCACCCAGCCTAGCTGGCAGCAAGCCCCAGGATCCGGTAAAAGACTCTGTCTCCAAAACCATGGTGTATGTCTTTGGAGGAACAATACTAGAGTCTGACTTCTGGCTTTCTTGTGCATGCACACACGTGTGCATATGTGCCTAGATCCAAACATGTGCACCTAAGTGTAAATGCACCCCTTCCCACAGCCAGAACCTTGTTGGCAAAGACCCTCTCTGAAACCTTGTCCCTCTCCTAATTAAAACACCCCAGAGTGCTGTCCTAAGAAAGTAAATCCCACTGAGGCCAGTCCCAGCTGACACCAGCCTATCGGGAAAGTAGGTATTAATGTCAGTGGAGATGGGCAGCTAAAAAGACCTGGCCACACAAGGGAGGGGCTCTGCGATCTTTTGGCAAGGGCAGCTCCCACCACAGGAGAGGCGCAGGGTGTCACAGGCAAAAGAGGAGTCACCCCCACGAAGGAAACAAAGGAGATGAACTGCAAGGAGCCACACATGAAAGGAGGCTGATTCAGGATGCTGAATGCTACCCTCCTCATGGGGTTCTGTTTGGCCTAGGACCAGGACAGAGGACTTCTCTGCCTACCCAGGGTGGCTCAAGGAAGGCAAGGCACCAACATACCTTCTGGACCAGGTGGTTTGTCTCAGCCTGTAGGATTCAACCATTCACAGAGCCGTGGACTCTGCCCAGGGGCATAGATAGCCCTATGCATATCCCCAAACCATCTGCTGGCCTCTCCTGTGGCTCTCCCTACCCCAGCTAGGTCAGGGCCCCTTTTGGAAAAAGGAAAGTCACAGCAGGAATCTGGAAGGAGACCTCCCCCACACTCCCAGCAGGTGGGCCTATGGCTCCATTTTGCTCTGAAATCTCTCAAGGCAGGTCCTGGCAGATGTTCCAAGCAGAAAGGACCAGAGAGAGGTCTGGGGAGATGGCTCAGCAGATAAAGCATTTGAAGAGACTGAGGATCTCCTGAGCAAGGGGTTAGCAAGCTTAGCAAAACTCCGGGTACAGCAAGGGACCCTGACTCAGTAAGTATGACAGAAAGACATCAAGGAAGACACAAGTTGTGAGCCCCTGACCTTCATACACACTCAGACACATGTGCTTACCTACTTACACACATGTGAAACACACACACACCTGCACAACACTCACACATATGTGCAAGTGCATGCACACAGACACAAGTAGGCAAAACCCTTTGGGTAACCCTTTGGACAGTAAGTCTGCTGGCATCTCATCAAGCTGTGGGAATCTACCTTGCCCAGCCTGCCACTATGGTGTCACCAGCTAGTCTCAGGAATGTGCCATGGGAAGGAGGGGGGCAGAAAAAATCAAGAGAAAGAGGGACTTGAAATTACGTTTACGCTACTGGATGCACACACAGCCTGTGAATGCCAAGGAACAAAGTTTCCCTTACACAGGCAGCCTCCAGGCAGGGTAGTTCAGTGGGTGGCCCTCTTCAGAGCGTCACTAGCATAAGGCAGACTCTTCAGACTCTCAAGTGAAGTGGGCAGAAGGGGGGCAGGGGGGGGGGAGGTACGAGGCATCAGCATCCCAGAGGCTTTGGTGGCCACTTCAAGTCTGAGTCCTTCAATCCACCGGAAATAGAATATTTTCTATAGGACAACTAGATCATGTATGTTCTCCTTAGGCAGGCCTTTGCGGGAGGATTTGGAAGGGTACTGCAAAGTTGTTGAGCAGAGGCCCACCTAGCCATAGGACAATTCTGCCATGGGAGGAAAGGCTGTGCTGGTGGAGGAAGCAGGGCACTCCAAGAAAGTACCATTCGGGAGACCAGGCGACAATAGAGGGTAAATGGAGCAGACGGGGTCTACAGAGACTAATGGGCTCAGGTTCACGAGAGTGGTCCAGCTCCGCTCCCCTGACCCCTACAGCTCTGGACTCAGTCCATTGGCTACTGGAGGGTCTGAGATTCCATCGCTACACCGAGTCACCTTTAAAAGTTTGTCCTCAAGCAAAACCTCGCCTGGCTCCCGCCTGCAGCCTCAAGGGAGGCTCTAAAGACAACGCGACTGCCTCCTGCACTCCTTCAGAAACAATGGCAGACAGCCGACGGAGAACCAGGGAAGCAAGTGTGGAAAATCCCCCAATTTTACAATGTCAACTGCTGAACGAGGTAGCAGCCAGAGGCTGTGCCCCCGCGTGTCCGCCCGCGGGACTGCACTCCCGGGGATGGGGGGGGGTTGATCTTCTGGTTCTCAGACAATGAGGGCACATGGTAGGTAGGGAATTATGTTAACTTGCTAAAGACAAATCTTAATCTTTTCTCCAACAGAAGTTGTTTTATTGGGTCATCACTTCCTACCACTAACTGTCTTTTCTTTTTTCTCCATATTAGTCCAAAGCTAAGAGCTCTGAAGTAAGCCTTCAGAGGACAAAGGTAGGGACAAACTAGTATTTGAAACACTAAAGCTGACACTGCCTCCAGCAAACACTCAGCTGGGCTTCTTCTGTTCATGCGCTCTCCTAGGGCTATGGGGAACCCTGGCTACCAAGGAGAGAAAGGAAACAGCAAATAGAACCAGTACTGACAGGCATATGACAGCTGGGGCCTCATCGATCTCACTGGCAATCCACAGCTAACTCTCAGGGTCACATTTCAGCCAGTTTTTCAGGAGTAGGAGCCCGGGGAAGCCTGGCTAGTCGGTTTGCAAAAGCTTCCTTCGCTCCTGGACTTAAGACTTTGGGCACTTGATTTCGGGGCAGTTCACATGATTGCCTCGAGAGTATCAAGAAGCACCCGCTGAGCTTAAGAGAGAGGCCTTCCTGGCTAATGAGAGGGCTCTTCAGTCATTGTGGCAAAAACTAAGTCTGAAGAAACAGCCTCTCTAGATGAGATGCTGTCGACCCTTGAGCCAGAGCGCTGTGGCTACCACTGCAGTTTGTCACAGAGACAGCCACCCACTGCGCGCGCACCTATGCCAGACTCATCTGCCTCCATGGGGTTTCAGTTTTCCCATCGGCACAGCCAAGCATCGGTGGTTTTCTCTTGAACGCTCTGGGGCCCCTTGGCAATAGATACCACTGTAGTGGCCCTCAAGATCCTCAGGGCTTCTGCCTCTGGCCTGGAGAGAACAGAGATGAACACAGGCTGGCGAAGGACAGAGCTCCGGAAGGGGTTTCACCTGGCCAGGAACGGAGTGAGAAGTTTGGCTCTGGAGTGCTTCCCCACACCCTAAACCTCAGTATTTTCTTTTACAGAATGGTTATTATAGCTTGTGCTTGCCATGCTTGCTGGTGGGGTTGGATAACGGATCTGCTGTGCCGGGCACCACAGCAGCCCTATTTAGGATTTGCCTCTTGGCAGAACCTTAGCATCTGGGCAAAAACTATCTGACGGGTTCCTTTGCAGCAATGCCCTGTAAGTCTGGACTGCTGGGTCAACCAAGTCCCATGCAGGAATAGCACCCTGGTCCGCTACTAAAACGGAGCTCCCTCGGCACACTGCTGTGTCCTCACACCCAACCAGAAGAAAGTGGAACAAGCTGCCCTCAGGTTTTTCTCTGGGCCCAGGACAGTTCCAGCTTATAAGATGGGCAGGGGCAAAGGGCCCTGAATCTCACCAAGGGTACCCCATTTCCCCAACGGTCTAGTCACACATAGTATGTTCAGGGCCATGCCCCCCCATCTGACCATAATGGTTACTTCTTTGATCTGTCTGCAAAACTCCATGGTGTGTGTGTGTGTGTGTGTGTGTGTGTGTGTGTGTGTGTGTGTGTGTGATAGAGGACAACCTCGGACATTGTCCTTTGAGAGGTGCCCACCTTGCTTTTAGAGACAGTGTCTCACATTGGCCTGCTACTCACCAAATAGGTTAAACTGGCTTGGTTTGCAAACCCCAGGGATCTGCCTATCGCGTCTTCCTCCCCAGTCCCGGCACTGCAAACAAATGCAAACATGTCTGGCGTTTTAAATGTGGGTTCGGAGTACTGGACGCAGGCCCGGTTCTTGTGTGACCAACACAGCTACTGGCCCAGTTTCTGCAGGTTCCTGAGAAGTTATATTTAAGCGTCTGCATTCGCTCCTTTTCTGTTTGCTTGGGTCGCGGACTTCTTGGTTTGACCTTCTTTTTGGACGTGCAATAAATGCCCTGGACCCCGCGTGTCGTCCCCTCCCCCACTCCTTGGATTCACCCCTTAGCAGGCCAGAACCAGGGCCTCACCTGGCAGTACTTGATGTGGGCACCTGAGCCCGACAGCAGGAGTATCTCCCAGAGGCCAAGCTGGCCTGTATCCAAACACTAGAGCCCGCCCCAGCTGCCCTAGGGTGTGGAATTCTGGACAGATTATCTCACGTCCCACCGCCAGCTGCTCCGGTGGCCTAAGTATAGCTAGGGGCCCAGTACAGAGTCAATACTGCACAGGCTGCACGGACGGCTCGCTGGAGCCTCCGCTTTGCAGGCTAGGGCCAGGATTGGGTTGAGGGCCCATACCACACTCTACTGCGGGTATAACACCAGGCAAGGCTGCAGGTTCTGCCACTAACCCTTAAAAAAAATTAAGGAAGTTGGAATTTTAAATGTCTTTTAATGTTGGTTCAATTTTTAAAACTACTTTTTTTTTTGGAGTATGACCAGGATCAAAACAGTGCATACTGGAAGAGAGGTACAGCCTCGAGTTTCTGCAGCTATTTAGCTCATCTTCACTAAGGGCATCAGGTCATCGTCCAACGCCACCAGGGGAATGGGGAAGTCCACTTAAGACCTGGATCCATGCCAGCCTCAACCTCTCTTTTCCTTCTCCACCCTTGCCGGTAGCCCCAAACTGCATGGTGGTCCCAACTCCCAAAGCTCTCAAACTTGGAACTTCAGATCCTTCGGTGTGAAGGTCAAAGCCCCCATATTCCCATAGGAGTGCAGGTAAGACAAACTGTCCTGAGAAGGTGAAGAGACTCAGGCTCCCAAAGCCACCGCCGAGGCCCAAAAGAACCACCCACTCCTGGACTCAGGACAGCCCTGTCGCCACCTACAGGCCTGCGAGCCGGAACCAATTCCCTTTCCGTAGCCATCAGCAGAGACACAGTGTGAGAGACACGCGACCCCGCGCCCAGCACCGGCCTGTGCCCGGGCCTCCCCAGCCCCTCCCCCCAGGGCGCTCCAGAGGCGGAGCGGAGGATCGGAGCGGGCGGCGACAGCAAGAGGCGCCGGGAGGGCGGGCCGGGGGCGGGCCGGGGCGGGGCCGCGACGGACTGCGGAGACGCGGCGGCGCACGGGGCGGTGCAGAGCGTTCTCGCCGCTGAGCTTTGCGGGCGGGTGTGGGCTCGCGCGGCTGTGGGAAGCTGTGGCGGGGGCCGGGCTGTACGCTAGCCAAGCCGGGGACCGGGGCGGGAAGCAACCACGGCGCTGCGGAGGCCCGGGGCCCGCGACGCTGCGCACAGCCTGGGCGCCGAGTAGCCGGGCCGGGCCAGAGTGCGGGCGGCGGCGGCGGCGGTGGCGGAGCAGCTGCGCCCCCCGCCCTCCCAGGCCCGGCGCCCGGGCCGCCGGCGATGGTGACACATGCGGCGGCGGCGCGCCGGCGGCAGGACCATGGTTGAGCGCGCCAGCAAGTTCGTGCTGGTGGTGGCGGGCTCGGCGTGCTTCATGCTCATCCTGTACCAGTACGCGGGCCCGGGGCTGAGCCTGGGCGCGCCCGGTGGCCGTGCGCCACCCGATGACCTGGATCTCTTCCCCACGCCGGACCCACATTACGAGAAAAAGTACTACTTCCCAGTGCGCGAACTGGAGCGCTCGCTGCGCTTCGACATGAAGGGCGACGATGTGATCGTTTTCCTGCACATCCAGAAGACCGGCGGCACCACCTTCGGCCGCCACCTTGTGCAGAACGTGCGCCTCGAGGTGCCCTGCGACTGTCGGCCCGGCCAGAAGAAGTGCACCTGCTATCGGCCCAACCGCCGCGAGACGTGGCTCTTCTCTCGCTTCTCCACGGGCTGGAGCTGCGGGCTGCACGCTGACTGGACCGAACTCACTAACTGTGTGCCCGGTGTGCTAGACCGCCGCGACCCAGCAGGTCTGCGTTCGCCCAGGTGAGCGCCCGCTGCGGGCGAGTGTGTCGGCGGGAGGCGGGGGTGGGAGGGTTAGTACCTTAAACCCCGGGCCAGATCAGCCCTCCTTGCTCTCTTGGGGCCCCTTCCGATCTGCCGGCTCATCTGTCTCTGCAGCTGCCACTCCTGACCTCTGATCCCTCCTTTCACCCTCTTCACTGTGCCTTTCCTCACTATTGGCCTGACTGCGCAGTGCCCAGACTTCCTCCTGGGTCACCGCCCGCTGCCCTCTGTCCACCCGCCCCCCCCCCCCGCCTGCGCCGGACTGCTGGCTAACCTAAATGATAAACCTCCGGGACTAAAGGTCCAGCGTTGGGTCTAGAGGCAGAAAAATAGGTGTGCTTTTGTGTGTGTGTGTGTGTGTAGCCCATGCCTGTCTAGTACCAAAAGTGGAGCAAGAGCAATGAGGTCCCTCTTCCCTTGCACCTGTGGTGTCTCCAGGCCCTCCAGTGCCTGCCAGCCTGGGGAGGAGCTGCCAGGAAAGGGGTGGGCTCTGCCTGCCGGTGTGTGCAGGTAGAACAAAGGCCTGTGTGACCCGGGCTGAAGGGGGGGAGAAGGCAGCACTACCTGACCACCCCAGCCACAAAAGTGGAACAGAAGCCTGGGGTTGGGGACTGCCTTCCCTAGAAATCTATCTGCCATCAGATTAGGGATAGCTGAGGCAGTTAGGGCTACTTGTGCAGCTAAGGACCTTCCAGCAGCTAAGAGCCCTTCAATCTTCTCCTTGTTTGAGGGATGCAGGTGGGGGCCAGTGGGATTAGGGCAGCACCTCGGGAAGCACTTTGTAAAGTTGAGATTGTAGTCCTGTTCTTGTTTGGTGCCCGCTGAACCTTCCGGGATCATCTCCCGCACCCCACCCCTGGAAGGGCCAGGAATTAGGGCTTCTTGCCTGCCTTTGTTTCTCTTCCACAGTCACTGTGGGACTGAATTTACAGATGAGCGAGGAAGTGGGCGTGGGCATGTCTTGACTGATGTCGGTATTTTCATTGGTACATTTGGGGCAGGAAGGTGCTGGCTTTCTGATGGGGTTGGGAGCCTCCAGGGTTCAGCCAGCCTGGAAGCTGTTTAGGGTCCACAGTACTGCTTGCCTTACAGCACCAAGTCTATTTCTCAAACTGCAAGAACACTAAGATATTAGAGTTCGGTAATAGATCTACTTTGTTTTGCCATACACCCTGCACTGTGCCCCTGGCAGTTCCCAGTCTCAAAGGAGCTGTTCCAGGACCCTAACTGAGACCCAGAGTCTCCTTTCCAGGCCCTTGAAACTGCTTCCCGTCCAACACTAGCTCTGCTAACTCACACGTGTATGTTCCAGATACAGCACCCATTTCATGCTTCAGCCCGAGATGGAGCTGGGTCTGGCCATAGCAGCTGTCCATTTGTCAGCCAGTCAAGGCTATGGGTGCCCAGTGCTGGGCCCTGGCAGACCCTAGCAAGCCCAGGGAGGGCATCCTATTTATAGGTGGTCCAGGCAAACTGTGCATGCCACTCTTGGAGCAGCAGAGAAGTCAGAGCCCACCCGTCATGGATGCAGTGAGTGGTGTTCACCAGTCACCCTTGAAGGCTGTTCCCTCCCAGGCTGCTTGTGAGCAGGGTGGGCTGGGTCTTCCTCTTCTCTCTGCCCTCAGGGTTTTGGTAGTGCTTGGACAAATGACTCTGCCCAGTGGCTCCCAACCTCCCCATGGGATTTCTGCCTGTGGCTGCACTGAACTGGGCACACGTTTGGGTGACTAATGGGATTGGGCGCTTCTTCCGCTCCTTCCTAGGTTTGTGACTTACAGAGTCTCTGGTGCTTCCTGCCTTGGTAGGGAACAGGTGTGGGAGCAAAGCGCTAGAGGTTTCTGCGGCCTCGGTCTAGTACAGATGTTCCACATCTGCCAGCATCAGCCGGTGTTCTTACAGACCAGCTTGGTTGCTGGCTGACCTTGGACAGATGGGACTGCCGGGGGCATCCGGGCCAGCTCTAGTCTGAGGACACGTCTACCTGGACCAGAGAACCCTTTCTGATGGACACAGTGTACCTCTGGGAGCCAGTGAAGCCCACCGTTGGTGGCTCTGGACTCAGTTTATGACTTCCTTAGTGGGAGGTTTGGATGCCGTCCTGGTGTGGTACCTAATGGGGCCGGAGTCCTCCAGGGTCCAGTAGTGAGGAAGAGGAGGAGTCTGGCATAGTAAGAGGCCTTGAGTCTACCTCTCACAGGCCCCCTTCTGTTGTAGAGATGCTTTCTGTGACTGAGCAGGAAAGGGGGGCAGGGTTGAAAAGTCAAGCCTGTACTCCCCTCCATCGTTCTTGTGTTGAAAGCCCCAGTGTCATGAGAAGCTCAGAGTGTGGCCAGATCTCTGTGGGCCCATCCTTAGCGCCACATGTGGAGAATTGAAGGTTTCCCTTACTTCGCTTGTGTAAAGAATGAGCGCCGAGTGGACACCGCCATGTGCAAATATTTCACATAGCTTTGGTTTCCTTTGCAAGTTTGTCTGGGTAGAAAATCTGAACACTCTGCAGCTCTGGAGACTGGTTGTCTGTGTTAGTTTACCCTTGGGGTATTAGTTTATCCATGCTTCGTGCATTCTAGCCTGTGCCATCAGAGTTCCCAACTGCCACCTCACTAGAATCACAATTGTGGGTTTCAAAAGTTTCCTAGGGCTAGGAATGTAGCTCAGTTGGCAGAGTGCTAGCTTAGCATGCAGGAGGCCCTGGGTTCTAGCCCCAGTTCCACATCAAACCAGACATGGGGGTGTACCCCTCTACCTCCAGCATTCCAGGGCATGGGAGCAGGGGGACCAGAAGGTCACGGTCATCCTTGGCTGTATAGTGAGTTACAGCTTGCACTACATAAAACCAGGTCTCAAAAACAGCAGTAACAACAAAAAGCTTTTCTTTCTTTTCCATTTAAAACTCGGCTCCAACTTGGAAACCACTCTCACTTTTTAAAAAAGCTATTATTGCTTTAGTGTGTATGTGTGTGTGTGTCTGTCTGTCTGCCTGCCTGCCTGTCTGTCTATTTGTGTTTGTATGTGCCCGCCGTGAACATGTATTAGAGGTTAGAGACCAACTTGCAGAAGTCAGTTCTTTCCTTTCCACCATGTGGGTCCAGGGGATCAGGTTTTATGGCCGGCATCTTTTATCTATTGAACCACCCATCTTACTGGTTCTCCAAAGTGTGTGTTTGCTTGGGTTTTTTTGTTTAAGCAAATGGTACATTTGTTTTTAAACGTAAAGCCCTGCCATACTCATACCATGGTTGTGTCCTGTCACCCCCTGGCTGCTTCCCCACCTGCTTAGGGTGTCCTCAGCAGGGACCAGAGGACAGACTGAGGTGCTGAGGGGTGGTGCTTGTCCCTGAGTTCTCGGTGGTAATCTCAGCGGGCCCTGAGGCTTTCTGGGAGTTCAGTCCTCAATATAATGATATTGAGGCTCTAAGCCTTTAAGAGGAGAACCTAGGTGATTCGGTTATCTGAGGACACCTTCCCAAAGGAGGGGGAGATCCATCCCACTTAGTTCCTGAAAGACTGAATCTGGATTGTTGCTCTGTGGCTTCCAGTCCAGCCATGTGATCTCTCTTGCACACTGTCCCACCGTGATGTCATCTGTGCACCACAAGGCCCTCACAGAATCTGAGCTGCTGCTGGCATCATGTCCTTGAACCTCTAAGATCTGAATTAGTCATCTTTGCTTTGGAAAGCACCGAGCCTTGGGGATTTCATTACAATGGAAGAGAGTATGAGATAAGTCCTCAACACCCCGGTAAAGTAGGTGTATGAAGACTGGCCCATTTAAACTCATCGGAGTGGCTAAGCCTGGAAGGCATGGGGCAGTATTTGGACATCTGTCCATCCTGAGCCATGTACCTCAACTGGCCCTTTACTGTCTCCTGCTCCAGTGGGAATTATTGTCCCCAGGTAAGAAAGGCAGCCGTAGATTCAGGCCATACAGGCTGTCCATCCCTAGGTAGAAGTGTACGATATTACATGAAACCTGAGTCATCAGGCCTACTAGAAACCATCCAACAGCCTTCACCCGCAGCTGCAGGGCAGGAATCAAGCCATGTTCTCTTGGCTCTGAAAGGGAACACTGGCAAGGTCGGCTGACTGACCATCTGCAGCGGCACAGGGCAGCTTCGAGTAGCCTACCCTGTATGGCTGGACGTTCTCCACGAGTTTCTCAGTCCTAGACTGCCCACTCTGCCACCTATCCTGGGGAGGATAGGCAGGGTCAGAGGCAGCACTATGGGGACATGGCCAACTTGTCTCTGTCTTCTTGGCACTCTACGCAGAGTAAGGAAGTCAGAAGCCAGATGCCTTTCCACCCAGCCTCTGTTGTCCCCAGTGCAGAGGACTTGAGAGATGTTTCCAGAGCAGACATGAAGCCACAGAGAGAGTAGGAAGGGGCTGTCGCGAGGGCTCTCCAGTCACGAAGAGTCAATACAGCACAGATGCCATGGAGTGAGGGGCGGGTCGGTTCATCAGGCCAGGCTCCAGGCTGAAGCGTTGAACAGTCCCACCTAGGCTCTCACTGAATAAATGTATACACTGAGGGCAGGTACCCGTCAGCAAGGTGATGAAATGCATGTTACCAAGTGTCATTTTTTTTTGGCTTCTGGGGAACTCAGTTGTCTTTCTCTTCCAAGTTAGACCTCATTATTTTGCTTTTGTTTTGAAGAGAGAGGGGGTTAGACTGACAGGGAGGGGAGAGGAATAAGCTCGAGACTCAGGGACAGGCAGAGGTGTGTGTGGTGCCTGTGGGAAGTGATGTGGGCAGCGCCTGAGTGGGTGGAAAACCCCTGTGTGTACGGTTTTTCAGGTCGGAGAGAGGTATAACTGGTTCCAGAGAGCAGTTTTCTCTGGTGCAGGCATGTTGCCCAGAGCTGGTCACAGGGATGAATGGGAGCAAGAGAGATAGCCCAGGTGTTATTGTCTCATCTGCCTTAGAATTCAGGCCTGTCGTTTGCTGCCTTTGGACTTCTGGTCTTGTTTGTCCCTGAAAAAGTGCCCCTTCCTGCTGTGGTATTGTCCCAGGTCCCCAGGGTCTGTCACTGCAGAAATGGCATGTATATTTCCACACACAGGAGAGAGCTAAAAGCCGGTCATTCCTGACCTCTGACCCAGGGAAAAGTCTCTCCTGCTTCCAGATAGTTTCCACCCTCCTTTAGCCTTAGTGGGAGGCTGGGACCTGGCAAACCCAGCCTGGATGAGCTTTCTTCCCTCTATTGCAGGCCCTTCTGAAGCAGGACCATTGTGTGGGCACTGGGAACTTGGCTGATCCACACCCTTTTCCTATACTCCTATTCAGCCTGGATAACTTGCCATGTAGTGGAGGCTTCTCTACCCTCTGTGGCTGGCTGGTGTTCTGCCTGAGTGAGATGCCGTCCAGGGACCGTTTGGAGGCTTCCCCCATATTCCCAGCTACCCCAGTTATTCATTCATGGATTCCCTGAGACTTTGGCCTTGGCAGCTTGTCGCAGGAAACAGCCCTCAAGTTCTAGGAGTGTTTAGATCCATCCTCTCTATGAACAAGACTTGGGCACCAGGGGAGGGAACACACAGTGACCTGCCTGCGTGCCTGCCTGCTCATGTCCTGGGGACATGTGTTAAGGAGGGTTCCAGACTGGACCCTCAGGGCTAGAGGGAGCCTCTGAGCCAGTCTCTTCTGCCTTGTGGCCAGAGCTAGTGGGACCCTGGGACTCAGTAGACACATCCCCATCTTTATGATGGAGGTCTCCGGCCACCTTTGGGGTCTAAAGAAGCGCAGATGACCTCATGGTGTATCCAGCTCCAGATTGTGCCCAAGTCTTGTGGGAGCCATAGCCATTCATGACCACTTGAATTCCGCAGTGTGCCAGCAGGGAGGGCCCAGCTCCCCATCTGGTGAGCAGACTGTCTGTGGTACCCTGGTGGGCACTGCTGAGCAGGGCCTTGTACATATACATAGGGCTTCCGAGAGAATCCACTCCCCACAGCCCAGCATCTGGCTTGGGAAGGCCATGAGCCCTGCAGCTGCCTCTGTTTGTTTACATGGAGATTGCTAAAAGGTTCAGCAGCAGGGACCTCAGAACAGATCAGTAGCTGGAGATAGTCATTGGACCGATTAGACTGGGGGATTAATGGTTTACAGAACTGTAAAGCACAGAGGTCAATGGCCAAAGTCATCTACCCCTCTGGTCATGCATGGGCAGGAGCAGGTTCCTTCCCTCTCATGGCAGGCCTCAGCCTCTGCCTCCCTGGGTCAAGCTTCTCCCTCAAATGCCAGGCTACTCCTCAGAAACTGCTTGCCCTTGGGACCCTGCTGGGCCTGCATCTGGAGTCAGAACAGTATGGAGTTTAGTTTGGGTTCCTCCCTGCCTGGACCACTCAGAGCCTCATTTTCTGTCTTCACTCTTGTGGAATGGTGAGAGTCTAGGGCACAGCAGGGCTCAGGTGGTAAGCTCCACTCAGTGCAGTGGGCTGGGTGAGGACAGAGATACTGTGGCTGCCCAACAGCAAGGAAGCCAGCTAAGGAGATAGAGAAGAGCAGGAGCTGGGAGTGGCAGGCGGCTCCAGGGCCATACTGAAGTGACACAGAATAAGTGAGGGGCCCAGCCTTGAAGCTGGTCCAACCAAGTACAATCCCAGCTTTGCCTTTGCAGCATTTGCCCCGTTTCCCCTTTTGTAAATGGTCACCTTGACTGTGCCTATCACAGGGGTAGAGACCAGGACCGACCTGCACATACAAGTCTGCCACGGGCCAGTTTCATTGAGAGGTTACACTGAGTCTTGCCACTTCTGGGGACAGAAAAAAAAAGGAGCTCCAGAGCCAGCTCTCAACCTTACTGTGTGACCTGGTAGGACCTGAGGCCAGCAGCTAAAGTCTTGGCAGGGTCTAAATTGTCCTTGAACTCCCATATGTAGCGGAGGATAATCTTGAACTAACGTCCTACCTCTGCTCTCTGGATGTTGAGATTGGAGCCATATCCACCATGTGTAATTAATTCAGCGTTGTCGACTGAACTCAGGCCTCTGTGGGTGCTAGGCAGGTATTCCGTCAATTGAGCTCCATCCCCAGCCCAAATGTGAACATAAGGCATGTTGAGCCTGGTAGTGGTATCCACAAACTGACTCCCTCTGAGAGTTCCTCTGAGACACTTGACGGACCTACAGGAACTAAAGGGCAAGGGCAGGAAGAGTGAGCATGCCCAAATGTGGCATTGAGTCAAACCCAGGCTCTAATCACACACACACACACAAACACACACAGGAGTGTGCAAGGGTGCAATGGACCCTCGCACACTCCTGTGTGTTCACCTCTACCCCCATTGTAGTCCCGAGGTGGAGTCTCTCTCTCCATATCTGCCCCACACTGCTGTCTGCTATTTCATGATTCTCCTGTCTTCCTTTGTTGTTGTTGTTTTGTTTCTCTGTGTAGCTTTTGGAGCCTGTCCTGGAACTCTTTTTGTAGACCAGGCTGTCCTCGAACTCATAGAGGCCTGACTCTGCTTCCCGAGTGCTGGGATTAAAGGCACGGCCACCACTGCCCGGCTCCTATCTTCCGTTTACTAATTAGCAGCTAGGCTACATCTCCCCTAAACCAAACACCAAGCTGTTTCAGTGTTGCAAACTTGCTAGGCCCTGTATCCAACTGTACTTGGCCTCCCCCAGCCTGCAGTCTGTGCTCAGCCTGTCTCTGAGGTGTATCCTTGCTGGTCCATGACATGCATATATAATCCACCCACCTCCCAATTCAGCCCCATGGCTGTCTAGACACAGCTCCTGTTTTCTCGGCTTTGTTCTGAGAGCAGCCTGGAGGGAGCTTCATTTCATGTTGCCTGCCACGGTCCAGGTTATTAAAACTGCACGTTTGTGGTCCTGTACACCTTGTCTAGTAAGACAGGGTGGTCCACCTCAGTACAGAACAGGCCCTGCAGACTTAGGCATGTAGTTTAGCTGTTTGAAATAAGCCCCAGTGGCCTGGGTGCCCATCTGCCGCTGGATAACTGGGTAATCTCTCCTGTGTGTTGTCTGCCGAGGTTTTCTCTGCCGTTATCTGTTTGTGTATTTGGCCTTGGTTTTCCTCTGTGGGTTTGTTTATTCTCTCCCTGGTGGCTGGTAGGGGCCTCTGTGTGTCTTAGGGCCAAGTTCCATGGGTGATCTATCTGCCCAGCAGATGTCACTTGCAACATGCCCATCCAGCTTTAGTGTGGCTCTAGGCTCTGGCTTACTTAGGCACTGCAGTGACTAGAACCAAGATGGCTCGAACACCCTCTCTCCTGTCACTAGGACCATGTGTACACATAGAGGGGATGTGCCTGCTGACCTCTGACCCCTCTGGGACCTTGCTCATAGAGGCAGTTTCTACCATAGGCCTTGATAGCCAAGGGAGTGGACAGATGACTGTCTTATTACTGTCCCCCACCAATGTGGACACACCAGCCTACCTTCACAGGTACCCACTAGGGCCAGGGTACACAAGCTGAGCCCAGGAAGGCAAGTGCTATAGGCCCCATTTAGCAGGGTCTCAGACAGTTGGAAGAAAGAGCCTTACAGCAAAAGCCAGAGCCTGGAGGCTGCTGCTTGGAAAACACCCAGGCTCCATCTCTGTGCATGGGAAAGTGGGCCGACCAAACCCTGTTATTCGCAGCCTGACCAGGACCTTGGACACCACTTGTCTGCATCTGGTACCTGGCCCCACACCCCTCTCCATCCACAGTCAGCACCATCTGCTGCAGCCACACCCAAGGCTGTCCACCGCATGATGCTGTTCTGTGGACAAGCTCCTAGCTCTGCCCTCCCAGGGGAGGAGCTTATCACGGATGCCCCTACACACTCAGCCCCAGCCCCTGATGCCTCCTCACCCCACCAACGCGGCCCTCCTGAGTCTCTTTCTAACTGAGTATTAGAACACTCCGGGCCTTGCACAGCCCAGGGGACAAATGTAGACAGTTGCTTCTAGCTCTCAGGCAGCAAAGGAGAACAGCTCCTTCCAAGTCGGCACTAAAATTCCCGTGTAAATATTTACCTCTCTGGAGCTTTGGTGTCCTTGGGAAATAAAGACTGGAGACAACTGAGTTTTGGTGTTTACGTCACCATGGTGAGAAACAAGGTGAGTATCCTTTCAGGCAGAGAAATTAGGGGTGTAGGGGATAATATGAGCCTTCTTGAGTCTGAGACCTTAGGGAAAACTTTTGTCACAAGCTCTACTGGAAATGGACTAGGGGAAGGTACCAAAGAATGAACTGTAGGGGGCTCCAGGCAGGCTTTGCCAGGGCAACTGACCCTCTACAACCCTCACTCAGCGCCAGGCTTTCTTCATTCAATCCTCATCATTAGGGACCCCGTTCTGCAGACAGGAAACTGAGGGACAGACAGCATGAATAAATTGTCACATAAGGTCACCCATGGCAGAGCCACACGTCTATGGTTCCAAAGACCCCTGTATCCCTCTCCTACCTCTCTTCAGTGACGCAGGAGGGGCCCTCCCCACCAGGGGATCAAGAAGCCTGGTTCATGCCAGCGTCTTGGACCTATCATGCTGCCTGTCTGCAGTAGGGGTAAATGTAGCTGGTTACGGTAGGCCTGTCAGAGGCCTGGGATAATGTGAAGGACCTGGGTGGAGGTTCCCACACAACCATTCAGGTTCATTAACTGTGACATGGGGGCTCCCCAGAAATCAAAATCAGGGGGATGGGATAAGCAGATGGGCTCCCTAGTACCTAGAGGCC
>JAQHUG010000122.1:980919-1027932 GCA_028555095.1 Dicrostonyx torquatus
GTTTGAAGTCAGGGATTGTGATGCCTCCAGAAGTTCTTTCATTGCACAGGATTGTTTTGGCTATCTGTGAGTGCAGGCATTCTTAACTGAAGGCTCAGTGAGGAAGTAGGCATGTTTGCATATTTTCTTAGCCTTGAGGGAAGCAGACCTAGCCCTGCCTGCACCCAGCCGCACCTTCAGCTCCTGGTCAACATTTGTGACCTTGGGTCCTGCAGCTCGGCTGCTAGCCTTTGATTGGCAGGTCCCAGGAGCAAGTGTTCTCTTTTGCTGTCCATGAGAGGCCCTTAAGGCAAGAGCAGTAACATAGAACCCAGGCCTGCCTAGAGCCCCAGAGACCAGGGTCTGTGCCCACCCCTGTGATGCACAGTGGTTCCCATGTCTTTTTGCAGTGTGGCCTGACTTTAAAGCACTAACTGGGTGTGTGTATGTGTGTTGGGGCCCCTCCTTGGGATCCTGCTGTGGGGATGATTAGACCTGGGGCATGGGTAGTGCCCTTATCCTTTCAGACCCAGCCAAGACCCATGCCATTTGGACCTATGAGGTGCCAGAAGGGTGCCCTGGCTGCCTCAGTCAGCTGCTTCTGTGAGCCAGTGTAGATACAGACTTGCCAAGCCTTGAGGACACACAGCTGTGATTCCCTGGGATCCTGCTGGAGTCTGGACTGTGGCAGCTGAGCCACAGGTCTCACCTGCCCATACGTACCCCAGTGCAAGTCTGCGAGCCTCCTGGACTAAAACAGAGGCTAACAGGGCAGGAAGCCTGCTTTCAGCATACACGCCATACCTGTGTGTGTCTTCTCACACATGCACCCACATGAGCTCGTGCTTTGAAGCCCGTAGTGGCTCAAACATTCTGGGTCAAGAATCCCATTTCTCCTTACAAGCGCTTGGCACTCACACATTTTCTCTTGCTTGGAATTCCTTCCTGCTAGTGCCTGCTAAGAGCTGACCAATTTTCCACTTGGTGGCTGGGCCCCCTCTGCATCCTGGCCACATCTCAGAATGACAGGATGTGGGAGGATATGTTTCAAGGATGACCTCTCACTGCAGAGGTGGACTAAAGCCTCAGCCCAGGGTTGGGTCCCCTGGCCATGCAGAAGCCTGTTGCTGGTATGTCTGTGCATCCAAAAGCTGGGACTAAGATGGTTCCCTTTCTTCCCTTGTACCCTCCTAGGAGAGAGGGGCCCATCTAGGAGGATGGCAAACCTTACATCTTAGGTGACACGGGTGTGCTGTGCTTTCAAGCCTGTCCTCCTCACAGCCAGTGCTTGCTGTGACCCTCCTTTGGAAAGGACAAGAACCAGAACTGGAACAGACCGAAGAAGGCCCTGAGCCTCTGTCCTGGCAGCCTAGAGGACAGGCATGTGGTCCCACCCCTGGCTCCTCCTGTTGGGTTGATTGGAAGGCAGCTCTCAGCACAGAGACCTGGGGCTTGGACATGAGGAAGAGGGTACAGTGTCAGAGTGCTTTCACCAGTGCCAGCCTGCCCCTTCCTTCCAGACGGTTTTTACCCTGGCACAGAGCCTTTACCAATGGAACCCTGGGTGGGGAGTGGCCTCCAAGAACAAACCAATGGAGGTATGCAAGTGAGTGTATACCTGGACGCCCTATGGTGCCTCTGCTTGGTCCCAGTAGTTCCCCACCTCACCTATGTTGGATAATAGTAAGGGGGGAACTAGCACAGACAGGTCCCATGTGTTCCTGGTCACTGAGGTTCCCTGGAATGCAGTTCCTGGAGAAGGGTACTTCCTTTCCTGTGCTGCCCAGAGGGCTCCAGGAGACAAATCCTGCCGAGGGCTGGCTATAACCACCTCTCTCTGGCAATACCTGGTTTTGAATTGTTTGCACAGCATAAAATTGCATCAACCACTTTGGCATCTCGGTGCCTTTGTGTGCCACCTTTTCTCACTGTCCACCTCCAGAGCATCTGCTTCCTGAACTGAGGTCCCATCTTCTTCCAACCCCAACTCTCTGGGCCTCCTCTCTGGCTTCTAGCAACCACAATTTGACTCTGAAGGAACCAGCCTAGTCTGGTGCCTTATATAAGTGGGACTGTCTGACATTGGTATTTTGTTGACTGTCTTTCACATTTATTTATGACATGTCCAGAAAGCCTTTTTAATTTTTTTCTTTTTGTGTGTGTGTGGGGGTGAGACAGGGTTTCTCTGTGTAACAATCCTAGCTGTCTGTCCTGGAACTAGCTCTTGTAGACCAGGCTGGCCTTGAACTCACAGAGATCCACCTGCCTCTGCCTCCCGAGTGCTGGGATTAAAGGCGTGCGCCACCACCACCCATACTTTAAGAAAATTTGTATTATGTATGTGTTTGTACATGTTCTCACATGCTTGAATGTACAGGTGTGAATGCATACCCATGTGTAAGCCAGAGACTGACAACCGGATTTTTCCCTGAATAAAACCTAAGTGTCTCATTCAGTCACTCTCAGCTTCATTTTCTGAGCCACTGATTTGGCTTGTCTGCCTTGCCAGCTTCTCCAGGGATCCCATCTCCCGAGTACCACAGTTACAGACACACTGCCGCCTGCCCAGCTTTTTATGTCGTTGCTGAGGATCTGAATTCGTCTTCAAACCTGTGAGGCAAGCACTTAGTCCACCGAGCCATCTCCCTGACCCCAAAGTCCCTTTTCAAGGCTGAATAATATTCCGCTGTGTGTATATGCTTCACGCATACACACATATACTGGCTTGTTCATCCGTCAGTGGTTGTGTGGTTGCTTTCTCTCTTGGGGATGACGCTGTCATCCACATGGGTGTGCAAATGTCTCCTCAATTCTTTAGTATAGATCCAAGAGGAGAATGCTGGATCATGTGGTAAGTCTGTTTGTATGCAGGGCTTCATCATATTCCTAACAGGAATGTACGGGATTCTCCTCTTACTTGCCAGCTCTTATTTTCTGGGTTGCTTTGTTTTGGGATAATGTCTCCCCTTGCCCTGGCTGGAGTACAATAGCTATTCATAGCCTAATCCCACTATTGTTACTCACTGCAGGAGAGCATAGCATGCTACAGCCTCAGACTCTGGGCCAGAGCAGTCCTCTGCCTTAGCTGCCAAAGCAGCTGGGACTGCTATGTACCACCAGGCTTGGTTGTTTTCTAATCATATGAAGTGGTACCTAATTAACTAGTGGTGTTTTGCACGCCTGTGCTTTCCTGCGTGTGTGCAGGTGTGAAGGCTGTGTGTCTGCATCACGGATCTCCTCCCATCATTCTCACCTTTCTGTTTATTTGTTTAGTTTTGTTGTTGTTTGGTTTTGCTTTTTTTGAGGGTCTCACGGTGTATGCGTGGCTAGCTTAAAACCTGCTATGGAGACCAGGCTACCGCCAACTCACAGAGCTTCCTGTCTCTCCTGAGTAGTAGGATTAAAGGGGCGTGCCTCATTTTCAGAGACAGAGTTTCTCACTGCATCTGGGGTCTGCCTGTTTGAATGGACCGTCTCACCAGCAAGCCCCAGAAATCCTCGTATTGCTCCACCCTGCCACTCCCAGTGCTGGGGTTACAGGCATGTGCCACCATGCCCTAATTCTCAATCCTCTTGTCTGTATGTCATATGCTTTGCCATTGGGCCGTCTCCCCAGCTTCCTCGTTGTGGTTAGGTCATGTGCTTTCCCATCCAGCCGTCTCCTCAGCTTCCTCGTTCTGGTTTAGATTTGCAGGCCTCTTATGCTCAGTCGTGGTGAGCATCTTGTGAGTTTCTTTGCCATTTGTATATCTTTGGGAAAATGTCTTTTCAACTTCTTTACCTATCTTTCAATGGACCATTCAGTGTTCTATTAAGTCATAAGAGTTCCTTATATATTATGGATATGTGCATATGTATCTATTACCAAATACAACATCTGCAAATATTTTCTCCTGTTCTGTGAATTGTCTTCTCACTCTTGTGATGACTTTGACCTACAGAGTTTTAAATTGCGATGAAGCCCAGTGTGTCTCCTTTGTCTTTCCGAGAAATCATCATCCAGTCCACCCTCAAAGCTTCTCCCCATGTTCATTTGCTTTTTAATTCTACATTTAGTTGACTGATCACTCAGCATGTTGTTACTTGAAGGAAGACAGGGGCCCAAGGGCTTGAGGTACAGACTGAGCACTGGTTTAGCCTGTACCAGGCCCTGGATCTGATCCCGTGCCACCAGGTGGGGTGATGAGGTTCCAGGCTCATTCTGTAGACTATGACTGTCTAGTTCTCCATCCCTTTCCCTGTAGACTGATCTTTGTCAAACTGGGAGGGGATGGTGGGGTGGGGGGTGAATATGCAACTCTGTAAGTACTTAACTTTCTTCAAGGACTCCTTGTTCTGGTCTGGCTCTCCTTCTTTGTGCTGGTACCAAAGTAGTTTTGTTTGGTTTTTAGTAGTGGTTTTTGTTTGTTTGTTTTGTTTTTTTTTTTTTTTGAGACAAGGGTTCTCTGTGTAACAGCTCTGGCTGTGCTGGAACTCACTTTGTAGACCAGGCTGGCCTCGAACTCACAGAGATTACTTACCTCTGCCTCCTGAGTGCTGGGATTAATGGCGTGCACCACCACACCCGTTACCACACTGTTTTGATTGCTTCCGTTTTCTAGTAAGTTTTGAAATGTGTGTCCTTTAACTTTGCTCTTTATGACGCACGCTTTGGTGATTTGAGATCCTTTCCATAAGATTCTAAAGATGAGCTCTATCTACACGGAAAATACTCTGTGGTTATGACAGGCATAATGGTCTGTGTTAATCCCACCCGTCGAAAGTAAGACCATTACCACACTTTAAAGCCAAATTTATAGCAAGCTTTAAATAAAACTTGGCCAGGTGAATGGGCTCTGGCCAGGTCCTTACTTTGAGTCTGGGAAATGGCCCCTATCGAGTTTTGCAGCAGCTTAAGTATTTCCCAGCGGGTCCATTCGGACCAGCACACATCCTGATGTGTTTCCTGCCTGTGAGCCTCCTCTTGCCCACATGTGATCAAGCACATCCGGTGCAGATGGGTCAAACTTGTTTAGGAGAATGAAAATGTGTGGCTTGTTATCTCCAATAACCTCCAGCATCGCAGGAACTATCTGTCCTTGGTCACGAAGGCATGGTATTGAAAATTGAACTGTGGCTCCCACATCTGCAGATTGTAGTTCTTGGTTAGGTCTTCTCACCCATCGACATGAGTGTCTTTGCGTCTGTCCGTGTCCATTTTCATTTCTTTCATTGAGTCCTGTAGTTTTCAGGACACAAATCTTTTACCTCCTTGCTTTGAGCTTACCCTTAATGCCACTGAAAATATAGTTGTTTTGCTATTTCCCTTTCAGATTGTTTATTGCTAGTATATTCAGCCGGTTTGTGAATTTATATCCTAGAACACTGCCAAGTTAATTAGTTGTAGTTTTCTCTCCCTCCCCTGTCGTTTGGGGTCACATACATAGAAACTTGTTGCTCTGCAAACATAATTTTATTGTCTTCCTGTTCGGATGTCTTTTATTTCTTCTTGTTGTCTATTTCTAGGACCTCTGTTTCTAGGATTATGTTGACTAGACCTGGCAAGTGGGTGTTTTGTTTACATCTGATGTCCCTGAGCCCTTTCCGGGCAGCTTCCCTGCTCCCTCACTGGTCTCTAAGAGTCACAGAAGCCAGTACTCAGTTTCATAGACAATACTGGCGGCCGGAACCCACCTTCATGCCCTCGCCTAGCTTGATGGTCTCCAAAGGCTAGGATTGCACACAGGCAGGCCAGCTCTGTTCTCAGCCTCAGAGACCTGGATTTATCAGGGAGCCCTGTACAGGGTGGACAGGGGCTGTAGAGGCTCCTGAGTCCTGGGCTGCTGGCCTGGACACCGCACAGGGTCTCTAACCCAGTCAACAGCACTGCTCACAGCCAAGTTCCAGGGCAGTCAGGAGCCAGTGCAGACACTCCCCTGTTGGGGACCTCCATCAGGCAGGAGGACCCTTAGCACCCCTGGAGGGGTAGTGGTCACAGTACTATATCCAAGCCTCTAAAGGGCTCATTGTTGTCTTCCTCTTCTTCGTGAGAAAACTTTGTGTGTGCATGCGTAAGCGTGTGTTTGTGTGTGTGTGTGTGTGTGTGTGTGTGTGTGTGTGTGAGAGAGAGAGAGAGAGAGAGAGAGAGAGAGAGAGAGAGAGAGAGAGCACGCTTGCACTATGCACACGTCTGTCTGCCTGCCTGTCTATCTGCGTCTTTGTGTTGACTAGTCAGTTCTTGCTTCCTTTAGAGCCTCGGGCCAGGGATGGTCACAGTACAGAAAGAGTATCTCAGGGAAGGGAATTTGACACCTAACTGCAGCCCTGCCTTCTACTCCTGAGCTTCCTCTGCACCCAGGCCCTCCCTGTTTCACAGGCCCAGGATGCACATACCCAGAGACTATGACCTTAGGAGATGTGGCTTGCCCCACCCTGGGTGCTGTGCATATTCTGTATCTCTCTTTCTCTGCACCTGGAGACCCTTCTACAGGCAGCTCCTGGTCTCCAGATCTTTCTCTAACCACCCAGGGCTTCCCTACCTCCACCCAGTGCTTGCTGAATACAGTGTGGTCTCTGCCAGTCATTTGCTCTCAGTTTTAGGGAGTGGCTTTGGGATTGTTAGCCAGTGGGCTTCCTGCCAAGCCTCACCTCAGAGGCTTAACTGAGGCCTCATTCTGCCCAGGCCCCATGGGGCCAGACTAGTAGAGAAACAAAGCAAGAGAAAAACAGCAGGCTCTGCCTGGTGTGCAAGGGGCCCTCAAGTAGGCCATGGCCAGAGCAGCACTCCCTTACGGAGACAGGTGTAGGGTGGGTCTCTGGCGTGTGTGGCCTGTGCTGGCTTCAAAATAGTGTGATGAGGTATGTTGCTGTGATATGGTGCGTACAATGCTGGGATGGGCCCTCGAGGAGGGAAACCATGGAGACTGTGCCTAGTCAAGGGGCTGCAATTGTACATATCCAGGGGTTCCCCTGGGTGATCTTCAGGGCTCTCTTAGAGAGAGAGAGAGAACTTCCACACATGCACGCTCACCATACAGGCGGAAAAGAGAGAACTGATCCCACAAAGTTGTCCTTTGCCCTCCGTACACACGCCGTGGCCTGCACACGTATCCACACACAAGTGCACATCATAATAGTAGCATAGATTTAATTAAAAAGAAAAATGACATGAGGTTCGATGGTGTCCCAGTGGCAGAGCTGGGACCTTCCTTCCAGAACCCCTCAGAAGTGCTGGCAAGGCCGAGTTGAGGCAGTATTTCCACAAAGGGTTATGTGACCTCGGTGACACCTGCATCTAGTCCAGGGTGCTGAAGGGTCTGCATGTTCCCGTGGGTGCCCTATGCACATGAGACAGATCTTCTAAGGACCACAGGAACCTTATGAAGCATAAGGAGACCAGGCCAGTGACAGACGCAGTGGGATCATGTGACCAGAGCATGGCATGGGGACTTGACTCTAGTTCTGTGGTCATCTTGCATGAGGGGGACACTTGGATGCCTCGCACTCTGCCAAACAAGCCTTGTGGTGCCCTACTCCGTGGCCTCACACATCTCTGAATGGCCCGAGGACTCAGCTCTTACATTACGGGGTGCATACCTTTGTCTTCAGCTCCTATCTGCTGTCACCTCCCCTTTAGGAAGCACAGTAGCACCCTGTAGATGCTGATGGGTGTGTCCTTATCGCAGGAGGAGCAGTCGTGACAAGCACAGGTGACTAGGCCACAGCTCCCTGCAGGTTGCCCTCCCTCTCCTGTTTGAGGCGTCTTCTGGGTGAGTCAAGCCTTCATTTCCACTGGGAACCTGTCAGTTGACATCACCCCAGCTGCCCCTCCCCACAGTCCCCCCATGTCAGAGGCCCTGTGTATCACGTGTCTGGGGTCTAGCCCCTGTTGCTTGTCCTTCCCCATACCCACCAGGATGGCTAAGCCCTCTTTGCTGCCATTGGATATTGACACAGCCCTGTGCCACAAACTCCTCACTAAACTTCCCCAAGGCATTGAGGGCCCAGCAGCCTACCCAAATGCCCGGTTAAAGTGCACTCTTGCGGCTACTCCCAGAAAGTATAGTCCCGCAGCTACTGGAAGGGAAGGCCCTTTTTCTTGAGTGAGCCTCAAACCTTGGTGTCTCTACCCTGGTGGGTGTGGTTGTGCCACCCCTGAGAGAAATGTCTGGAAGAGAGATGGGCCAGAAGCCTGGAGCATCCCTGCCACTGCAGGAGCCTAGCCGTTCCCAGCCAGAGCGGGTCAAAGCCATCCAAGCCTGTGCCTGTCCAGACCAGCCAGGATGATCCCCCTAGATCCTCTTGGCCTGTCTTAGTGCAGTAGGAGGGCTTGGGGCACTCCTTGGGCTAAACACTTATTGTGTTTGCTCAGCCCTCCCCCAACTTCTGAATTCTAGCTGCTCCCTGTTAACTCCTCCGTGTGTGGACTGCCCCAGCCTCGTCAGTGCAAGGCTGACTTCTCCAGATACCCAAAGATACGTGAACCTCGCAGGCTGCACCGTCTCCCACAACTACCCTGGGATCAAGGAGCTTAGGTGTGGCCTAAGGCCAGGGTTGAGCCGGGGAGGAGGACACCGTGGAGGACAATTAAGTCTGTTCTCAGACAGAAGAACCTGTGGGCGTGCAGCCAAGCTGCTGGCCAGCCCCCCTCCCTCCCTTGTCTATCCGAAGCCTCCCACAGAAACAGAAGGAGGCAGCAGAGGACTGGAGAGGCCCAGCCTTGCCCATTTGGTGTCCTCGGACACCTGCCATGGGCTAGTGAGATGGTTCACTGGGTAAAGGTGCTGGTTGGCAGACCTGGTCATCTAAATCTGATCCCTGAGACCCACATGGAAAGAACTGACCTCCACACGTGCCCTCTAACACACACACACACACAATGTGCACGCGCCCACACATCTACACATACGTCAATAAAGACTCTATAGGCAGAGCATACAGCAAGGCTTCTTGGAGAGGCCCACCCTCCTCCAGGCAGGGTACTGGTCCCTGGAGGCCCCAAGGCCCCAAGGCCTCATGTTGCAGCCAGAATCTCCCTGAGGGTGCTGAACTGTGCCCTGGCTGACGCACTACTGAGCTCACTGGTACCCCGGAGGCCAGGTCCTGGTAAAAGGAGGAGATGGCTAAGAAGGCCACTGCCTCCCCCACCCCCTTCCACCTCCGACCTCCAGGATGCAAAGTCTCTGAACACAGACATGACCTTGACTGCCAGGACCCCAAGCAAGGACTGTGGAGTGTGAAGTTGTCCACCCTGTAGGAGGACTTCCTGCTGACCAGCAGTGTCTGCCCATGGACAATGATGCCCCTGAGTCCTTTGTCACTCCATATCAGCACAAGGAATTAATGCAGGGAGCATTGTCATGTTTGACCTGTGTCTGAGGAATTCTCACATGATGGGAATTCTGTATGCCTGCTTTACTGGGGGCTACTGAAGAGATATTCCATTTCAGCAAACACTCCTGAATGCCTATGGAGATGTATAATCTGCTGAGCGCACAGCCCACCACAGGGGAGATCATTGCAGATCCCCCAGCACACCTGGTGAGATACTTAATCTTGATTGTCAGGTTGTTGATCTAGAATCACCATGGAAATAAATTGTCGCGCGTGTGCGTGAGGGAGTTTCTAGGTTAGGATCGCTGAGGAGGGAAAGAGCCATCCTCAGTGTGGGTGGCCCCGCCCCATAGGTCCATGTCCTAGAATGAGGGAAAGGAGAAAGGGAGCTGGGCGGCGGCATTCATTGCTGCTTCCTGACTGCAGATGTGACATGGCCGGCTGCCTCCCACTCCCACTGCCTTACCTGCCCCGCCATGACAGACTGTGCCCACAGACCATGAACCAAAGTCAATCCTTCCCCCTTGAGTTGCTTTTGCCTGTCAGACCTGACCCAGTCACACAGTACAATGTCAGCATGTTCTCTTGGAGATGAGAGACAGGGTTTCTCTGTAACTTTAGAGCCTGTCCTGGAACTTGCTCCTTTCCTGTCAAGAGAGAGCATCTATTTATTTATGCATTCATTTATTTATTTATTTTTGGTTTTTCGAGATAGGGTTTCTCTATAGCTTAGAACCTGTCCTGGAACTCACTCTGTAGACCAGGCTGACCCAGAAAACACAGAGATCCGCCTGCCTCTGCCTCCTGAGTACTGGGATTAAAGGCATGCACCACCACCACTCCACTATTGGATAGTCTATTGTTTTAAGTTTTGGTAGAAATAAATTGGCATTTTTGTAAGAATTTCCCCATCTACACACACTTTTTTATTTTGAAAAATACCAAATCTGAGCTGAGAAGATGGCTTAATGGGTAAAGTATTTACCACCCAACACGAGGACCTAACTGAGTTCCTGCCCTCAGCATCCACATAGCAGCACAGGGAACACGGAGGCAGAAGGATCCCTAGGTCTTACTGGCCAGTTAGTCTAACCACATTGGTAAGCTCCAGATTCAGTGAAAGACTGTCTCAAAAGGTTAAGGTAGAAAGTGACTGAAGAGGATACCTGTCTCACACACGCACACACAAACACACACATAAACACACGTGCACGCACAGAATCGCATCTTCAAGCAGTTGAAATAATGAGCTGAGATGGTCTTTCACATAACTGTCAGTATTTTATTTGTGCTCATATATGAAAACTCAATTTTGAAATACACACATGGACTTGTAGATACATGTCCACTTGCGTGTGTGTGTGCACATGACTGTATATGTGTGTGGTTGTTTTAGGTAAGAGTAAGCTGCAGCTGTTCTTTGGTATATGTTGTTAGACATTTAGGAAATTTTGTTCTGAAGTAGATTTTTCCCTCTATATTAGTCCAGGTTGGCCTCAAACTAGTGATTCTTCTGTATCACCACACCCAGCATTTGTAGGGTTGTCTTCAGTTACTTTGTGTGTTGGGGTGGGAGTATGCACATATATATGCGATTGCGCATGTGCGTGTGGAGACCAGGAGACAAACTCCCGAGTTATTCCTCAGGCACTGTCCACCTTGATTTTTGAGACAGAGTCTCGAACTCATCAAATAGGCTAGTCTAGATGGCCAGAACTCCCTGGGGAGCCACTTGTCTTTATATCCTCAGTGCTGAGATTATAAATGTGTGCCAGCGTGCTGTGCATGTGTGGGTGTGTGCATGTGCCTGTGCTTGTGTTCTTGTCACCATGCAGAGTGTGTGCATGTGCACACACAGGTATGCAGGAATGCACGCATGCATGCATATGTGGAGGCCAGAGCAGGGTATTAGTAGCTTCACTTTATTGACAGGGTCTCTCACGGAATGATACAGGGTCCCTCCATGAGCAGATGTTCACAGTTTAGTCCTAAGTTGGCTAGCCAGCAAACCCGCCTGTCCCCGCCGCTCAGTACTGTTACATGGGTGCTAGGGAGGCAGACTCTGGTCCTAAGGCTTACAGAGCAAGTGTTCTCACCAACTGAGCCCCATGCCTGAACTTTTTATGTGAGTTCTGGGGATGGGACTCACATTCTCATGCAAGACAAGCCCTTTACTGACTGAGCCACCTGTGCGGCCCAGTTCTAACTTCATTTTTGAGATTATAGGGCAGTCTGTGATCTTACATCTAGACACTTTCTACAACATATTTCACAAATGGTTTCTCTCTTTCTCTTGCATGTCCTGGCACCTCTGCCTCGATGGGTGATGGGTGATGGGTGAGAACAGGCAACTGCATTTCAGCTGCTTCTTCCTCTCATGCTGGTCTGGGCTGAGTCTGCCCGAATCACTCCTCCTGCTAGGTGCTATGCTGTGAACCTCAGGAGAAGCAGTGTCTATGTTTCACAAGTCAGGGGTGTTCCGTGGGGACCCCATTCCAGCCACATAGCTACTCGATGGCAAGTGGGAGACCTGAATCCCAGTGTTGGCTATGGCACACCTAGTTCCCTCCAGGTGCCTTGAGAAGACAGTGATAGAGCACATGTGACCTGTGATGTCACATGTCTCTGGGAGCCTCGGTTTACCAATCTACAGGGGGCTCTAATAGTGACCAGGAGCAGGGCCAGCAAGCACCTGTGGAGAAGCTGAAGTAACCAAGTGGGTGGGAGAGGGTTCCTGACACTAGAACAACCTGTAGTCCTCAGGACCCGGCTCATTACAGGTGACAGCTTTTCCATTGTATCCACCAAAGGTGGTCAGCTCCTTCCCTTGTGAACGAAGCTGGGCCAGCAGGGCCACAGGCTGACCAACACTGGGACATTGCAGCTAGTTTGATCACACAGTGGTTCTTTCTGGACCAGCTGTCCAGGTTCTGATTTCTTTGGAGGAAGGACTCTACTGGGTGGGTGGAGGTGTGTGGTGTGGAGGTGGTAGCTTCCTTTTGAGAAGACTGTGTTGACTGTAAGAGAACTACTGGTAGGGTGTCGCTTAGCATTGTGGGAAAGAGCCAGTCACCATCTTTAAGTTCAGCAAGATAGGCCAGGAGGGTGGAAACCCCCCACACCCAGAAAAGTAAAGACACAAAGTAGCCTTCCAGCTTTGAACATAGTATCTATGACACGCATTTCATTCATTGATTGTGTGTTTATTTGTTGTTGATGGTGTGCACGGGAGAGTGTGTGTGTGTGTGTGTTTGCACGCGCATGCATGCACGCACATGGATCAGAGGACAACTTTCTGTTAGATTTTACACGTTGCTATATTTCTTTGGTTATTAAAAAATTGGAAAAGTATGAGGAAAGCAAAGAAAAATCTACCCAGAACACTGGACAAAGGCCCTAGCGTAAACTGCCCTCACGGCTGCCTTGTAGTCTCTAGGAACAGCGTGTCATTGACTCTGGCTTGTAGGCCCTGTGCACTTCCAGTCCTGGCAGAGATGATTTCCATCAAGGTGTGGCATACTGCATGATGGTTTTTTGTGCTTATGACTGAGTGCCTGGCACAGATAACCAGAGTTGAGTGCTGCCTGGTTAGTGGCAGAAGCAGGTAAATACTGGCTATGGGTGGGTGCTTCAGCCAATCCAAGCATACGTATGGCACACATTGACAGGGCCCAGCACTACCCTCCTTAGAGGCCGCTATTTCTCCTCTCTGGCCTGGTACTCATGGTGGGAGAGGAGGGTAGAAGCCAGTTACAGGCGGTGTTACAGTCTGGTGTTCTGACCACCTGCCCCCACAGGAGCAAGGAGGCCGGAAGAGTTGATTTGCCCTTCCCCCTCTGGTCCCCAGATCTGGAGGCAGGTCTCAGGCTGAGTGAGCAGGTTCATGCCACCTCCTCCCTGCACACACCCAACAGAGGAGCAGTGTTCTGTCCCCTTCTCTTGACCCCAAAGTGGGAGTGGAGTGCACACATGTGTTCCAGGCAGAAGTGACATCTTGCCTACCCAGCATCAAAAGCCAGAAAGTACCAGGCAGGTGGGCGTGAAATATGAATGAGTTACAACAGGCAACCCCTTCTCCCCTCTCCCCTGGCATGCGGCCCCAGGCAGCCTCTCCTCTCACTAGAGCCCACTCACTGGAGCCCTGCCTAGATGACTCAGATGGATGCCAAGGCCCTCCCTGTGTGTAGAAGGCTCCAAGTAGATCACTGCTTAGGATGTCTTCAGAAAAATCCTGCAGCCAGGCTGGCAGGGCACAATGAGAACCCCAAATCCAGCCACTCGTCCCCTCTTCTCTCAAGAGAACTGAGAGCTTACAGGTTTAGTTCAATGGGCTCTGCTGCTTGAAGTCTTTGATAGGGCCTCCTCTTACAGCCTCTCCCTGGGTGGGACTAACCCAGAGTCTCCCAAATCCCATACTGACCCAGCCTCCAGCCTCCTAAAAACCATCATGGGCCTAGTATCCTAGCCCCTCCCAGGCCTCTAGGTTGTCTTGTAGTTGCTGTGGGTCTCATCACGCAGGATTGGCACTGGAACGGGTAACTAGGAAATATATCATGGAGAAGGGGCCTCACCTGTGCCTTGGCTTGTCCAGTCAGCACACAAGCTGGGCCAGGAGGCAATCCTGAGCTCTCTGGGCCTCACGGGATCTACATGGCTCTAGAAACTTTGAAATAGCTTGAAATTCTCCCAGGGTAGGCCACTACTTCTGGCAAGTTACCTTCCTTATCCTAGAGAGAAGAGGGACTTTGGGGACCCTAATGCTGCCACCCAGATGCCCACACAATAGCTCAGTTTCTCTGTGGGTGCAGCTCTTTGGCAGGAAGGCCTCTTGGTGAAGCAGCCAACCTCATTTATAAAATGAGCAAAGATTTTTACACTCCCACTGAGCCACTAGGTGTTGCCAGCAGAAGGGGGACCATCAAGATCCCACAGCTAACCGAGTAACACTGCACTTTCTCAGTATTTTTTTATAATAGTTTGGTATTTTGAAGCAAGAATGAGAGATTCCATTTTGCTCACGACAGGGCCCTCTCCCTTCATGCATCCAGGAGACGCTCCGTGAATCCCATGAAGTAGGAGAGGGATCAACAAACCAGAGCCGAGAGGGTAAAATGCTCCCTAAGGCGGGTGAGGCCTCGTGCCCCAAGACTCAGCCACACCTGTGCTTCACAGGGTAGACTTAGCTAGCTGGCCAGTGAGCTTCGATAACTCGGCTGTCTCCACCTCCATCTCACAGGAATGGAGATTACAAAGGTGTTCCATTCCCAGCCTTTTCCATGGGTTCTGGGGATTGAACTCATCCCCCACCTCCATCCCCCACTCCCACCCCTATCCCAGTATAGTGCTCTTTAATAGGATGCCATCAAATCTTCGTGGGCCTGCCTTGGTCTTCCTGCCCTCTACACCATGGTCAAGGGCTACAGTAAAGAGGGATGGAGCCCCAGATAACTTTGGATCACATATTACCCTGGCTCCAGGAAACAGAGTTAGTCTTAACCCAGACCCTGTCACAAGTTCACAGCAAAACTTCCAAGATCACAGCTTCTGCAAGTAACCTGTGCTAACCTTAAAGGACAGAGAGCTGGAGATGGCTCAGTGCGTAAAATCTTGCCACATAAGCATGAGGTCCTGAGTCTTAGTCCCCATAAAAGCCAGACGTGTAGCGTGAACATCTGTGATCCTGGCATTCTGTCTTAGTCAGACTTCCTGTTGCTGTGAAGAAACACATGACCATGGCAACTCTAAGTATGGTGCATGCTGGAGGAGTAGCCGAGAGCCCTCCATCCTGCAGGCAGCAGGAAGTCAACTGAGCATGGCAATTCTAAGTATGGTGGCATGCTGGGGGAGTAGCCCAGAGTCCTCCATCCTGCAGGCAGCAGGGAGTCAACTGAGCACAGGAAACCTCAAAGCCCCCCCCCCCGCAATGACACACTTTGTCCAGCAAGACCACACCCACTCCAACAAAGCCACACCTCCTAATAGTACCTCTCCTTTTGGGATTATGGAGGCCACTTACATTCAAACTACCACATACTCTGGCAGAGAAATAGAGACGGCAGACCAGCTAGCTTGACGTACATATCAGAAAATGATAAAGTCTTTCTCAAACAAAATTAAAGGCAAGAACCTATACCTGAGGTTGTCCTCTGACCCCCACATATGTGCTGTGGCATGCCTACGTGGGCACACTCATGTATACACACACGAAAGAGAAGCATAGAAAACTAGTTCCCTCGAAAGGCATTGTACTGACCCCAGCCTCAGCAGACTGCCTGCCTAGGTAGGGCCTTTGACAGACTACCCCCTCCACGCTGCATGGTAGCCATGCAGTGCCTGCCACACACATCTGTGTGTGAAGACAGCATGCGCCCAGTTCAGATGAGCATCCTCGGCCATATTGTGTCCTCAGGAGAGGAGCCCAGGTGCTGAGGCTGCCGAGTGGATTGACTGGAGCAAGCAGTGGGTACTCTGTCGGTGCATGTCTTGCGGGATGCTGTGTCTCCTAGAGACCAGAGATGGGTTTGCTGATGCAAATGATCTACGGCCCAGAGCAGTAGTGGCCAGAAGAGAGAAGGGTCTAGCCTTGCCATCCATTTACGTCCTGGCTGTAACCCAGGAAAGTCACAACCTCTCAGGACTCTGAGTTAAAGGAAAAGGTGTAGGCACTGACATATCCAGGGCTTAAAAAGGAGAGGAGAGCACAGTGCACAGGCCAGGTGAGCACCTGTGGTATGCAAGGCAGATGGCAGAGACCTAGAGCCAAGTGTGACTGGGACAGATGGGTAGCCCTGGAGATGGAAGTTGAGTATCAGTGTTGGTGGCCCTGGGCACAGGGCCCAAAGCATGCCAGAGCCATGGACCCCTGAATCCTCCGAACACCCAGCTGCAGGCTTAGCCATAGAAATCTGGAAGAAGGCCCAGGACAAGCAGCCTGCCTCTTGGCAGTAAGGCCAAGGTTGAGCAGGAAAGATGGCTGTGGACCTGGCTAAGAGAGACGAGTGTACTCAGAATGAGGATACAAGGCTGTCTCCCATGTCCAGCTTGATTCAGGCTGGGTTTTCTCTAAGTAAGGAGCCTCCCTGGCCTGCCTATTATCAGCCTAGAAAGCAAAGTTCTTGCCCACAGGGTCTGTTTTTGCCCTTTGCATATGTATGTGTCCTGCAGCCCTTAGAGGAGCATCTGCAGTAGAGCTTGCCTCTGAGTGAGCCCGGGGAGCAGCCTAAGGATCCCAAGACTTTATCAAGAAGGAGGAAGGCCTCATTGGTACAGACATCACCTGCACCCCAGCATGGACCCACCCTGCTCACTGATCACAGGAGTAAGGCCCACCAGGCCCCACTGGGAGTCCTTGTACAGTACTGGGTGTGAATGTGGCCCCTGAAAGCCACTTCTATACTCTAGAGGCCTAGGCCAGGGGAGAGGGGACTTGTGCTTCTAAGCTTAGAGCAAAGCTTCCAGCAATGTCGTTGCACAGTAACCCTTAGACCACCAGGGCCCATATCTGGGGATGTCTGTGACTGCTCTGTCACTGTAGGGACTGCCCAGTGGAGATGCAGAGGCATAGTGATGCTGAGCCTAAGGGTCAGAGAAACTCCGGGGCCCTTCCCCTCCAGGCCCGAGCTGTTAGGGTGGCAATGGCAGGCCTGCAGTTGCCCGTGCTGCCAGCAGATGCCGGTGTATCTGACAGCCCTGATTGCGGTCACCAAGAGGCACCAGGACATTGTTAGCTTTGCCCCATCACTGTGTAAGAGGCAGCTGGGAGGACCATGTCCCCATTTCACAGGCAAAAAAGTAGGCCCAGAAGGTGCCCTGCCCAGGATCCCAAAGCTGAAGGCTTGAAGTCATGCCCTGGGTTTAAAATAATAGCTAGATTTTTGCCAAAGAAGTGATCCAAAGGTAGAGCTACGTGGAGCTGGGGCTGTGACTCCGTTGCTAGAGTGCTCACCAAGTGTGCATGAAGTCCCAGGTTCAGTTTCCAGCTGCACATAAACCAAGTGTAGTGGCACCTGCCTGTAATCCCGGCACTCAGGAGGTGAAAGCTAACCCAGGCTCCTTGAGACCCTCTCTCTGTTTGAAATGCCCCTGGACACCGAGACTGTTGGGCTGGAGCCTTTGTGTTCAGACACCTGCCTGCCTTGCTGAGCAGTGGCTGCTGCAGTCTGGGATGACTCAGGCTTCTGCCCTGAATTTGTGGTCCCTGCCTGGCACCTAGACGGGAAGGGGCAGGGCAGTGTCAGTGAGTGGGGTTCATAGCAGCCCTATCCCCCATCCTCCTCTATCTGCCTTTCCAGGGACACAAGGGCACTGGGAGGGTCAACACTGCCCCCCTGTGTCCATGTTGTCTCCCAAACATCTAGCATCTTCTCTTCATAGCAGAGAAGCCATTAGGACTCCTATCCTCAGCTTGGATTCTACAGTGAGAAGGATATGTGTGATGGGAGTGTCCAAGAGTCCACACATGGCCAAAAGTGACTAGGGTGTATGTCCTGGCTCCTAGGACAGTGCCAATTTCTATTTAATGTCTCTCACCTGGACCATTAAATGGTGCTGCATTTTCCCTCCAGGGCTGACTCAGTGTCCTTTCCATGGCCCTCTCGGGCCTACAGCTAATGGACCTTAGCAGAACTGACCTGTATTGGATTTGTTTGTTGCTCAGAGCTGAGTTATGAGCACTGCCACCCGGGCTGTGATGTGGACAGCTATCAGCGAGTTGTCCAGGCGCACATTCCAAGCGGGCACGTTTCCCTGGCCTTCTGGGTCACTAACATGATTATGTGATTATTGCTGCAACCCTGATACCCCGGGCCCTCCAGCCCAGCATCCAGCTTACCCTCACATTGTGTAAGGTCCTCAGTGTGACGGCCCTGAGGAAATACACCAGGCTCAGAGACTCAAATGGGGTAAAAGTTTATGTTCCTCCCTTTGAAAGGATACAGACCCAGGCTGGCACAGTAAGAGTACAGCCGTGGGAACACCAGACCCAGGCTCTTCCTCTACCTGTCTAGAGTGGAGCTTCTGCTTAGGGTCCAGGGTGCCTGCAGACACTTGGAGTCACAGCTACACTCCAGCCAGCAGGAAGAAAAGAGGGCAAAGAGGAGATTCTCTGGAGATATCCTGATGGCCAGGCTTAGTCACCTAGCCATACTGAGTTGCAAATCACCTCCCGAGCTGCTTCCTCTGCAGTTGCAGTCATCTTGAGCATCCACACAAGCGAAGCTCCCTAGATCTGCATTGCCTTTTTTGCTATCTACAAGAATTCAGCTTAGGCTGGGGCTGTTGAGGTGTCCATGTGGTTTATGTTGGACTAGCCACTCACATCCCTGGGTATTCCTTTCCCATTTCTCCAGCTGGCTGCATCAGCAGATTACATAAGTCACCAAAGAGGTCCATCTAGGGCTCAGCTGCCCTCATCCTCACCCAAGATAGGATTCCATTTTGTGTCCCCCACGAGCTAGTAGCTGTGGGCACTACCTGCTCTGGGTGTCCCGAGGGCCAAGTGGGTTCAAGAGAGGGATCAGTAGAACAGCCTTCCTAGGAAGGCTGTGAGCAGGGTCTGCCTGCTTCTGTGTCTGCACCTGACCCCTGACGTCATGAGTCCTGGGCCTGAACCAAGGTATTTCTGGAAGCAGACACAACAGAAATCACCCCTGCTTTTCTTTAGGTATTAGCAGAGGGGTGGCCCTAGACCAGCATTTTCTATGCTACATTTGGAGATGAAAACATACATACCCTTCCTCAGCTGCTAACAGCAGCTCAGACGATGGGTGTGGGGGGGTGTCCCACAGGTAGAGGCCCTTGATCCTTTACCCCCTCAGCCTGCAATTGTGCCCTCTGGGAGGGGAGGCAACACAGTCTTCCATTCTCAAGCCTTGTCCATAAACCCCATTCTGCTCCTGGAAAAAGGAGAAAGCAGCCAATCCCACATGGCCTCTGCCCCACAGTGGGACTTGAAGCCAAAAATCACACTTCATTTTTCTAAAGTCCTAGCAGGAACCAGGAGCAGGGGCACATAAGGCCATTGTGGGGTAGGAAGCAGCTGGCACCTGGGGTGCCAGTGTCAGGATGCTAGCCAAGGTACTTTGTGTCAGGGACTCCCCAGCTTTGGCAACCTCCACAGTGTTCTCTTCCTTATCAAGGACCTAGGGCAAGGTCTGCTTGTTTCTCACAAAGAGCCGCTGTCCAGCTCTCTGATGTCCCATGAGCCTGGAGGGGTGACAGTAGTCAGAACAGGTCTGGGGAAGGAGACCCCCATGCTTGAGTGTCCTGAGTATGTGGGAATTCCTCACATTGTCCTTGGTCCTTCTGAACTTGAGTCAGGTGTCTTAAAGAGTTATTAATTATTAATTTGTTATGTGTATATATGTGTGTGTGCCTCTGTGAGCTATGCATGTATGTGTGTGTGCCTCTGTGAGCTATGCATATATGTGTGTGTGCCTCTGAGCTATGCATATATGTGTGTGTGCCTCTGTGAGCTAGGCATATATGTGTGTGCGCCTCTGTGAGCTATGCGTATATGTGTGTGTGCCTCTGTGAGCTATGCGTATATGTGTGTGTGCCTCTGTGAGCTATGCATATATGCGTATGTCTCTGTGAGCTATGCATTTGTGTGTATGTATGTGTGCCTCTGTGAGTTATGTACACCACATGCAGGCAGGAGCCTCCAGAGGCCGAAAGAGGGGGTCAGATCCCCTGGAACTGAAGTTGCGGTGGTTCTGAGCCGCTCTGTGGGTGCTGCGAACCAAACCCAGGTTCTCTGCAAGAGTGGACACTCAACTGCTGAGCCAGCTCGTGGATGTTATTCCTCAGGCACCATCACTGTGGTTTTACATTTATTTTCTCTTCCTCTCTCTGGGTATACACACACACACATATGGATCTGACCTTATCCTTGTTTTTGTCCTCATGAAGGGTCCCCGGATCCTGAGGAGGACAGGTACATTAGTTAGGGTTAGAGGACACTCAGAGCCCCTCACATGTTCCCCGCCACTCGATGACCCTGGTGATCCTTGTTTAGGATCAGAGTTTGCCACGCTGCAGTTACTGCCACTGCTGGGGAGCTGGTGCAGAGACTGCCATAAGTGCTTCTGTGGGAACTAATGTGGTTCTGTAATAGTTGCTTAAGAACCGAATTGGGCCAGGCCTAGTGGCACATGCCTGGAATCCCAACACTCAGGATGCTGAGGCAGGAGGACTGCTGAGATTTCACAACCAGCCTGGGCTACACGGTGAGGCCCTTTTTTTTTTTAATTAAACATAATTTTACAGTCCTAAATTGCCTCATTCTTCTGACTATAGATAGCAGTGTCCTCACTGCCATTCAGTGTCGCACACCTGAACTGGCATAAGTCAAAAGTCCTACCTTTGTTTCAGGGTCTGAGTTTTAGGATCCATGGCTGAGATAGCCTGACCTTTCAACCTCTGGTTGGTCTTACAAAGAGCCTTGGAGAAGCCAGTAAGAAATGTGCTGAGAGAGAGAGAGGTAGATTGAGAGAGATTGTTTTCTCATGTTCGTATGTGTATGGGTACACATGTATACTGAATGTAGAAGCCAGAAGTTGAGCTCAGGTATGATTCCTAAGGTGTTGTCCACCTTGGGTGGGGGGCGGGGTCTCTCACTGGAGTGGAACTCACCAAGCAGACTAGACTGGCTGTCCATCACGCCTCAGAGGTTCACCTGTTTCTGTTTCCCTGACTCTGGTCCCAGCCTTTTTAACATATGTGTTGGGAAGTGTGTGCAGGCACCAGTGGACATCAGGGGACCCTTTGCGAGAGTCGGTTCTCTCCTTCCGCCATGTGTGTTCTGGGGATCAAGCCCAGAAGGTCAGGTTTGGCAGAAGTGTGTTTACTCACTGAGCCCTCATGGCAGCCCGCGTGCCAGGCTCTTTATATGATTTCTAGGGATCACACCCAAGGCCTTCTGCTTGCATGCCAAGCAGTTTTCTGACCGGTCCAAGCTGTGTTCTCACAAAGGACAAAAGAAGGCAGACCTTGTAATGCCGTTTCTCTCCGAGGCCTTTTGTGCCCCAGCACCTCATCCCAGGCAACAGGGATCCTGCAGTTGTGACATTGACTCAGCTGTTTATTTACAGGTTGAGGATCTTCTATCCAAATGCCTGGGATATTGAATTTTTCAGATTTTATTAATAAACAACATAGTAACATTAATAAAGTATGTTGGCCATGGGTCCTAAGGGCAAACATTACCCTTTGTGCACATGCAATGTGGAGGTAATTGAATGCTGTATTTTTAACATTGAGTCGGATGTGTGGTGTCATGTCATTACTGTTTCAGATTTTGAAACATGGCGGGTCTTCAGATTTGGGATGTTCAGTCTCTAATGCATAATGACAAACAACACAGAAATATAAAGAAACTGGGATCAGGGGAGGGACCGAGAACATCTAAGAGCTAGAGGATGGAGAGGAGCACTGCGAGACACTGTCTTCTGAACGTGGCCTGGCCACTGCACCATGAACTGAGCACAAGACTGGACTCGCCAACATTCCAGCAAGGGCGGGAGGGCCATGAAGCGCCACCTTCTCTGATGAACCTGTTTTGGGAGGGGGTCTTATTCCTCATGGTGAAGCCACTGGTCAGTTAGCCATACCCGTGCTCATGCAAGCAACCCCGATTAAACTAATTGTACTCAGTAGGTCACAGAAAAATACATGGAAATAGTGGGAGGAAGTGGGAAGAAGGGATTAGAGAGGAGTGAAAATGGCAAAATGTGTTATATATGTTATGAAATTGTCAAAGGATAATTGTTTTTAAAGAAGCCAGTCATACACCTTTAATTCTAGCACTGCAGAGAATTTGGGGCTTAAGGCCAGCCAGGACTGTATAGTAGACCCCATCTATCTGGGCATGGTTGCGTGTCTGATCTAAGCATTTAGGAGGCTAGGATGGGAGAACCACCATGAATCTGAAGCCACCCAGAGGCGACAGTGTGAGACCCTGTTTAAAAAAAAAAAAAATGGGAGGGAGAAAGGAAAAAGAAGAATGTAATTATCAGGCTTGCCACTCTGTACTGAACTGTAAAGTTACCTAAGTTTGAAAAAGTTTGTAATAAAATATTAGGGAAAAATTTCTTACCTCACTTACTTGAGACCCCGTTGATTAGGCTGACGAGGATTCGGAGAGCTGTTCAAGGCCATCCTTAGCTCTTGGGAGTTTGAGGCCAGTCTGGGCTTCTATCTTAAATCAGGATTGTGCTAACCAGGCGAGTTACCGGACAGGAGGGAGGGCAGTCTATTGAGGGAGGAGCTTGTAACTTCGCCCTACTGGACTGGTTAGGTTAGTAGTTCTGGGATTTATATGTAAATAAGGCATGAAGGCAAGCGCCTGCCATCTCCACATTGAAATCTGAGTCAAGATTTCAGTATTCATTCAGAAATATAAAAATAGTGGGTTTCCCCAAAGCTGTTGTTACCCAATTTACTCCCCCTTTTTCTGGTGTCTCGCAGCCTTGTCTAGCTCTTGTAAGTAGATTTAGGACATGTTGGGGCTGTTGTTCCTCGTGGTTGTCTGCAGAGGACTTTGCTCTGGCAAGGTCGGTCCCCTGACTTTGAGACCAGTCCCCAATCATTTATAAGTATTGTGAGAGTCACCTGAACTAATTTGGGATTGGATCCTGGTTTGCTCTGTCCTCACAGGGCTAACAGGGAAAGTGTCATGTAACTGAGTCTGGCTTTGAATGATCCCTTTTGGGAAGATTAAGGCAAAGAGAACCTTGTTTGTTTTGTGTGAGTGTGAAACTTGCTTGTGTGTGTGTATGCTTGCTTGTGTGCACATGTGTGTGGAAGCCTCAAGTTGGCATCAGGTATCATCATTGATCTCTGTCTTCATCTATTAAGACAGTCTCAGTTGAACCCAGAGCTGACGGATTAGCTGATTTAGCTAGCCAGCCTACCTCGGGGATTGCCTGCATCCATCTCTCCAGTGCTGGGTAACGGGTGGCCTGCCCTATGACTTTTCTTAGTGGATGTTGGTGATCCAAAGTCCTCACACTTGCATGGCAAGGAGTTTGTCTACTGAGCCACATCTCCAGCCTCTGGGAACTTTCTATCACGCCCTTTGACCTGGCCTGCTTGGAAAATATGTTCACTTTCTCACCTGATTTCTCCTGGTGTCCACTGATTCTTAGTGGGGTAGCTGGGTCCAGTGCAGGGGCCCAGCCCCAAAGGCCTCCTGTGGTTTTGCATGGGGATTGAAGGGAAGGGGATGTTGCCAGCAGGAGTCCAGTCACTCGCCATTCTTATTTTTTTGAGACAGGGTCTCACTGAACCTGGAGCTTACCAGTTTAGGTAGACTAGGCTAGCCAGCATTCTCCCAACCCCATGCCACCCCCAGTGATCTTCTCCCAGGATTCCCAGCACTGAGATTACAGGCACAGGCACAAGGTGCTACAACCAGTTTTATATCAGTGCCTTCGGATCTGAACTCAGGTGCTCATATTTGGGCTGCAAGCCATCTCCCCAGCACCTTGACTCGTGTGTGTGTGTGTGTGTGTGTGTGTGTGTGCGCGTGCGCACGCGCGCACACACACACGTGCACACGCTACAGGACACATGTAGAAGTCAAAGAACAACTTTACCCACCAAGACCATCAGCCCTCTCCTGTAATATTTACTTAAGAGGCCCTAAAAGACAATTGCCTTCCTTGCCCTAATGGTACATGTTTGGGGGACCCACCAAACCAGTCTCCACAAAATTAAAAAGTAAAAATGAGTGTATGTCTCACAAAAAGATTAACCCAGCATGATTATATACTCAAGCGAGCCAGGCGCAATGGTGCACAGCGTTAACCCCCGCATGTGGTAGACTGGCAGGTCTCTGTGAGCCTGAGTGTCCTAAGCGAGGTCCAGGCCACTTAATAAGACTCTAAGTGGGAGATCCACATGGTAATGGGAGGGCTGGTAGGGAACTGCAGTCTGAAGGACCGGAATTATTACCCCTGGGCGAGAGCCCTCTGAGGTCTGCCTATCTGTGAGTTTTATCTTCCTGACTGTGTAGAAGGAGGCCAGAGTTGGACACCAGAATGTCTTCCTCTGGGACATTCCAGCTCACAGAACTAGTCATCCCTTCAGCTAGACCTCCCGAGCCCTGGGACACACACCTGTCTCTCTCCCGTCCCCTGTCACCGAAGCGCTGGGGTTATAGATGTATGCTGCCAAGCTTGGCTTCTTAATGTAGGTGCTAGGGACCCAAACTTGAATCCTCGTGATTGCACAGCAAGCGATGGGCTCAATGAGTCGTCTCCCAGCCCTCCTACTTGTCTACAAACTAGGAAGATACTCTGCTCTGGCCTTGCCTTGGCCTCTGATCTTCACCACAGGCTATCCTGAAGTTGAAACCATGTGCCCACAGTCCTCTAAGACGCACTGCCCTGTTGGGAGTACTGCCCGAGGCCCAGGGACTGCTGCCTTCCGAGTAGCTGGTCCTACCTCCCCAGGCTAGAGAACTCTTTACTAGCTAGGAGTCAGTTCCTCCTGAGCCCTTGGCAAGCCCTCAGTGGACAGGTGTCAGCACGGCTGCTGTCGGGCCAGGTACTGCCCTTCACGTCCATCATCGAGTACTTCTGTAGAGTGTGGAGGCAGCCTTCACAGGGTAGATCTGACCCCAGACCCTATCAAGGGAGTTCACCCTTCCCCAGAAATTCTGTCCTTGGAGATAAGGGCAAAAACTCTGACTTAGCATTCACCTGTAGGCTCTCTGTTGCCTAGAGACCCAGGCTTGCTCAGAGGTATTGCATGGTCCATACAAAGATAGATAGAGTTGTTACAATTGTATCTAAACGACCATTTGAAGGCAGTCTCCCTCGTAGTTTTTCTGGAGGTGCTGGCTATGCAGGTGTGGATGGTGGTCACTGTGCAAGGGAGAAGAGGCTGCTTCCAGAAAGGAGGAAGTGGCAGACAGGTTCACACAAGCAGAAGTCAGCAGGGTGGGTTTAGCACTGTTGTTTCAGATGAGGTGGGGTTCCTCTTCTGTCTTCTTATTCTGGTGTCCCCTGATATTTCCTAAGTAAGCTTGTCAATTATACTAATGTTAAAGCTTGCTATTTCCCTCGTCCCCTTCAGTCCCACCAGTCCCAGATCCCAGGTGGGACTAGAAAGCTGGCAATGTGGGGACTAGAGGAGGTGAGATGAGAGTCCAGTCCTGGACCACCCTCAGCTCCCTACCCCTTGGCCCAGGTTGGCCACCCCTCTGGTACTGAACACACTTTGCAATGATCCTTCCACCCAGCATGGTGTGGGCGGGGCTACAAGGGTCTCCTTGCCCTTCACCCTCCCACCCCCACCCCATGGCCCTAGGCAGTGTCAGCTGCCTAGAATGACCCAGACTAGTGGGAACAGACCAACTTTCCCAGAAGTAGAAGCAAAAAGTAGAACCTGGCCTGGAAACACCAATTGCAGCACTTAACTGCAGAGGTATTGTCCCAAGAGGGCTCCGGGGCACATTATTGCTGCCAGTTACTGCCTTGGGGCCCTGCTGTGGCCTTGCGGTTGCAGCTCTGGGTGTGCGAAGGTCTCCTACTGCCCCATCATTTGAGTGACCACCATGTGCCCTGTCCTGCTGACTAACCATGAACCCTGGACTTGTCCCTGTGTGGAGTATATATCCAGGGATGTGCCCTCGAGGTCAGTGTGCCATGGGCACCTCATAGGGTGGGACAAGGGTTTACACTGTGCTCACGAGAGCACAAGTCAAGTGGTCAGCCACCCTGAGAGAGCACAATTTGTGGGGGAGTCCCTGAGAACAGAGCTGCTTCTGTGTACACCCCTAAGGCTCTCTATGTGACAAAGACAGCCATCGTCCAGATGCTGGACTCAGCAGGACATGTGGTTTCTTTCAAGGGAGCAAGGGTGTGGTGTGTGTGTGTGTGTGTGTGTGTGTGTGTGTGTGTGTGTGTGTGTGTTAGAAGCTAGATACAACAGACAGTTTGTGAGCCACCTGATGTGGGTGCCAGGAACTGAATTCAAGTCCTCTGGAAGAGCAGTAAATGCTCATAACCACTGAGCCATCTCTCTAGCCCATCTCACCCCCTTTTTGGAGGGGTTTCAAGGCAGGTTTCTCTGTGTAACAGCTCTGGAGGTCCTGGAACGCTCTGTTTTCTGACTGGTTTCGAACTCCTGTTTTCTTTTTAGAGATTATGTTTATGTGCAGGTGTCCACTGATACCAGAAAATGGTATTAGGACCCCTGAGCTGGAGCCAGAGTTGCAGATAGCTGTGAGTCAGGACATGGGTGTTGGGAACTGATCAGATTCTCTGCGAGAACAGAAAGTATTTTTTTAACCGCTGAGCCATCTCTGTGGCCCCTGTTTCCTTTTCTTTTTCCGAAGTGTCAGGGGCACATGTTTATGAGAAATAATTCACAGTAGTGATATTTGTGCCCTTAGGGCATCCCATAAGGATGGTGTCCTAGGACCACTGTAAACACCTGGACCTCCACCCCAGAACACAGCAGCTCTAGCCTCTGCCTTGAATTCCCAAGCATACCATTCACTACACTTACAGTGATTTCAACATAAGCACCTATCACTAAAGACAGTTTCTGGGGGTTTCGCTTAAGATTTGTTTTGTTATATATGTGTATGCATGTGTCTCAGTATATATGTTTGCCTGTGTAGGGTAATTGAGAATGCCAGAAAAGGCCCTCTGAACTCTTGGAGTTGGGGTTACTGGCAGTTGTGAGCCACTTAACAAGAGTAAGTCCTGAGGACTGATCTTGGGTCCTCTAGAAGAATAGCAAATGCCTTTAACCACTGATCCATCATCTCTCTAACCGCAGGATTTTATTTCTGAAAACAGTCTGTGGGAAAACCTGGCCTCTGAGGCCAATCTGTACAGTAAGCCAGGTGACCATGCAGATAGGAGGTATCACACTTTACAGGACCCTAGAGGAGATGATGGGACTTTTCAGGGTGCCTGGCTTGCATCTGAAGTCAGAGTGACATGAACCATGTCAGATTCTTGGGGTGAGGAGGGAGGATTGCCCAGGGCTCATCCAGGGAGAAGGCAGCCCTGTCGATGTGCCATGGCCTGGCCCTGGAGCTACCATCTGTTCAGTACTGATGGGCATCTGACACTAGGGACACAGAAGGCCTGCAAAGGGCAGAGGCCACCACACAAGATGGCAACAAGGTATACAGGTCCCAGGCACAGGCTGTATGGGCCTCATTCAGTTCCAGCCTTCAAGGGGTGCAGCCACCGTCTGACCCATTGAGAGAAACAGCTGTCCCCTCCCTCCTATGGCTTGTGCAACCCAAGCATCCAGGATGCTCTCCATCCTGGGAGCCTTCTAGGACATGACCTGAGTCTGTTAGCCCATAGGAGCTCCAGGGCACAGGACATTGGAGGGCCAGGAGCTACTGTGGGGGCTTCCTCTGCAATGTACAAATAGTAAGCGGCCAGCCCTCTTTTGTCAGAATTATCACTCCTGTAACTTTCAGGATGTACGTTGGCACCCGCGGGGGACTGGGGCAAGAGGGATCTGAAGCCAGGCACTACAGGGCATCCTTCTGTGGTCCCACTTAGAAGGCACGCTCTTGGCAAGTTCGTTCCCTCATACCTCAGGTTTTCTACTCAGAAATGAACTGAGAGCTTGTGCTGTAACTGGAATCGGCGGGTGTCACTTACCCAAGGGTCTATACTGAAGAGCCACAGTGGCTGCAACAGGCACAGCCCTATCCCCTCTTCCTCCCAGGGTACTGATCTCTTCCCCCATTCTCATTATAGGAAGTTCTATTACATCACCTTGCTACGAGACCCAGTATCCCGCTACCTGAGTGAGTGGCGACATGTACAGCGCGGAGCCACGTGGAAGACCTCACTGCATATGTGTGACGGGCGCACGCCAACCCCCGAGGAGCTGCCGCCCTGCTACGAGGGCACAGACTGGTCAGGCTGCACGCTGCAGGAGTTCATGGAGTGCCCCTACAACCTGGCCAACAACCGGCAGGTGCGCATGCTGGCTGACCTCAGCCTGGTGGGCTGCTACAACCTGTCCTTCATCCCCGAGAGCAAGCGAGCCCAGCTGCTGCTGGAGAGTGCCAAGAAGAACCTGCGTGGCATGGCCTTCTTCGGCCTCACAGAGTTCCAGCGCAAGACGCAGTACCTTTTTGAGCGGACGTTCAACCTCAAGTTCATCCGGCCCTTCATGCAGTACAACAGCACGCGGGCGGGCGGTGTGGAGGTGGATGAGGACACTATCCGGCGCATCGAGGAGCTCAACGACCTGGACATGCAGCTGTATGACTACGCCAAGGACCTCTTCCAGCAGCGTTACCAGTACAAAAGACAGCTGGAGCGCAGGGAGCAGCGCCTGCGCAATCGCGAGGAGCGCCTCCTGCATCGCTCCAAGGAGGCGCTGCCGCGGGAGGACACAGAAGAGCCAGGCCGCGTGCCCACTGAGGACTACATGAGCCATATCATCGAGAAGTGGTAGTGGTGGCTGGGGCAGAGAGTGATGGGCAAGATTTAATGGGGAAAGAAATGGGGCCAGCAGTTCTTGGTGTTTGGTGAAGAGGGAAGCGTGCTAATAGTATACCCTAGACCTTGATGGGCAGGGTAGGACCTCTGAGGCAGGTGGCCTCCTTGCTCTTCCAGCCCCTGTGTCACACTTAAAACTGATTTTGAAAAAGACTGTCGAGGGGACATGTCTGTTCAGCCAAGAGTCCCATACCTACTATGCACGCACTGGGCCCACTGAACCAGCCCCTCTAGGAACGTATGACTAGTTCCTAATAGTTCATCTAAAGCTCCTTGACCTCTGGGGACCCTAATAACCCAGAATGGTGGGGAGCCTTTTCCTTGAACCCAAGCGTATCTCTGAGGCATCAGTCCTCAGACCTGGAATCTCCCCTTCTTACCCATCAAGGCTGCTGTCGGGGTCGGGGTTGGCCCCAGCAGTTGCAGAGAAGACTCATGTCTGGCACCTGGCCTCTGCACTGTCTGGGCCATGATCAAAAGTCAGGCAGAAAAGGGACATTAAGAGTCCCCCCTCCCCCCACACACACAAATCCCTGTGCTTTCTGATCCACTGCCCCCAGCCCTATCACTGGAACATTTATACAAGGGCTCCTGTGCCACTATTCCCNGGGTTGGCCCCAGCAGTTGCAGAGAAGACTCATGTCTGGCACCTGGCCTCTGCACTGTCTGGGCCATGATCAAAAGTCAGGCAGAAAAGGGACATCAAGAGTCCCCCCCCCCCCCCCCCCCACACACAAATCCCTGTGCTTTCTGATCCACTGCCCCCAGCCCTATCACTGGAACATTTATACAAGGGCTCCTGTGCCACTATTCCCACCGTGCCAGCAATTCTTCAGTCCCATGCATAAAAGCATCTGTTGGCTGGGTGGGATACAGGGCCACACCAGCCTGAGTTGATACTGGATAGCCAGGATAGGGACTTTCCCTTTCTCAGCTAAGGTTTGAAGGAACAGCTCTGAATGGTCTCTTCCTGGAGCCTGTGTGCATAACCCTCCCCACCTGGCTCTCCCTGCATCTTTCTACCGGGCTATTTCCAGCAGCCCCGTGGGCCAGCCAGTGACCCTACTAGAAGCCATGTTGCATATCTGTTTTTCAGATCTTGCCTAGTGCTGTACCCTTGTGCGCTCTAGGAGGCCCTGGGAGGCCCACCATTAAGTGGAGGGGTCATGGCTTTTACAGTCCGTATGCATGCAGACGGGTTGTAGCTGACCCTGAGGCAGGACGGGACCTACTCCCTGTCTCTGTCTTACTCAGCACTCAGGCTAAGAGGGGTTCAGCACAGACAAAAGAGTATGGGCCATATGTAGTCTAGCAATATTAAAGATGTTGGCAGGTATAGCTGCTGCCCAGAGCAACGGCTTAATCTTCACGTGTGTGTGGAATAGGGCCTACACTCAGACACCAGGCACTTGACCTTGGAGTCCACAGGCAGGATAAGTTCTGATGGGCACTGTCCAGCCCAGTCCAGGGCCTGCTCATGGTGAATGGTCACACCGAGGAGGTAGGTAGCGAGATGAGTTTGGAGGTCAAGATCACTAAAGCAAATATACTTCTGAGAGGAGCGTGGGGCATATTTGGGGAACCCTGGGGTCTTTCACAGGTCATGTTGGTTGCTGCCAGCTTCTTTCAGGAAGTACTCCAGCTCCGCATGGCCCCTCCTCACAACTTCCTGTGTACATGGCTCAAATATAGGATCTGTTCTATACATATTGGAATATGTTTTAAGTTACGCCCTGCCATCCCGACTCACATGGAGCACGGGTCAATTCTCTATCTCTGCTGCATTTGAAAACTGGTCCCTCCCATCTCAGGCCAGCGCCAAGCTGAGGAATCCTCAGTCCCTCGACCGTCCACCCTGCCTAAGGCTCAGGCCACCAGCTTTGGGGCACAGCTTCCTGGTACGCATAGCATCTCAGAACAGGGTGCTTCCCCGACCCTCCAGCTCCAAGCACTCTGCCTATCCAGGGGCATCCCCTGAGGCTGAGAGGCCATGCACATGCAGCAAGCTGAGGCACCCTGCAGCCCTGCAGCCCCCCCCCTCCGGAGTGGGACGCGGGGACCACGGAACTGTCACGTCTGAACTGGAACTGTTTCACTTGAACCCGGGAGCTTTAAAGCTTTATTTATTTATAGCTTCTTATTAAAAAATAAAAAGCGTTGGGAAGGAATCTCTCGGTTATTCATACAGAGCAATGGATTGATGATGGAAAAGCAACTGGTTGTCTTCTAATTGTCTTTGTCTAGGTGGAGAATGAACACTAGCAGATGAAATAAACCCTGAAAAGGTCACTGTGTGCTGTGCTCTGTGCTGACACCCCGTGGGAAGCCTAGGTTTGATTCCCAGCACTCAGGAGGTGGAGGCAGGAGAATCAGTTCAAGGTGACAGTAAGTTATGTGAAATCCTGTCTCAGTGAAACTAAGCTTCCTCTTCATTATAAGAAACTACAAATGAATAGAAAAGATTTCGGGGGCTAGAGAGAGAACTCAGTGGTGGAGAGCACTGGCTGTTCTTTCAAAGGACCCGGGTTCAATTCCCAGCACCCACATGAGAACTCATAACTGTGTGATTCTAGTTCCAGGAGATCTGACACCCTCAGACATACATACAGGCAAACCGTCAATGTGCATTTTAAAAAGTTTTTACTTAAAAAAGATTTCATGTAAAAGAGCGAGAACTGTTCTTGGAGACCATCAGCTCCATGTGAGTTCCTTACTGGTTGCCAGTAACTCCATGAGTGCATTTCAAAGGACAAAGGTTTGCCGGGCATGGTGACACGTGTCAGTAATCCCAGTAGAAAGAAAAAGGGATCATTTTGCTTCTGACTCACAAATTCGATCCACAGTAGAGGAGCTACTTGTGGTAGGTAGCCTTGTGGCAGAGCCCTTTCTGCCTGAGACAGGTGAGCCAAGCGTGAGACAGTCCCATAGTCTACCTGGTATCCCAGGCCTCAGGACAGGCAGGCAGGTCACTGGTTCTAAGCTAGCCTGAGCTTCATAGTGAAACCCTGGCTAAAACGAAAGTCTGGGAGAGTGGTTCAGTTGCTAAAGCACTTGCTTTGCAACTGGAAAGCTCTGAGTTTAATGTGCAGAAGCTACATTCAAACCAACAAAAACCAGACATGGTGGCAAGCTTAACACCCCAGTGCTCAGGAGACACGCACAGCCAGCCAGCCTAGCCTATGTGGTGAGTTCCAGTCCACTGAGAGACCCTGACTCAAAACAATAAGGAGGATGGCACCCGAGGAATGGCAGCTGGGATCATCTTCTGGGCTCACCAACCACATGTGTGCATGCACACAGAACACACACATATGCAGGTGCACACAAAATGAAAGAAGCACATGTATATGTGTCCTCTAAAAGCCGTAGGACTTCATGGGATCACTCTCGTGATCTCTAATCCTAAACACTTCCCAAGTGGGCCTGCCTCTGAACACCAAAGTCAGAGGGAGTCCCCACCTTTTTCCTACTTCCCACTGTGAATTAATTCATACATGGAGTCTTAGGGGACACCCCAATTATATCGAAGCCACAGCAAACCCAAAGAGTTCAAAGAGGTAATATTTTATCACAGTTGGCTTAGTGCCCCCTTTTCCATCTTCTACACACACACACACACACACACACACACACACACTTCCTGAGATATCTGAAAGTCGGATATGATCATCAAACCCCTCTGCCCCTAAACACTTGCACATACGTCTACTGAAATGTCATTCTGCTGTAATATTCAACCCAACTGCCATGTCCCCCAGGCATAACCCATATGCAGGATGGTTATCTACTGTATCCTTGTCCCATAAATGTCTTCAGACCCAAACATTACTTCTGCACCTCTCGTGTATGGGTTAATGAGAGCCCACACACTCTGGTTGTCATCATACTATTGATACTGTGTGTGTGTGAATGAGGGTACAGGAATGCCACCGTGCACATGTGAAGGTTGGGAAAACCCCGGGTGTTAGTCTTCGCTTTTCAACTTGTTTGACACGGGTACTTTCTGTTGGTTTTCTCTCTGCCTGAACCAGCAAGCTTTGGGGGTTCTCCTGTCTCGGCTTCCCATGTCCTCTTAGAAGTGCTGGGGCTACAAATGCTAAGTGTCCAGTCTTTACTTGGATTCTGGAAATATGAACTCGGGTCCTCACACTCACATGGCAAACACTTAGGCACTGAGCCATCTCCCGGCCCCACCACGATGCTGTTGACTGATATGAACCACTAACCCCTTCAAAGTTGCACAACCCATCCCCCACCCCCAACCAGTTATTTACCCTTCTTTAACCTAATAGCAGGCAGAAACCTGCTGCTGCTGAGCATTAATTCTGGCCTGGGATCTGGGGAAACTGAGGCCTCTCCACTGGTTTCCTATAAGGGAAGGCAAAGAGTCACAAGGAACGGCAGCCGTCCTGCAGAACCCCCAGCAACTGGTAACCTGGCAGAAGGAACCTTTGTCACTGACTGGGGCCTGTCATCAAGCTTATTTGTTTTATGTTTGTCTGTCTGTTTTTGAGACAGGATTTCTCTGTGTAACAGTACTAGCTGTCCTGAAACTCACTTTGTAGACCAGACAGGCCTCGAACTCAGAGTTCTGCCTCTGCCTCCCACGTGCTGGGATTAAAGGCATGCCATCACCCAGCCTCAGGATTACAGGACCCCAAGATCTCTGTCCTTGACCTCTGAGTCCCTACAGGGAAGGATCAACAAAAATCTTAAGAGAGCTGGGCTGGGGAGATATTGTAGGTGCCTGCCACCCAAGTGTGAGGACCTGAGTTCTGTTCCCAGAACCCACATAGAATCCAATTCTGGGAAATCAGCATTGGGGAAAAGGAGACAAGAAGCTTCTTGGGTCTCACTGAGCAGCTAACCTCCGGTTAAATGAGAGATTAAAATAGACATCCTGATAACCTGAGTTCAATCCCCAAAACTCTTCGTGGTAGAAAGAAAGGGCTCACAAAAGCTCTACACACACACACACACACACACACACACACACACACACACAGTCGGATGATGGACACCCTTGCACACTCAACATACATTTATATTTATTTATTTGTTTGTTTCTCGAGGCAGGGTTTCTCTGTAGCTTTAGAGCCTGTCCTGGAACTAGCTCTTGTAGACCAGACTGGCCTCGAACTCACAGACATCTGCCTGCCTCTGCCTCCCAAGTGCTGGGATTAAAGACGTGCACCAGCATACATTAAACATACATTAAAATAAAACAGTTGTGAAAAAAATAATGTGGGGAGCTATCAAGTAATACATCTGTGGTGGTCTGAATGAGATGTCCCTCGAAGGCTCAGGCATTTAAACACTTGGTTCCCCACTGGTGTTGCTGTTTGACGAAGCATTGGAGGTGTGGCTTAGCTGGAGAAAGTATGTCACTGGGGGCAGGCTTTGAGAGTAGATGGCCTGCCTCCTTCCAGCACACTCTCTCTGCTTAATGCTTACCATAGTGAAGGATGTGAACTCTCTTTTCCGCTCTGACTGCAATGCCTGCCTGCGGCCATGCCCCGCTGCCACGGTGAACTCTTATCCCTCTGGTATCATTAGCCCAAAATAAACTTCTGTCTATAAGTTGTTTTGGCCATGGTTGTCACAAGAGAAAAGTGACCAATCAATATCTAAAAGTGACCAATCTAATATTAAATATCTAATATCTAATAATCAATATCGATACACACACCAGACCAAACAGTAGGGTTTGCTGTTGCTGTTCTTTGTAAGACAGGATCTCACCGTCACTCTCTGGTTGTCTTCGAACTCCATATGCAGAACCTGCTGGCCTCAAACTCAGAGATCCACCTAGCTCTACCTCCCAAGTGCTGGGATTAAAGGCGTGAGCCATTATGCCTGAAGGAGACCCCATACAGCATGGACTCTCAGAACCCAGATTGGACACAAACCACACCCAAATGCCTGTTTTCACAGAGAGATCCTTTATTAAGCAGGGAAGAAAAGTTAAAGTGGCTGCTTCCCGGCTCAGGCAAATAAATAAACAGCAGCAAATGACCTCACGGTTGTCATTCTTAAGAGAAAAAGGGGAGGTCCATGTCAAAATGGGCTAGGATACACTGGGATGTTTGATTGGGCCTGCTAACTCGGTGAACCAAAGGGGCCTCCTGATTGCTGGACTTTAATACTCTGGTAGCTGGACCTTGGTAGTCAGCCTCAGGAGGAGAAAGAAACCAAATAAGGGAATGGACCTTGGGGGCTAGCTTCAGGAATGCAATCTAATGGTTTTTAGCAAAGCAGAGAGAAATTGGGGAGAAGGGTAAGGCCTGCCAGAGCCGCAAGTTCTAGTGAGCTAATGTCCCTTTAATTCCCAGCTCAGAAAATAGTTTAAGAAAAATCTAAGAGAAATTGCAGTGGAATGCTCCCAAGGCTCCCAGAGCTTCGCCCCACCCAAATGTTTCACTGGGAGATTTCTTAAGTAAACAGTGGACCTCTCAGCCTGGTTCTTCTTCAGAGAATCCTGCATAAAAATGTCCTCCTTTTTTTTTTATTTTTTGGTGACTCCAGTCAGCTTTCTAGAACCCGTCTCCTGGTCAAAGATGAAGTCAGACCTGGGGGGCTGGAGAGATGGCTCAGAGGTTAAGAGCATTGCCTGCTCTTTCAAAGGTCCTGAGTTCAATTCCCAGCAACCACATGGTGGCTCACAACCATCTGTAATGAGGTCTGGTGCCCTCTTCTGGCCTGCAGGCAAACACAGACAGAATATTGTATACATAATAAATAAATAAATTTAAAAAAAAAAAGAAGTCAGGCCTGAACTCCGCCCATGAATACAGTGCTCACCCAACCATTCCTGTTTCCTATAAAGTTGAAGATTATGAAATCAACCTGAGTCAAACACTGTCCACCCCAGCCCAGCTTGCTACATAGCCCTGAAGGCCTGGTAGGAGCCCCACCATGACCTGGGCCTCCTGAGCTGCTGGGGAAGCCATCTTTCCACTAGGACTCTGAGTTCCAGTTTAATACACTCTTCCGCCAACTCACAAACCAGTCCTGTCTACTGCCCCAAGCCCTCGACTGGAACAGCGGGGCTGCTTCTGCTTGCCCTCTCTCAGCCTTAGTCCATTCTCATGCCCTGCTCTCTCGGAGCCCCTTGGCACACTGACCTTTCTAAAAATGGAACAGTCTGCCTGGCTCGAGGTCTCTGATCACCTTAACCACTGAAAAGAGCCAATGAGCCTATCCTTCGACAGGAGGGGGACCCACACACACACACAAGTCCCACACACTAGGCCCCAGGGACCTGCAGGACTTCTGGGTAGACACTGGTAGGGTTTATTAGTGACAGGTGGGCCTCACATCCAGAGATCCTCCTGCTGGGAGAAGCTAGTTCTCATCCCGGTGACTACATGGCCTTCAGAAGTGGTCTGTCAGATGGGCTCTTCCATCCCACTCTGCTGGATTGCTCGCTTTTTTTTGAACAGTGTCTCACATAGCCCATAGCCCAGGCTGTCCTGAGAATGATATTAAATTTCTGATCCTCCTGCATCCACCCCACAAGTACTGGAATCACACACACTCCATATGACCAGCCCTAATTTATGCTGCCCCGGAGACTTCATGCATTCTAGGCAAACACTCTGCCAACTGACTACGACTGCCTGTGCCCTAGTCCTTGACTTTCTCTGTCAAATAACAGGTGTGTCCAGTGTGGGAAGCAGGCATCCATTGCTATGAAGGGAGACTCTAACTCTGACTGGGGAAAGACAGTCATGAACCCTGTGGTCCCTGGAACATGGAAACACATGCACTGCTCAGCCACTCTGAATCAAACACAGGGGCCCAGCCTCTCTTTTGGGAAAGAAATGTCCCCTTTTCCTTTCCTCCCACAATCCGTGGCAATTCCCATACTCATTCCACTTGGTTTCTGCTGAACCCACCCAGCTGGGCAGGCCACTTGGCCTCAGCTCTAGTGGAACTAGGGAAGGCCAAACTCCTGGGCATCACCCAGATGTACCCAGGCCTTGTCCTGTGAAAATTGTTCACTGCCAACCTCCGATAGCCAGTTTGCTTTCTGCTAATCCCCTCATTCCTGTCATCTGATCCAGCATCCAGTGGCCTTGTCTAGTATCCTATGGAGTTGCCCCGAGGGCACTCTCCCAAAAAAGACAGCATGTACACACACATGCAAACACATGCACACACATGCAAACATGCACACATGCACATACACACTCACGTATGCACACACAAACGCACACACTCCTCCTCCAGGTTGCTACCCCTCCTTCTGCATGCCAGAGTCAGCCCTCATCTCCTGCTGGTTGTGGTGTTTGTACAGCTGAGGCCCTGCTGAAGGAAAGTACAGAGACTCAAGAGGTGTCCTGGACCCTTGAGGGCACTATTGCTGAGTCCCCACCACCCCTGTGGGCTCTCAGCATACCTGCCGGGAGTGAAACTGTAGTCCCACCTACCCTGTGGTTCCAAGCACTACCATGCTCCCAGCTCTCATCCCTGTCCCTCAGTTTGGGACTTTTCCCAGTGTCCAGCCCTGGCAGCGACCCTGGGTTTGTCCTCCTTTCTGTCCAGAGGGTCTTTGCTCCAGGTTCCCCGTGGGCTTCTTTCCGAAGTCTTTCATTGTCACATCCTCCCACTGCAACCCCATCCCCAGTGGTGCTCCAACCCTGTGGTTTCTGAGAGGGGCCAGAGGGCTTTGGAAAACACTTTCCTTCATCAAACAAAAAGCCAAGCATTCAAGATGGAAGGCTAGGTCTCCAAGGAGCCACCTCCCCCAACCTCTCTGTCCTTCTGGGACCACCTACACATCTCCAGCGCCTCAGCTACCAAGCATCTGAGGTGCTCTTCTAGGTCTGAAGGACAGTGTGTGTCCCTGACACGAATACATGCATTCTACACTGTTTGTGACAAGGACTGCCTCCCAGGGACCCGCTAGCCTCATTCACGCTCTCCGGGAGAGGTGCACTGGCTTCAGCAGGCTGTGTCTCTGCCCTGAACTGTGGCTGCCCACCTCTAGCTACCAAGCTGCCACAAAATCCCTGGCACATCTGAAGCCTGTCAGTTCTCCTGCCGGACATGGCTGGTGGCAGGGGGTCTTTTTTCTTGTCTATTTATGTCATACAAAGCTGTCATAACTCCTTTATCTGCCTTTTTGACGTCGGCTATGGGGTGGTTTAGGATTTGCCTCTTTATGAATAAAATCCTAGAAAATTCTCTTTGTCTTTGCCCAAAATGCTATTAAACTGTCTTTGCAGAACAGCATCCAGCCAATGCACGTGCACAGCGACCAGCACCCTGTTGTGCAGCAGTCACTGTTTAGGACATGGCACGGCTCTGGCTCTCCACCCTTCTGTTGAACAGTGTGGCGGGGAGCAAGCAGGATCTCATGTTTAGGCTTCACAATAATCCTGTGACCAGGCAGAGACTTTCTGAGGTTGATCTTGACATTTGGGTCCCAGGCACGACCTTCAATGCCCAGCCTGCTCATCTGACCAGCACATAGCTCGTGCTGGTGTCAACACAGTACTTAACAGAATCAGCACTGTGGGTCACAAACATGGATGCAGCCCTCAGTCCTTGGAGCTTTCCAGACACCGTGACCTGGTGACAAGGCAAGACAAGGCAGAGGTTCCTCCATCTTGTATTCTTGCTGAGTCCATTTCGTGTTTAACTAGAATATTGTCTTCTTGATGGGAAATCCCTTAGGAAATTCTCCAACTCTGGTCTAGTATCCAAAGCCAAGATGCCCCAACTAATTTAGCTTCTGTTAAACTGCCTGATTATGCAAAGTTCTCTCAGCAGCTGCTGAGCAAGCTATCAGGAGGGGGGTTTTACAAAAAAAAAAAAAAAACCAACAACCTTGGTCTAAATGCTTGGGGCTACACTTAGGTCTCGAATACTTAAACATAGTTTTAGCCCTGTAACATTTTGGAGGCTGGACCCTGATACTTAGGAGCCTCAGAACCCCCAGGATTGGGAAAGCATACACTGGCCATAGAGAACTCCTAGAGAGTATGCCCCCTGAGATGTTCCAGGGCCCCAGGAAAATCTTCTCCAGCTGATCACTGCCAAGCACTCCAGAGGCACCCCAATAACACCGCGCAAAAGAAAAAAAGCTAAATTGAAAGTCATCAGTCTGAACATCTCCATAGGTAGGTATAGATCCTACGTCCGAAATTGTGTGAGATGTCACCAGACTCCCCTGATTTGCTCAGGTGCATGAATGTGTAGTGGACCCCCCATTTGTCTCTACAATGTGTCTCTCTGTATGATTGGGCCTTCCTGTGTGTCCTGTGTGTATTTCTGTCAGTTCTGTTGGTTGGAGAAACAGATCTAAAATGGAAGGGTGAGTGAACCATCCCAAGGCCATAACTTCTCCTTAGGCATGGTATGATTTCCTCTCAGGCTCAAGGGCCACCCTTCTGGTGGCAACTGTGGCCCTGCAGTGGAAGCTGGCTGCTATGGCAATGCCAGTGGCTCCCAAACCACAGTGGCAGTCACCAGTTTCCTGGTAAAAACTAATGGTTTTCTCTGAAACAAATCAAGAACCCCCCACACTACACACACACACACACACACACACACACACACACACACGCACGCACGCACGCACGCACGCACACACACACACACACACACACACGGCTTAAGACCTGTGCCATCTTGTTGGGGACCTGAATCCTTTTGGCCTGGTCAAGTTACTTAGAGAAACCCCAAATCTCATCCATTCTCTCAGTCCTAGCCACAAGAAACTGACCTGCCTCTCTGCTTCCCCAACTCCATCCCTCACCCCACTTTCTACTCCGGAACACTCCCTTCTTGATTGCCTAATCACTTGAGTACCATTTGAAGTCCTGGGGGCCTGGTTCTGTTTTCTGCATGGAGGTGGGGAGGGTCTCAGGGTGCTCACAGGGAAAAGACATAGGTCTCCAAGCCTAAAGACCTGTCCTAAGCAGCTGATTGCACCTGGAGAAGGGGGAAGTAATTCTCCCAGTCACACCAGGAGGAAAAGTGGAAGTTTAGCGTCATCTTCCTTCATAGTGTATCATGGTGTATGCTTCCTTCTCTACCAATGACTGACATAGTGGGAAGACTCGGTACCCTCTAGTTTTAGAGATCCACAGGCCCTGCTCGACCTATTCAAGACTACTTTAAGATAAGATGGCATTGGATGCCTTTTTATCTTTTCTTTTTTCTTTCTTTCTTGTCTTTTCTTTTATTTTATTGTTTGGTCCGGCCAAACATTAGTGGGAGGATTATTGAAAACAGCAGTCAGAGAGGCTGCAGGCTTATCCAGGTAGGTCAGGTTACTCCAGGACCTGATGAGGCATCTGCCGGGCTTCTGAAAAAACGGAGACATATCGGATATTTGCTCCCATAAACCCAGGTGCCCCCATAAACCGTGTTGCCTTTGTCATGCAGGTGGCCCCAGACATAAGGAGAAAGTTTCAGAAATTAGAGAGATTTGAAGGGATGAGAGGTCCCAGCTTCTGGAAATTGTCCAGAAAGTTGACAGCAACGTAGATTTAGCCGAAATGAGACGGGGAAAGAAATTCTCCTGTGCTGCACTCGCTGCCTTGGGGAAAATGGACAGTGGGGAAATGAGGAGGATAGGCCAGGAGAAGGAGTTCAGGACTCAGCCCCATCGCTTGGTGAGGCCCTGAGTACAGATCTGTTGGAATTTAGACAGAAATAGGCACAAAGCCCTCTGCTCCGGTATGTCGATGGCCTCCTCATAGACCTCCTGTTGACACTCTTCCTCGGGGACCTGTGCCATTTTATTTTTACCATAACAGACTTGACCTGGTCACAGCAGGATGGATGGCATGTATAAGGGCCATAGCTGCCACCGCTGTGCTGGTAAAAAGGGGACAAATTAACTTTAGGGCACAAACTGTTCCTGACAGCCCCACGCTGTGTTGAGGCGCTCTTGAGAGGAGCTCCTGACAGATGGACGTCTAGCTCCCAGGTGACCCAATAGCAAGCTCTTCTTCAGCATCAACCCTGCATTCGGTTCCATGAGACAGCAGGTGATGATCCCACAGCTCCCTGCATGACGGTCTTGAGATGACTGACCTGATTCAGTCTGTCAGGCCTGATCTGGCTGACGTGTCATGGGCAACACCAGGCAAGATCTTGTTCTCAGTTTAGAGCAGCTTCTCCTAAAACCAGGAACAGGAATGCAGGGGCAGCAATGGCGATCCAAGATAAGACTATCCGGGCACAATCTTTGAGCAGGAGAACCTCAGCTCAACAAGCCGAGCTTTTAGCTTTGACTTAAGCACTCTGCTGGGGGGAGACAGGCTGTCACCGTGAACATCAATAACTGAGAAGGTTTAGCTATAGCCCATGGCCATGGAACTCTCTCTACACAGAGAAAGAGGATTGCAAACCTCAGCAGAAAAAGAAATCACAAATAGAGAAGAAATCCTAGCCCTATTGGAAGATATCTGGCTTATCTGTCGTCCATTGCAAAGTACACCAAAAAGTGGGCTCCCCAGAAGCCAGAGGCAACAGAGAAGCTGGTTTGGTCCTAGGACCAGTGAGGCCTCTCCAGGTGTCGGTAGCCCCTGGAGCCCAGCTTACCCGACTGCCCAGAATACACCCCAGGGTAAGGCTGACTGAGCTAAATAAGAACTGGTCAGATAGACTCGAGAAGGATCGTGGATGCCGTATCTGGGAAGGTGACTGGTTACGGTTCCTCACCAAGTCACTCACCTAGGGAACCACAGGAACTGCTGGACCCCTCAGACCCAACTACTATGTCCCAAACTTGAAAATCCTGATTAAAGGAACTGCTTTTAGATGTGCCACTTGCCCAGGTGAACCCCAAGGGTGTTTGTGGACACCTTCTCAGGATGAGTGGGGGCCTACCCCACCCCAACAGAGACAGACTGCTCTAGAGGCTGAGAAACTTCTTCAGGAAATAATTGCTAGGTTTGGATTGCCCCTAGCTTTGGGGTCTGACAATGGCCCAGCCTTCACAACCAAAGCGGGTCAAAATCTGACAAAGGTATTAAATAAGCTGGAAATTACATTGTGTGTCTAGGCCACAGAGTTCAGGTCAGGGGCAAAGAACGAACAGAACTCTTAAGGAGACTGACCAGACTGGTCCGAGAAACTGGTGAAAACATTGGGCCAACCTCCTCCCTTCGCCCTGCTCATAGCCAGATGGATGTACTCTTACTGGGAGGGGCTTCTTCCTGAAGTTGTGCTTGGGAGACCACCTCCTATCCTCTCCAAGCTCCAAGACATTCCTCAGGCAGAAATGTCTAACCACTCCCTCTTCTCAAGTCCTTGCAGGCTTTCCAGGAAGCATGCCAGACTGTTGGCCAGACTGTGAAAGGGAGTCTTGTCATTTCTCACCTCCAAATCTACCCAGTCAAGAGGCTTGGCTTCGATAAAGAGCATCCGTTTCCAGACATGGGAACCTGTCTGGACAGGGCCCTACCCTGTATTCTCACCACCCCAACTGCTATCAAGGTAGCCAGTGTCATCCATTGAAAATAGGTCATTGAGAACCATGACAAATGAGCTGTCACTTGGACCTTGGACCCCTTAAAGATAAGACTGACAGAGTTTACCAACCTGGGATACAAAATCCTCAAACCTGGCCATGGGAATCCGGAAAAACTATGGGGAACTATCTTTTGGGTGGACCTCTGCTCGCTTATGTTTCTTGCAGAGATAGAAGAATATGGGCTTGGGGAGATGTAGGAATCAGTAAATCAGGTTGTGGAGAAGATTGGCTAGAAAAAGTGAGTCATCCTGCCAAGGATGGCCTCAAATTACCTGGCTTGTTTGTAGTAACAGTTGACTAAATGTGCCTCATCTGACTCACTAACAAGTGAGTCACACCCCTACTCTACGTAGACTGGTCTACGTTATCCCCCAGGTATATGCCTACAATATGAGTGGAGAGCTCATACTGGGTTTGACTCAATGTTAATAAAGGTCAAACAGGCCCCAGTTCTGGTCCCGATCCTTGTAGGGACAGGAATAACCAATGCAACTGCCACAGGCATCTCAACCTTCACTGTTGGGAGCCAAACTCAATTGCCAGATAGACTTAGAGCTAGGCCATTTGGAGAGTTTGATGTTCAGGCTGAAGAGCCAAGTGGACTCCCTCACACATAGTCCCACAGAACTGAAGGAGACTAGACCTCCTTTTGTATGAAACAGGGGGAAATTTGCATGGCCTTGGGAGAAACTCAATGTTTCTGTGCCAACCAGTCAGTGGTAATTAGGAAACATCTTGCATGGGCAGATCAAACCTCAATGAAAGGAAAGAAAAATGATAAAGATCAGATAATTGGTATCAGTCTCGGTTTACTGGGTTCCCAAGGCTGACCACTTTACTGTTCAAGCATTAGCCAGACAATTGAATCTTATTCTGATCAGGCTAATGGTTAGATGTTGACAGAAGTTTCTGTCCTGCCCAATCCTACAGCCATTCAGCCCCCAAAAAGCACACAGACGTCTACATTAATTATAAGCTGGTTATCCTATTAGTTTAGGCTTCTTATTAACACTTACATCTTAAAGTAGCCCATAATTCTTGTCCGTGTTAGCCACGTGGCTTGGTACCTTTAACAGTGAGGTGTCCAATTCCAGCATAGCTGTCTTCGGCGAGCTCCAAGGTCAGAAACTCATTCAGTTCAGCTAAGAGGAAATCATCAGCCACAACCTTCCTCTTCCTGGAAATCGGCCACTAGTAAGGTCTTTCTGAGGACCCATGCTTTCGGTTATTTCCAGGGAATACGACTGGAAACAAGTCCAAGAAAGCGACCACCACTCTGACTGACATGTCTGAAAGAGGTCAGCTTTACTCATGGTCGAGAGGCTGAAGGGCTCACAGAGAAGTCCAAGAAAGCGACCACCACTCTGACTGACATGTCTGAAAGAGGTCAGCTTTACTCATGGTCGAGAGGCTGAAGGGCTCACAGAGGTGAAGAGCAAGCACACAGAACAGGAAGTCTGCGTGATTTCTATCCTAACGCAGGTGGTAACTGTGTCTTTTCCACCGAGGCTGGGCTGCAACCTCACAGTCAGCTGTTTAAGCCCCTGAAGACCTGAGGATGCAGCAGGGGCTGTGGGAAAACCAAGGTTTTGAACTGGTGGAAGGGATGGAAACATTTGCATGAAAGTTTTACAAGGCGAGAACTTTAAAAAGATTTGGATTCCTGCGCTAAACACAAGTCTTACAGTGCTTGATAGGAAAGACGAATACTTAATGTTTCTTACAATCCCACAACGGAACTTTGAGGGACATCTCACCGTGCATTTGAACTTCATAACAAGCTTCCAGTTTCCCACCGTGGGATAATTGAAAGCTGAGCACGGCAGAGCATGCAAAAGGTCCCTGGAAGTTTTGATGAAACTAGGAAGTAGAACCGATCAGGTAGGGCAGGGACCCTATCTTACTTAGGGTTTCTATTGCTCTGAAGAGATATCATAACCGTGGCAACTCTTACAAAGGAAACATTTAGTTGGGACTTGCTTACAGGTTCAAAGGTTTAGTCTATCATCATCATGGCAGGAAGCATGGCCGCATGCAAGCAGACCTGGTGCTGGAGAAGGAGTCGAGATTTCTACATCTGGATAAGCAGGCAGGCATCAGGAAGAGAGAGTGACACTGGGCCTGGCTTGAGCATCTGAAACCTCAAAGCCCACCCCCAGTGACACACTTCCTCCAACATGGCCACCTTAATCTTTTCAAACAGTCACGCCCTATGAGCCTATGGGGACCATTTTCATCCAAATTACCACAGATCCCATACTAGTTAGTATTTTTTTTTTTGCACAATTTTTTTTTCCTTTTGAGGGGTTGTAATGTAATTACATCATTCCCTTCCTTCCCTTTCCTTCCTCCAACCATTCCCATGTATTCATTTCTCTCACTCAAATTTGTGTCCTCTTTTTATTAAATTGTTGTTAGGGTGTGTGTGTGTGTGTGTGTGTGTGTGTGTGTGTGTGTATTCTTAAATACCTAAGTGCAACCTGCTCAGTCTGTATAATGCTGCTTGTGTGTATACATTTTCAGGGCCGACTTCTTGGTATCAGATAATCAGTTGGTGAGCTCCTCCCTGGGTAGAAAATTTCTCCTGCTCTCTACATTTACCAGTTGCCTGTAGTTAGCTCTTTGTAGGGTTGAGACTGCATGAGCTTTCCCCCTTCTGTTTGTGCTGCTTTTTGGTTGTTTCCCCCCCTTTTGGTTTTTCGAGACAGGATTTTTCTGTGTAGCATTGGCTGTCCTGGAACTTGCTCTGTAGACTGTAGACTATAGTTTGTGGGCTGGCCTCAAACTCATAGAGATCTGCCTGCCTCTGCCTCCCAAGTTCTGGGATTAAAGGCAAGTGCTACCACTACCTAGTCTTTTTGGTTTTTTGGTTTCGTTTTTCAAGACATGGTTTTTCTGTATAGCCTTAGTTGTCCTAGAACTAGCTGTGCAGTAAAGGCTCGCCTCAAGCTCACAGCGTGCTGGGATTAAAGGCATGTGCCACCACCATCTGACTCTCCTCTGGCCTTTATAATCTTTCTGCCTCCTCTTCTGAAGTGATTCCTGAGCCTTGGGTGCAGGAACTGTGTTGCAGACATATGAGTCGGGCCTGGACTCCACAAATTTATGTTCTGATCAGTTTTCTGTATTGATCTCCATCTGTTGCAAAGAGAAGTTTCCTTGATAAAAGGTGAGAACTACACCCACCTGTGGGTATAAAGATAAATATTTAGAATGTAGTTAAGGATTATGTTGGTTAAACAAACTGGCGGGAATGGGTTCTTTAAGATTCATGGCTTCACTAGTCACAGGTAGTTGGCTGGGTTTCCAGTACCAGGCATGAGTTCCCTCTCATTGAGCATGTCTTAAGTTCAATTAGAGAGTTGTTGGTTACTGCCTGTCAACTTGACACAACCTAGCGTCACTCTAGATGGGAGCCTCAATGAGGAATTATGTCTAGATAAGTCAGCATGTAGGCATGTCTGTGTCAAAGGTAGGGGGAAGAGGGAGTCTTGGCTGCTAACTGACCTGGCCTACCATGGGCAGCACCCTCATGAACTGTATTAGATGCAAAGGGTAGGCCAAATGCCAACCAGCAGATAGGCAAGCAAGCATGTGTTGATCTTTCTCTCTGGAGGTGAGGTGACTTGAGGAACTTGAGTTCCTGCCTCAACTTCCCCTCTGTGATGGGTTATAACCTGGAATAGTGAGCTGAACAAACCCTTTTTCCCCTAAGTTGCTCTTTGGCTAGAGCATTTTAAGAATGAGTGAAGCAGAACAGCTCCCATGGCAGTCTCATGTCCTAGCAAGAGGCGGGAATGCCGGGAGGGAGACCTTCCTGGGTTCTTGTTAACTTCTCTCCCAAATGAAAGCCCTACCTGGAAGCCATATAACGATGTGACTGAAATCAAAAGGAGACACCTGAACACTCCAAGGGTAGGCCAACGGGACCACCCCACCCCATATCTCAACCCAGTTTCTATCATCAGTCCTATAAAAGGCTCCAGATTAGCAACTTGGCGGCATCCTATTATCTGGGAACTTCCCTGTCATACAAGATACAAGTCTCTGAAGTTCCCACCTATGACTCCGAAATAGACTTCTTCCTAAAACTGCCCTTCTGTGGTTGTGAATTTCCTTCTTTGAATCTGAGAAATGAGCACTCGAAGACCGCTGACTCAGCAGTAGTTTTGTGTGACCATGAGCATCAGGCACCCAAACTCCTAATTTGAGAGGGAAAATCCACCATAAAACTCAAAGACACCCTACTTTTAACACCATCCCAGTCTACATAGTGAGAGACCTTGTCTCAAAACTCAGGGTGAACCAGTTGCCTCTTCATAGAGAAGTCTGTGTGTTGGGTGCTGGAGCGGTGGGGCGCGGGAGTATGGGGGAGACAGTCCATGCTCCCATCCTGGCTAACCTGCTTGATTCTGTACCCACTTCACTGCTCTAGGGAGCAGGAAGCTCGTCCAAGTTTAGTTTCTGTTGCTGTCTGAGACCAGCCCAGGCTGGCCTCTAGCTTGCTATGGAGCAGGGAATGACTTGGCTGACCCTCCTCTTGCCTTCACAGTCTCTGCAGAGGCACAATTCAACACAATTCCCTATCTACCCAGTGCTGGCGATAGAACCTACAATCTCCACTTCTTTTTGAGTGTGGCCCACGGAACTTGGAGTTTCTTCCCAGAGGATATGTAGGAGATTCTTTACTGGAGCAGGGCAACTTCACAGTAGCTACATCATTAAAGAAAATGTCAC
>JAQHUG010000122.1:1028392-1038833 GCA_028555095.1 Dicrostonyx torquatus
CAATTAGGCTAGGCTGGCTGACCAGTGAGTTCCTAGCATTCGCCTGCCCCTTCCTTACCGGCACGGGGGTGGCGGGGCTGGGCCAGCAAGCAGGGCGCCAGTACACCCAGCTTTTTTGAGGGCTTGGGAATCTAATTCACTGAGCTATCTCCCCCCACCTCCTGCATGTCTTTCCGTGGCTTCGCTGCGTATTTCTTCTTGTGTGTTCAGTACTATTGGAATCACCTCGTTTGTTTCTCCATCCGTCAGCTGCAGGACATCGCAGCAGCTCCCAAGTCCTGACAGTTATCGAGAAAGGGGGGTTGGACAGCATTGTGTCAAACACTGCTGTGGGGTCTGTGCTGTTGCTGAATTTCTCCTTCTTCGCCTTTTGATGTGATGAGCCACATCGTTGGCCACTGACATTCGAAGTGTACTTTGGCTGGGCTAATGCTCATGCTCTTGTTGCCGTTTCCTATTTGACTGTCTTTGCTCTTTTTGCATGTTTTTGTTCCTTCTTGTGCTCTCTCTCTCTTTCTCTCTTTCTCTCTCTCTGTACCCGCATGCACTTGTTCCTGGTGTGGAGGTTAAGAGGATAACCTCTCACACCAGGCTTCACCTTCCATCTTGTCTGAGTAGGGTCTCACTGTGCCAAGCTAGCCGCCTACAGGCTCCAAGATATAAGAAGAGGCGGGGGTCACACAAACTAAAGTATCTCCACGAGACTTTACCTCTGCTGAAGGGTTGGTAGTCATAAGTTCTGGCAAGCACACACACATTGAGTGCGAATTCTGCTAGAGTTTTAGTCCTGACATGAGAATTCTGCATCTTCGCTCTGCACGCATTATTAAACCATTGGTTAATTCAGACAGTGCAGCACAATGTGGGGAGTCATTGACCTGTCTGGGGCCAGGCAAGACTCAGGAGAATCAAAACTTATATTCTAGGAAATAGAAACTAGAGATTTATGTGTGTGGAGGCAGATTGTAAAATAGTGGCTTCCTCATATGTAATCATCCTGGCTTAGCCAATCTTTTTTATTTTAAGTTTTTAAAATTAATTATTGTTGTGGAATATAGTTAAAGATGTGTTGCATTTGTTTATGCAGTGGAATATTTGTTTAATGATGCAGAGATGTGTTGCATTCTTTTATGTTGCATTTGTTTAACTCTGTGAAGCTGTGTTACTTTGCCTGCCTAAAACACCTGATTGGTCTAATAAAGAGTTGAATGACTAATAGCTAGGCAGGAAAGAGAAATAGATGGTTGACAGGCAGAGAGAATAAATAAGAAAAAGAAGGAAGAGAAGAGAAGGGGCGAGAAAAGTAGAAGGAGAGAGGATGCCAGAGGCCAGCCACCCAGCCACACAATTAACCACAAAGTAAGAAGGAAAAGAGGGTATCTACAATAAAGAAAGGTAAAAGACTCAGAGGCAAAATGTAGTAAAAGAGAAATGGGATAATTTAAAATAAGAAAATCCAGCTAGGAACAAACCAAGCTAAGGCTGGGCATTTGTAGGTAAGAATAAGCATCTGTGTATTTATTTGGGAGTTGGGTGGTGGGTCCACAAAGAGAAAAACAACAACAACAACAAAAAACCCAAGTTATTTATTTTTTTTGTATAGAATGATGTCCTATTACTTTCCATTGCTGTGAAGAGAAACTACGGTCAAAACAACTTATGAAAGAAAATATTTTGAATTATGAAAGAAAACTGGGGATCACAATTCCAGGGGTTAGAGTCCATGACCATCATGGAGGGGAGCATGGCATCAGGCAGGCAGACATGATGCTGGAGCATTAATGAGAGCTTGCATCCTGGTCCACAGGGACAAGGCAGAGAGAGATCTAACTGGACTAGTGTGGGACTTTTGAAACTACAAAGGCCACGCCCAGTGACACACCTGCTCTAATAAGGCCACGCCTCCTAATCCTTCCCAAACAGTCCGGATGAGCATGCAAACAGATGAGCCTCCAGGGCCATTGTCATTTACAACTCCACAGTTCAGTGTTTGTCTGCAGGTACAGCTGTGTGCCACAGGTGCCCCAGGAGGCCAGAGAAGGATGGCAAATTGTTGCTGGAGTTAGGGTTTCAGAGGGGTGGACTGTCTGCACAGGTGTCCGAGTTCTTTCTAAAGACAAACAAAACTAAATGCCCGGGGGGGGGGGGGAGAATGAGAAAAGGTGGAAATGGGGATTTATTAAGGGAGAAAGCAAAGTGCAGAAAGGGCCCTGTTGGAAAGAGTGGAATTTCAGAGCTAGGCGACTTCCAGGTGGTGTCTGAGCGGGTTCTTTTACGAAGCCTCCAGACCCTTTTCCCCTTTGGTCTCCTTTCCTATTTATTGTTTCCTCTGTGCGAACTGAAAATAACCTCCAAAACAGACAGTATTGTTTAACCAAAATAGTCAGAAAAACACGACTCATTGTCCAAAGAATGGCCTGGATGTGATGGATGGCCCTGGTTGATGGATGCCCTTGTTTGTCAAGGCCATTCCTTGTGTGGGAAGGTTACCTCCTTCCCTTCCCACTGGAAAGATTTCTCTCTGCTATGTGAATGGTATCTTTTTTTTCTCAGACCTTTTGCTGACTCCTCATGAGATCCCTGGGACTGGAGTTACAGAGAACGGTGAGATGCCATGTAGGGGCTGGGAAATGAGTTTGGGTCCTCTAGAGAAACACCTCCTACCTACTGAGCCTTCTCTCCAGCCCCTCGGCTTGCCTTTTGAGGGAGAAAAGACAAAATGCTTCTCGCATGGGGGTTCTCCTGCTCTACCCCACCTTCTTGTCGGAGCACTGTGATGGCTCACACATGCCCCCAGGCCCGGCTGTACTAGGTTCTGGGTATTCAAACTCGTGTCCTGCCCTTGCTGGCAGATGCTTTCCCCACTGAGCTGTCTCCCCAGCCCTTTTCTGTGGTCTTTCATGGAGCGCCTTTTCCCAGACTTTTGTTTGACCTTTCACTCTCTTGAAGAAAAGTTCCCAGTTTTCACAAAGTCTAAATTGTCAGGCATTGTTTACTTTCTGGTTACTGTGTCAGTAAAGTTTTGCCCAAGAATGTGGAAACCCAAGTACAGCATGACACCGGCAGGGAGGCTCCTTAAAAACGACAAGGCATCCTCTTCAGCCCCTCTCCTCTGTCCTGTTGCTGGGAGGTACACGTGACTATTGGGGCCCTAGCATCCATTTAAACAACCAGGTAGTGAAAGGGCACAAACCCCACACAACTGGAAGAACCTAAGACATCAAGATGTGATACTGGCCCTGAATTACACAGGGGACTTCTATTATTTGGGCCTTTGTTCCTCACAACATAGTCATAGAAAAAAAAATTTCTTATAAAGAAAAGTTCAAGCCAGGGGTAGTGGCACACATTTTTAATCCCAGCACTCTAGAGGCAGAGGCAGGCAAATCTTGGTGAGTTGGAGGCCAGCCTGGTCTACAAAGTAAGTTTCAGGACAGCTAAGGCTACATAGAGAAACCCTGTCTTGTAAAACAAAAGAAAACAGAAAGATCCAGCCAAAAGGGAAGGATTAAGGATGAATACAAGACACATCCTTCAAGCCTCACCTCCAGTGACTACCGCCTCTGCAGGGCTCCACTGCCTAACAACCCATTTAACTCTGGACACACCAATGGGTTAATCTACTCATGAAGCTCACGCTTTCATTACCCAGCAGCTCTTAGTGGCAGGACCACTTCTGGGTACAAGTCTCTGACTCACAAACATTCATTTCAGTACAAGTTTTGAGCCAGAGTCTCAGGAAGCCCTGATTGGCCTAGAACTTGCTAGGTAGCTGAGGATGACCTTAAATGTTTGACTCCCCTGCTTGTTCCCCAAGTGCAGGGATTACAGGCATACACCTAGCGCCCAGTTTATATGGGGCTGGAGACTGAACCCAGGGCTCTGTGTATGCTACTGGTTAGGATAGAAGGGCTGCACCTCGTTCTTGTATAGGAATTAACGCTTGTCTCCCAGAGTGAACTGATCTCATGAGAGCTGGTTGTTCTAAACTGAGGTCACCCATGAGTTTGTCCCTTCTGCACACAGCGATTGCTCCACCTTGCCATCATGCAGCCAGGGCCTCCTTCATCAGAGGTCAACTAGGTAGGACCACTGATTTTGGATTTTCCATCTCTGAAGTATGACTTTGGTAAACCTTGTTGGTATATGTATGTCACCGCAACACGGAACAAATGACTAGCAAGAGCCAGTGAAGGTTAACTGAAGTCAGAAGGGTGGGGCCCAAACTCAGTAGGACCACTGTCCTCATCAGAGGAGCTGGGAAGGGACTCACAAGCTTGATTACCTGAACTGAACCTCTGTATCCATGTAAAAACCAGGAGGGGTGTAGTGTGCTTGTAACCTCAGCAGTAGGCAGGACAGACAGATCCCCTGGATCCAGAAGCCAACCAGCCAGCCTAATAAGCAAAGCAGCAAGAGACCCTGTCTCCAAAAAGACAGTAGAGAGCCAGTGAGATGGCTCAGCAGGGATAGGTTCATGTTACCAAATCTGATGGCCTGAGTTCTGTTACCTGGGTCCACATACGCACCTGGCAAAAGGACATGACCAGCTCCCCCAGCAAGTCAACCTCTGACCTTCAAACTAGAGCCATGACACATGCACACACACACACACACACACACACACACACACACACACACATGCACACATGCACTTACGCACGCACACACTCTTCATAGGAGCTCTGACCTGATCGGCTGCAGCCTGCTGAGTCATTGCAGCCATGGATGAGTCACACTGGTGGCCGCGAGGCAGGTGAGGCTTGACTGAAACTAGGAAGAGGAGCTTAGCCGCAGAAGGGAGGCCACTGGGAGGGAGCAGTGTCCTTCAGGACTGTGTTAGTTATTTTCCCGTTGCTGTGATCAGATACCCAGACAAAAAGTAACTTGGCAGAGAGAGGGTTTATCTTGGCTCAGAGTTCCAGAGGAGACGCGGTCCATCATGGCGGGAAGGCATAGGGACAAGACTGAAGTCAGCCAGGCAGTCTGGAAGTAGAGAGTGAAACTAGGAAGTGAGCCAGGTGTAAACCCTCAAAGCCCATCCCAAGTGATGTACTTCCTTCAGCAAGGCTCAGCCTTGGAAAGGTTCCACAACCTTCCCAAACAGCGCCACCTGCTGGAGAACCAGGGTGCAAACACATGTGCCTGTGGGGGGCATGTCACATTCAAACCACAGCAGGGAGTTGGGGTTTTATTTTGTTGTGGGTTTGTTTGTTTGTTTTTGGCTGACTGATTGTCATTGTTTGCCAGTGTCTCTAGCCCAGGCTGGACCAGTACTTCTGATCCTCCTGCCCCTACCTCCTAAGTGCTGGGATTATAGACACGGGCTACCATGCCTGGTTTATATGGTGCAGGAGACTGAACCAAGGTCTTCCGGAATCAAATACTCTACCAACTGAGCCACATTCTCAGTGCAGTGGCCCCTTCCAGTGGCCCCTTCCTGCTTTCCACGTGTTCCAGCTGCCACGGTTCTGTAGCCAAGCACACGGAGCCAAGTGACCCCCACACTGAACTCTCTGAGTGAGTGAGTCACGGGAGGTCCTTCCTCCTCCTTCGAGTTGCTCCTGTCAAGTTGGTCACAATGATGAGAATCTAATGAACATAGTTTTAAAGAGCAGATTTACGTAGTAAGCACCACTGCTAAGGAAATTGGAATCACATAGTAGAAATAAAGTCAACTCAATAATAAAAGCAAAGATGGTAGGTAAGAAGCCCACAGCCACCTCTGGTGTTCCAGCAGCGATTGAAATGTGGGCAGGTGGATGGCAGGAAAGGACAGCTCTGGTCCACACTGACTAACCCAGGGACATTGGGCATGGCTACCTCTAAGCAGGGCCTCCTGTGTGATTAGTTAAGTGATCATATTTTACCTCGGGTGGGTGCTGAGTTGGAAGGGAGAGCAGAACTGTGGAAGCTGACACTTACTGCCAGTTCCTGGCTGCCTGGACTCCTTTATCAGTCGGCTTTCTTGGGACAAGGGTTGGAGATCATTGCCTGGCTTCCTACGAATCTGATTTAGGGAGAACTGGAGAGCAAGGCAAAAATCCTAGCTAAGTAGCAGACCAAAACACACTGGACCTAAGGTTCAGTGCTTCCAGGAAATGAATCACCAGCTTGAGTCGCAAACTCCTTAGCTTCCTTTTTATTTATGCATTTATATGTTTCTTTTAACGAGCTGTGCCCTGAGGTCAGGAATTGGCCAGCTGTGGCTTGTCTAATCGGGACACTTCCAACACTGTGCTCCAGGGAACCACAGAACGCCACGCTCCCTGACCCCTCTGTATAATCACAGCCTTGGTGCCTCTGCCTGGAGATACTCCCTTCCCTTTAGGCTACAACTGTTGTAATATTCCAGCTCCAGACACAGCCACCCTGTCTTACAGGAGTGTGATCGGCTCAGCACTTACTCCCGGAACCATGACCCCATGCTAGTTATGGTTCTCATTGCCTTAACAAAATGGGCTTATTTTGGCTCGCAGTTGGAGGATACAGTCCCTAGTGATGGGAAAGCATGGCACCGGGGAGCTAGGCAGCAGGTCACATTGTGTCAGGAAGCAGAGAGAGATGAATGCAGGGGAGTGGAGGGGAGGGGGCTCAGCACCTTCTCCTTTTCATTCAGCGCAGGACCCCAGTTTGAGAATGATGTCACCTACCCCTGGAGCGACTCTTCCTATCTCCTGGATTTCTAGCATCCTTCTAGATGCTTCCAATGGTCCTGAGTATAGTAGCCGAGGAGGTTCTGTTACAACAGAGCCGTGCTTGGTTAATTTTTCAGTCATGACCCTCCAGCACTGTCTGCGCTGCTCAGCCTGTGACTGTCAGCCAAAGTCCCAACTATGGCCTGCAAGGAGTTATAGCCGCAGCTCACACACATAGCTCACTGGAACACTTCCTCCCGTGTTCACCACAACTCAGCTGACTGCTTGCTACGTTGACACATCCGGGACCGCTTCCGCCCTTGCCACAAAGACACATCAGTTGCGGAGGTAAGACAAAGCAGTTGTAGGCTGCTAGTCATGCATGTACATGTTGGGGCAGGCCCTGCTGCCTAGACCAGCCTTCCGGTGATGGTAGCCCCAGCTGCCATCTAAGACCAAGAGCAGCCTGCCCGACTGAGCCTGTCGCAACAGTCTGACACAGTAAGACCACAGCACATAGCTGTTTTATGTGTATATGCGTGTATTGATTCTATGCTTGCATATGTGTACATATGTGTCTGCATATGTTTGCATGGCTAACTGCATCTACACATGCATATGTACATATGTCTATAGAAGCATGTGTGTGCATGTGTTTGCTAGAATGTATATTTACACACATGTGTGTGCCTTTGTGTGTGAGGGGGGTGTATAGGTTCTTACACTGCAAAACCATACTTTTCCCCTGAGCTTAACCCCAGCCATTGTCCATTTGGCTTGAATCCATACTACCTCTCCTGTTTACCTGTTGGCTCTCCATTCTGTAGCTCAGGGCTACAGAATAGCTCTGAACTGTCCATCCTCCTGCCTCAGCCTCTCTGTAATCAGATTACAGGTCTGCACACTATGTGCATCCTTATCGCTTTGCTTTCACATATCCCATAATATTAAATTAATTCGTGGACTACATACTGTTGTCTATGATTTCCTCTACATGGGCCTAACAAAGCACACATGTGCATATTGGCACATGGATGTACACGTAGAGGGTTTTAGTGAGTCTTACAAAGTAGGACCCTATACCACAGTCTTCTACTCCTTGATCTCCTCATTCAGCGATGTAGAAAGCTCTGTGGAACCCTCAGATCACACACCCTCCTGGTCATGGCATTGGCAAAGGTAATTTACTCATCTGCTTCTTGATAATGAGCAATCCTTGGCTGTCAGTTTGGGGCAGAGCTTGGACCCTGGTAGCCTCCCTAATGAGTCAGGTTTTGCCACCTGTTTTCAGAAAGTCAATGAACAAGATTACCGAGAAACAGAAAAAGGAGACTTACTCAGTGTGGTCACATTGGCAAGAGGGACAAAGAGGCCCAGTGACAGTAGTCCCGTGTCCATCTGTGGGGTCCAGACAGGAGGTTTAGGGTTAACTGCTTTTTTTGTTTGTTTGTTTGTTTTTTGTTTTTTGTTTTTTGAGACAGGGTTTCTCTGTAGCTTTGGAGCCTGTCCTGGAACTAGCTCTTGTAGACCAGGCTGGTCTCAAACTCACAGAGATCCACCTGCCTCTGCCTCCCAAGTGCTGGGATTAAAGGCGTGTGCCACCACTGCCTGGCTGAGGTTTAGGGTTAAATAGAGAGCAAGAGGTATGGTCAAGACAGGGCCCCTCCCATTATTGTCTCTGCCACTTTCTAGCCCAGTGGTCTGATAACTTGTAACTCTTTCAGAAACAAATCCTCCTCTGGCTGGCCCTGGCCCCAGCCTTTTTCTTCTTCCAGCAGGAGCTTCCAGGAGAAACTGCAGTTTCTGGAGCCCATCATCTCAACAATCTGATACTTACAGTCTTTAGCACAGCTCCGTTCCTGCCTGGACAGCCTACCTGCCTTGCCCTTGGGCTTCATCTCTGTAAGCAGCCCCACTGGAGCTGCTGGGTCTGAGGACAGAGTACCCTAGATTTTAGCAGGTGTTGCTGAGACATTTGCCAGAACAAGACATGCAGCCTAGGCAATGTCATGGTCTGCTCTGTCCCTTTAAGAGGCAAGCCATGCCCACTCCCTTCCCTGTCTACAGAGGCAAGCTGATCTTCAGCTTCCAGTCTGAGGCCCTTCTCTTTTATGTCTCTCCCTCACCCCAAGGGGCAGCTTCTGCCTCCCTCCATTCTCCCCACCTCTCCCCTTCCCCCCCTCCGTATGTCTCTGTCTCTGTCTCTCTCTCTCTCTCTCTCTCTCTCTCTGTTTCTCTCTGCTCTTCCCCCTTCTCTTACTCCTCTCTCCCCTTCCCTTCCATAACCCGACCTCACTCTGCATGGCATACCTATCCATGTCTCTGTCTCTCACCTGCTGTATGGCTCCCTGCTTGGGACCAGCCGCCTTCAGAGACCTGCTGTGTGGTCTTGTAGCATGCCTGTCTGTCTGTCTCTCCCTGTGGGACTCACTGCGTCTTATAGCCCACTGCAGCCACTTGGGGAACTGCGCCATCCCTGCCTGGGACTGGCTGCTCTTGGGACCCGCTGCCCACTGCCGCTGCTTGGGGACCTGCAGCATTTTTACTTAATCCATTACAGGCAAGACTTCTGCTAAAACTGTCGTTAGTTGAAGGGTCCCACACGCTCCACACAGCTCAGTGCAATGCCCTCTACACAGCCACCACTATCTCTGTCGCTTCCGCTGGCCCAGCTAAACTTCAGGGCTCATCAGCACCACTTCAGTCTAAATAAAATCTCTCCTGAATTTTCTCTGCTAGTTCCAGCAAGATGAGGCAGGGAAAGCCTGGCCGGTGGTGGCACACGCCTTTAATCCCAGCACTCGGGAGGCAGAGGCAGGCGGATCTCTGTGAGTTTGAGACCAGCTGTCTGAACAAGAACTCCCTAGCCACAGGTAAGCACCCCATCCAGAGGACAAACAGTGCTTTATGTGTGGAGCAGGGCGGGCCCACTAGGAATGGCAGCCGAGGAGTCACATTTTCACTTAGTTTTAATATCTAGTGTCTCAGAAAATGTCAGGTTTTAGGACCCAGGAAGCAGCCAGACTCATATGTTAGGTATGAGCCCCTGCACTTAGTGAACACTGATAAGCTAATAACTTTGTCAGAATAGGCGCAGAAGAAAGCCTTGGGCGTAGCTAAAAGAGAACTAAGATGCCTGAGGCCTGAAGGATTTCTGAACAAGAACACCTCCAGGCGTAGCGGAGCCAGTGGACCCAGAACCGTAGCAGCCAGCAAGGGCAGAGTACAGAGGACCTGCGACGGGAAAGGAAAGAAGTGCCCTCCAGGCCCCGGCAGCTGCCAGAATAATCTGTAATCAGTATTAAAACCCAGAGAGCAGAACCTACTGTGCAGTGAGGTGCAGGCCAGGCAGAATCCAAGGTGACGAGGCAAAGTGCTGGGTGCGACTACACCTGATCACAGCTGTGCCTTGCCCCGTGGTCTGTGGGATGCTTGAGGCTGCCAACCTCACTGAGGCAAGGGGCTGGGGACACATAAAGGGTGGCAGTGTCTCCAAGCATCGGTGTGAAAAGCTAGCCATAAGAGAGGCATAGGGAGACACTTTAAGACTCAGCAGATGGAGTGCGGGCAGGGTAAGGAGCTATTAGGAAAAGATGTCGTAACACAAAGCTCAAGACAAAGGGAGCTGGTTTGTTTGTTTGTCTATGTGGGTTTGTAACATGGCTCAGCAAGTAAAGGTACTTGCCACCAAACCTGACAACCCTGGTTCAATTCCTGGGACCCAAATGAAGGAGTGAGAGAACCAGCTTTGGCAAGCTGATCTCTGACCTCTACATATGTGCTGGGTACACTATCCCTCATAT
>JAQHUG010000122.1:1050554-1066300 GCA_028555095.1 Dicrostonyx torquatus
AAAGAAAAGAAAAAAACCAACAACAACACACAAAAAAATCATTAGACAACAGGGTTTGGGAGATGGCTCGGTAACCAAAGTGCTTGCTGCAAAAGACACTAAGTCCAGATCTCTAAAAGTCACATTATAAAAAAGTGAGACGTCAAAGGGCAGCCATCTGTTAATCCCAGAATTTATGGGGAAATGGGAGATGGAGGCGGGAGAACCTGCAGCAGCTCACAGTTGAGCTAGCCTGAGAGCCAATCACAGACTTCCATGTGTGCACTGAGGCATCTCTCTCTCACACACACACAATCATTAGAACAGAACTGCCAGCAGTTTCTGAAATGGCTCCGACATTTGTACTATTTATGCAAACTGAATGTTGAAGATTACCTGCGTCCCACAGCACCAAACATGTAGCCAAGATCTAACTAGATAAACTAGCACATCCATTTCATTAGTTCATAACGTCGTCTTGTCTTAAAGAAATGGTGTGGTGGTCTGGACAAGATGTTGGGAGATGCCAGAGCTGTGAAATAGCTGCCAAAACAGGCAGCACGCAGGAAGTGGAGCCAGCCACGAGATGGATGTATGCTGCAGGCAGCAAGGCTGGAGGGGAGCAGTTGCCAAAGCCTTTTGACCTAGGATATGGAAGTAGAGAACTGAGTTTCCTTTATGGGTTCCAGCATTGCTTTTTTGTTTCAGTATGTCTCACTGTGCTGATTCCACCCTTTTAGAACAGTATATTCTGTACCACTGTATGCTAGAAGTTTGTGACTTGCCTTTAGATCTAATAGAGGATTACACATTGCCTTGAGTCTCAGAAGACACTTGCAAACAGTGTTGAGACCGTTGAAAGTCTTTGGGGACTTTTGAACTGCAGCATGTGGCGGCTGAAATGAGGTATCCCCCTTAATCACTTGGTCTCTAGTTGCTGATGCCGTCTGGGGAGTCTCAGGATGTGTGGGCTTGTGAGATGAAGGGTCACTGAAGGCACCTGCAGCATTTCTAGCTCTTGATCTTTTTTGCAGTTAAAGACGTGAGCCCTCAGCTTCCGCTCCAGCCTGCTGCTTGCCATGGACTCCCATCCCTCCCTGAACCATAAGCCCAAAGAAACCCTTGCTTTTATAAGGTGCCTCTGTCATGGTGTTCTATCGCAGCAATAGAAAAGAAAAATGATAAAATTGTATGTATACCAAACAGTGTTTTAAAATAAATATACAATTTATTATCAATAAATGTCTGGTGTATGTACCTATTTTGAATATTCAGGGCCACATGAATGTTGTTCAGGCAAAAGGAGTCTAGAATGAAAAATGTTTGGAAATCTCTGAGCTCGAGGTGAGTTAGGTTAATGGACTTCCAGCTAGAAGAACCGACAGCTATCACATACTGTGGTGATAATCATCAATATAGTTGTATTTCAAATCTTTACAAACCTTGAGTACACATATATTTAGAAATTAAAACTTTAGGCTACAAATATAAATGTAGGACACAAGAGCAATAAGGAATCAACAAGGAAAGTCTAAGAGGCCGATTCCTAACCTAGGGATTGCTAACTAACTCATCTGGTGAGTTCCAGAAACAGAAAAGTAGATGACTCCTGAGGAACAGAAGGTGAGGTTGTCCTTACACACCCCAACACACTCCAGAACACCCCCCCCCAAAAAAAAACCATGTCAAGTCAGAGTTCAGTTTCAAGGTCTGGAACTGTTCTGGTCCCAGATCAGTTTCAGCCCTGGAGAGCTCAGCGATGTGCACATGGACTCCCTCAAGGTCCTTCACCAACACAGGGAAGCTCCCGCTTCTGTGCCACCAAACCCCTCCTCCTCTTGACTGCCACCTCAGTAAGGACACTTCACACACCAGCCTGAAGTGTGCACTGATTTTGGAGAGGCAGGATGTGTTCAACTTCTCTCCTGCCCCAGAGGGGCTCAGAGAACGGGCGGGGGCAGAACGCACATGCCTCCTGAGGAACTCAATGAGGAGGTCTGCCAGAGGCTTCACCCTTCTGCTACACGGGCGTTGTTGAGGGCATGACGCACAGCTGGGGGCCTGGCTGCTGGCCCAAGATCTGAAGGACTAGGTATGGCCACACCATCAGGGTTTGTGACAGGTGAAGGGTCAGACTGTCCTCTACCAATCTACTCTTCACGCACACCCGCACGCAGCTAAATGACCAACCAGACAGCTGTAAAGAAGAGAGGAGTTTATTGTGTTGAGCAGAGCTTACTCTCATGATAAACCAGCATTCCTTTGGATGAAGACATTCACAGACATTAACCTCATACCAAGTGAGGTGTTGGTTTGAATGGAAAGTTGGACATGGTTTCTTTAAACACCCTAAGTTTTGTCTCCATTTTTCCTTTTTCGGTTGGAAAACAGAGTGCTTGGGAGTCTTTTGTTCCAAACTGCCAACCTTAGGTTAGTGTGGTTTGCATCTGGTTAAAGGAATGGTGCCCATGTCTCTACTGAGCTCAATGGGGACGTAAGGCAGTGCAGAAAGCACGGGTGGGGAGAGAGCATGGCTCCAAGCCCTGCTCATGAGTCACTGATCCTCCACATTGTGAGGGACCAAGGACACTCAGGAGAGGTCTCCTGCTTTCCTTCCCCAAGTTCACGGACTTCCCTGGAGCATGCTGGTGCTTGGCGCTGACTCTGTCACCTGCTGCTGTGAACTGTCAGCACTCATTGGCACCACGGGAAGGAGAGTCTCTGCCCAATTCACTGACTCACCATTGCTACGCAACACAGAAGGGCTCTTTCTGTTACTACACAGAGAGACAGACACCAGCGATGGAGGAGAAATGGGAAATTTCAGTAACTTCCTGAGTGACAGTGTTTAATGTGCTTGGACTTGATCCAGCATACGAAAGTCCTCATTAAGACTTTCCTTATTACCTTAAGGCAGAGAAAACAGGAGCTCATGACTTCCAACAACAAAAAGAGCTACCTTCCTAAACAAGAAACATGATGAGCCATCTGATCGACTCTGGCTGTCAAACAAGATCCCCAGAAAGTCAAGTACCCAATAACTCACTAAGAAGACAGAGCCCTGGAAGTCACATTTAGGAATCGTGCATAGACCACACTCCGTATCACCAAGACATTTCCCATTTGACAGCCTTCCATGAAATCTATCCAGCAAAGTGGACCACAGCGCCCTCCCAACTCCTCAGGCAAATGATTTCTTTTAATCACCCAGGTCTAAGAAGAACAATTTTAGAAAAAGATTTAGTCATGGAGGAGATAGAGACAAGAGGAGCGACTTCGTACTCCTGACCATGTGAGAGCTGTCTGACAGTTCTACATCACGCCAGTCAAGTTGACTTCCTGTTTTTCTCTTCCTTCTTTATCTCTGGGCTCTTGGGGCATCATCCGAGGACTCAGCCTGAAACCAGAGCCTCAACAAGGTTCAGAACACAGTTTCAAGTAGCATCAGGAAACGTGGAGCCTGCTTCTGGCCAGACAGGCCCAGCACAATGCATGTGCACCTGGAGACAAGCATGCTCACCAGAAAGGCAGCTTCCACCAGACTAACAATGTCAACATCTTATGAAACCAATACACCACCACTCTCAACTTAACTAAATCTAGGATGCTGGAGAGCTGTGCCCTGACAGTCCGAGATGCCAATCAAGTGCCACTTTTTGCAGAACACAGAGACTGACTCGCACTGGAGCATGTAATTCTGACGAGTCACAGTTCACCCTACCCAACTGATTCAGAAAGCAAACTTTCTACAACTAGAGATCAAAAAAACCTATATATGTGCATGCCAAGAACAACAGTGAACTTTCCAGAAGCTTGGACAATCCATGTGATCCGTTATTTCCTGCTTCTTGGAAACTATTTCACCTCTCTTTCCAGCCACAGTCTGCTTTTCCATGGAGCTATCAGATGAAACCAACAGGGACATCTTCCCTGGGGCACTTAGTGGCAGCATCACTTCTGGGGCATTTGCTTAATTTGTGGAGATGAAGCTGGAAGCAAGGAAGAAGCTGGCAAAGCAGGGGCCTGGACAACTTTAGAAGCAAACAGGGTCTGGCCTATCCAGCATCAACTATTACTATGACGTACATCAGGGTGGTGACACAAGTACATCAGGGTGGTGACACACGAGGAACTAAGGAACACAGAGGACGCATAAATGACTTGGTAAAAAGAAGGAAACTGGCCACTGGGGCCAGTATTCAAAATCACATCCCTGTGACCTGATTATTTCCTGCTTACCACAGGCTCCCAGTACACGAGGAACACTGCGTTTCTGCCTCCAGTTGAGGACAGCAGTAGTGGCATCCCTGAAAACTTAATACAATGTGGACACGAAGGCTGAACAAAGGTTGGCTCTAAGTTAACTTTTGGACTTGAAAATGGGGGGAAATTAATTACTTGATATATGTGGTGAAATTTTTATTTTAAAGTTCATGTTGCAATATATAGTGTGTTGATGTCATGTGCTAGCTAAGAAGTTGGCTACAGAATATGTTTATCTCAAAGTGCCTCCAAGGCCCTTTGTCTGGGGATGTGAGGCCCCCTCTAACTTCATGACAAAACAGCTCAATAGTCCAAGAGTCAAACATGACATCCTTGAACACAGCTGGGAAGTAATTTATTCCCAGACACCTTTCCAAGGTCAGAGGACTCAGCTATTGCTTAGCCCGCTAACTACGCTGACTACGTGCCTGCAGTGGGAAGGGAGGCTGCAAGTTCAGCTGGTTTCTGCAGGATGTTGTGAGCACCAAATCTGATGATGGTGTTTTTAGTTTTGCTATTTGTTCTTTCACTTGTAACCTTACCTGAGGGGACACTCTGCTCTGCCCAGTGGGGAACTCCAGGGGCTGAGTTAAGGAAGGAGTGTCTGCTGGTCGTGTGAGCTCCCGATAGATGATGCTTTGCTGTCTCTATTTATTATTTAATAACGACCCATTCAACCCAACTATGGCTACTGTAGATCATTCCTCCTTGGAAACACACGTATTACCTAGCTTAGATGGGCAAGGACTTCTGTGTACTCACTCTTCATATCTACTCTTTCTGAGGGGATGGGGACGCAACGCTGGGATGAAACATAGGGCCTTGAGCTTGCTAGACTAGCACTTTGTCTGCCACTGAGCCACACCCCAGCTCCCTTCTTGTTTTTAAAAGGCAGGTTAAAGAGGAAGAATAGCCCCTGTGAGCTGGAAGGCAGGTCAGTACCCAGAAACACTCTCTGCTGCAGATCCCTGACTCCTGGGCAGAGATGACACCAGACACCTGTACAGCCAGGGTAATAACACCGTGTCCCCGGCTCCACAGCCCAGGCTGCTCCTGCCCAGGTGAGGTTGGGCTGTGGCTGTGAACACACACAAAGCAATGATGGGCGCTGCTTCACACAGCAGCAGTTACCTTAGAGCTGTACCGGGCTTTGGACGAGTCTCCAAAGCTAAAGGCAATCACAGAGCCAAAACGAAAGGAAAGCAGACAGAGTACAGGAAACTGAGTTCAGAGACAGTCATTCCTTGTCATAGGTCTGAGAGCAGAGCAAAAGGAAAGTCCAAGACCAGTCTCCTGGGTCTGAGAGAAAACTATGGTGGCCATCCAGACGGAGGCTGAGTACACTGAGATGGATCACTGAGGAACTCAGTGTGCCTGTGCCCAGCCAGGAAACTGATAACCCACAGTTTTTTAGAAAGTAGGAAGAAAAAGCAAACATTTTCATAAATATAAAAATCGTTTACAAAACAATTATGTAGAAAGTTCACTGGGAATAGAATAAAGCTTCCTTTAAAGTCAGCCACAGCAGACTGAAAGAGAATGGCCAATTTTTTTTTATCTTCTTTCTTTGAACACTACAAAACTCCCCCCTGCCTGTAATCTCCACCACCCTCATCCAAACAGCCCCAGTTCTCCTCAAGACTGGTTTCTTAGCAACTGAGCCAACCCTGAAGACACATGATTATCAGTTGAGCCTAATGCTTGGGAAGAGAATGTGGGGCACGAGATGGGAGAAGCATGTTGGCATAGACCTTGAGGCATGGACCTTGGATGAAGCATCTGCCGGCCTGACCTGGTGCAGGGTGGGCATCTGCAGTGCAGCAAGGGCTGCAGGTAAACTGAGGTAAGGAAGAACATGGTGGCTTTTCTGGCCAGCTTCTAAGCCAGTGCAGCAATGTGTGCCCTTGGACGTGGGCACCAAAGGACTCAGCTTCCTTCAGTTGCTGCCACCATTTCTCCCTCTGGTATGAAGAGAGCCAGAAGATCAGCCACTTGTCTTCCTCTGAGGTACAAATCCAACAGAGCCTTTGCCCCAAAGATCCAGCACCCACTGGGGTGCAGTAGTCTAAATCAATAGGTGCGGGACACCTGCCCAGTCAGTTCTTCAGCAGTTGTATCGACAGATCAGAAAAAAACATTTAGTATAAAAACTGTCAGATGGTGGGATTTCCATCTTCCTCCAGAGATCATAATTCTTCATGTTTCTCAGGTTCTATGGAAAAGAACAACAGAACATAAGACTCACGTCATAAACACAGCATACCCCACGAAGCTCTCAGATGGAGCTAGAGGAGCTTGGGGGTTGGTATTTTTGTATTAAAGTTTGAAAGCAAACATAAGAGAAAGACACACTTTCAGTTTGAGGAATTGCTGACTCGCACTGTGGCTACATTGCTTTCACAAGGGCAGTACTGGCTCTCAGCCAACATTTGTTCTGTGTGCCTGGGTAGCTGTTTTCTTTGATCCCTAAACTGTTTTAATGTTACTAATTGACATGGAACAGTAAAGTAAGCTTCTTCATATGGATGCACTCTCACCAGAGGAGCTACTGAAGGTGTAAGCACCTGCCCGCTAGCCCAGCGGTGCAGGATCTCAGAGGCTCCCGATAACAGACACACTGCTTTTGAGCGAGGGCTTTCCAGACCCACAGCTTCAGCAAGACTCATTCCCCGGTCTCACCACTGTCTCCTCTATGTGTGGCATTATTAATACATCAATATTTTTTTGATATAGCAGTTACTAATGGTGACTCTAACTTGATTTCTGTCTCCTTATTGCTATGTGGCTTTTCTTTTGAGTAGTTTGTTCATATTCTTTGCCCATTTATCTATAGATAAATTTCACAACAAATATTTTTAAAAATGTATTTTTCATTTTTTATGTGTATGGGTGTTTGATCTGCATATATATCTGTATATCACATGCATGCTGAGTCCACAAAGGCCAGAAGAAGGCATCAGACCCCCACCCAGAACTGAAATTACTGTCAGTGCTCTTAACCATCTCTCGCACCCCAAATCTGAGTTGTTTTAATGGTGACTGTGTAGCCTTCTAGCTAGGATTCTTACTACCCTGACAGTCTCCAGAATGGACTGCCAAGTCACTCAAGACCCAAGCTCTGCATTTGCTTCTTGGGATAACTTTAAAGGAGGAGAAATATTAAAATCCAGAGCCCAATTTATTCATTGCTTTTGTATGCTGGTCTCAAACTTATTGTGTAGCTAAAAAGTGAGTTTTACTCTTGATCCTCTCACTTCTTAGCTTTGGGTTAATTATTAAGACTTGTATGGATGGGCAAAGGTATTAAGCATTTATTGTAAGTTTTTGTGGCTTCAAAAAAAAAACCCACCTAATTTGATTGGTAAAAATATGAAAGTATTTTGCACAGAGATCCATGTCTGTCCTTGGAAGTGCTATGGATGGAACCCAGGGTCTTGTACACACTAGGTAAGTGTTCTAACCTGAGCTACACATCCAGCCTTCAGAAAGACACGTCTTACCACCGACATTATGCTCTTTCAGCTTGCTGCTATAAAGTAACACTGTATGTGTGTTTGGTTTTCTAACTTTGTTTCTGATGGTTTGAGACAGGATCTCACTACATTTCCTTGACTGGCCTGGACTCACTATATAATCAAGCTGACCTCAAACTCAGAGATCCACCTGTCTGTTTCCAGAGTGCTGAGATTAAAGGTGTGTGCTTCCATGCCCAGTGATATGTGTCTCCCTCTAAATAAGTAAACTTATTATGAACTTGTAATAAAATAATATGGAATAAAGTTGAAAGTTGATGTAAAGAAGACATATCTTTTTTTTTATTTTCAGCTTAAATACAAACACTCCATTCTCACTCCAATATGCTTGTTTTACACTATTTTCTTTCAAATGAATATATACTTTGTCCTTATCTAAATTTATTTACTCTCTAGTACCTTGGCAGATTCAATGAAAACAACACACACACATTTTTTTAAAAAAATGTTTTTAGCCGGGCGGTGGTGGCCCACGCCTTTAATCCCAGCACTCGGGAGGCAGAGGCAGGCAGATCTTTGTGAGTTTGAGGCCAGCCTGGTCTACAAGAGCTAGTTCCAGGACAGGCTCCAAAAGCCACAGAGAAACCCTATGTCGAAAAACCAAAAAAAAAAAATTTTTTTTAGAAAGCACCTCTTCTTCCTTCACCAAAACAAGCAAGTGTATGTGTGTGCACATGTGTGTGTGCGTATGTGTGTGTGCTGGGTAGAGGACTGCAAAACTTCACTAAAAGCGCTACTTAGAGGGCTGGCTGAAGAAACAAAATGAAAAGCAGAACTTAGCTGAGGTCGAGATTAAGGGAAAGATAGCTCTCTCCCCTTATGTCATTATTCTGTTGTCCTCCCAACAAATCAGAAACAAAGAAGCACTTACCCAAAGCCAGGCTCACACTCACCTTCCTGTGCCTTCTCTACACGCAGGGTCCCCATCTCCTTCTCCTTTTGGAAGAGGTTCTGCAGCTGCTTGATCTCCTGATCATAGTCCTGCCACTCGGGGACGATTCGCACGGCAGCCTCCAGTTTGGGCTCTTTAGTCATGGGATTATTACACTAAAAACACAAGGAACGCACCTCAGTGGAGCTCAAGAAAAGGCACACTGTACAGAATGAAAGGGGTCTCCCATGGGCATGGGTGAGACTGAGAAAAATCACAAAGCCAAAAGGGAGCAGAGGTGCAATGGAGGGCAAGTAGTGACTCAGCAGAAAATGGCTCTGCCCTGTGTGGGGATCTGGGTTCCTGAGACAAGCAAAGAAGAGCCCAGCTGAAACAACAAAGACCTGCTTTGTAGCTCCAACCACAACTCAGAAAGCCAGCTTGAAGCAGCATCAGCAGCCACTCAGGCACAGTCGTGGTCCAGAGCAGGGAAGGCAGCTCACCAGGTCGATGGTCTTCGCCCTCTTCTTAGATGCGTCATCGCACCATGTCTCACACCAAAGCCACTCTTGAGGGAGCGATTTGATTGGCACCTGATGGATCATGTTATTGGGCAAATCCTGTGTGGTAAAGAAAGTAAAACACAAAGATCTAAAACTCAGAAATTTAAATAAGCAACCAAAAAAAAAAAGTGTTAGCTTAAAATTCAACTAGAAGGCTGGAGAGATGGCTCAGCATTTAAGAGTACTGTTCTTTCAGAGGATCGGAGTTCAGTTCCCAGCACCCAAGGTGGGCAGCTCACAACCACCTGTAACTCTAGCTCCAAGGGATCTGATTCCCTTTTTTAGCTTCTGCAGCTGCATACACACATATGCACACACCCACACACAGACATGCACACACATAATTAAAAATAAAAAAACAAAAACTGACAAAACCAAACAATAATATCACCTCAATTAGGGCCCACAGATGGGACTACGGAGTTTAAAGCATTAGCAGCTCTTACAGAGGACCCAGATTGTTTCCCACCAACGGTATGACAGCTCACAACCATCTGTATCTCCAGATCTGATGCCCTTTATGGCCTCCTTCAGTACTAGGCACACATGTGGTGCATATACACACAGGCGGGCCAACACTTATACGTATAAAAAACAAACACAAACAAAATTCAACTACATTTTCCTGTATTAAGGTAAACTTTAAAAAAAAATCCCATTCTTTTGTTTTTATTGAGACAGTGTTTCACTCTTGCCCAGGCTGGTTTGGGACTTGTGAAGTTTTCCTGCCTGGCCTCTCAGGCTGGGATTATAGCTGCGAGCCACCATGCTTGGCCTCTGTTCACTTCTGAAGTTCAACTAGTTTATAATTTTCCAGAAGAGAATCTCTGACTCTCCCGTCTGAACCCTGTTCCCCAATGCAGGAGCCCATATGTCCCCCACAATAAAATGCTCCATTATCCTAACACACTCAGCAGAGGTCAGCTGAGCGCGGTGACACAGCTGCATCCTAGCACTCTGGAGGCAAAGGCACGAGATCAGAGCCACTGGGTTCCATGCACCCTGGCTATATGAGGTCCTGTCTTCAAACAAGTCAGACTAAATAGTATGTTACAAGCAACAATCACTTGCACTCTAGCGTTTACTAAGATAAATGATTCCAGTGGTGGCCTGAACAAGAATAGGCTCGTAGGTTTGAATACTTCATCTCCAGTTGGTGGAACTGTTCCCACCAACCATACGGCAGCTCACAACCATCCATAATTGAGAAGGATTAGGAGCTGTGGCCTTGCTGAAGAGGTTGTTCACAGGGCAGGCTTTGAGGATTCAGAAGACGCCATTCTCAGTTTCTCTCTTTCTCCACTTGCAGTCAAGATGTGAGTGCTCAGCTGTTGCTGCTACCATGGTTCTTGCCCTGCCATCAAGGACTCTAACCCTCTGGAAATGTAGGCCTAATTAAACACTTCATCAATTGCCTTGGTCATGGTGCTTTGTCACAAAAAAAGAAAAGTAACTGAGACAATTCCCCATTATCAAATCTGTCAACAACAAAACCCAATAAACTTAAATTATTATCAAATATCAATCTTGACGTATGAGTTTAGGTTTAGACACTGTTGACCCAGCACTACCGCAATATAAAGAACACAGTGTCCATTTAACTTTATATTCTACAGGAGAACAATGTTCCACCTCTAGCACTGACAGACAAGGTAAATGAGACTAACTTGAATCCTGAAGACAACTGAGAAGCTGAATGATGTCATGAAAGACACATACTTGAGGCTAGGAGTGTGGTTCAGTGAAGTGTTGTGTTCTGCGTAAATGAGGCCCAGTTCAATCACTATTACCATCACCACCAAAAACAAAAGAAAAGCACATACATTTTAATCCTTTGCATATGTATTATGGCTTCCAATTTAGTGTTTTTATGAGATTCCTGAATGTGTAAAAGAGTCTCTAATTCTTGTGTCTTTTCTTGGGCTCTTTTCCTTCTGTTTCTTTGCTTTGTCCATGATGTCTCTTTTTTATCTTTTATACTTTAATTTTATTATTATCCCTTAGAAGCCTGTTTATTTTCTAATGAGAGACAGGAAGTCAGCGGATATGGATGTGAGGGGAAGTGAGGAGGAACTGGAAGGAGTACAGGGATTGGAAACTGTAATCAGAATATATATTACATGAGGAAAAAATAATCTATTTTCAATAAAGAAAAAAAACGCTGAGAGAAAACATGAACAAAACTGACAAAAGCATCAGTCACAGCGGCTGTACAGATGAGAGCTGGCATGTGGCAGGGATGTTAGTCAATGGTCAACTCTACATCAGACTACTCTAAAAATAAAGGATAGGGAGTTTCAGCAAAGAACTGAAAACAAAAAAAATATTAAAATGGGAAATACCCAAAACTTTTTTTTTTTTTTTTTTGGTTTGTCGAGACAGGGTTTCTCTGTGTATCTCTGGCTGTCCTGGAACTCACTCTGTTGATCAGGCTGGCCTCAAACTCACAGAGATCCGCCTGCCTCTGCCTCCCTGAGTGCTGGGATTAAAGGCGTGCGCCACCACCAACAGGCTAAATCAAAATATCCTTATTAAAATCAAGAACAAACAGAAGGCTAAACAAATTAGACAGGAAATCCTAAGAACAAAGTACAGAACCCTAAAATGAAGGGTTAAATGAAAGAGAGAGCACTGAGTAAAGGTGTTTGGCTGCGGGAAGAACTCTGCAGGATACTGCTTAAAGACAGCCAGAGACGAATCCCAAAATAGAATAAAGTCACAAATTTTAAAGAAAAAACCACAAACCCTGCTAAAACCAAGCAAGACAAAATGAAGCCATAAATACCCAGCAGAGGATCTGTCAAAGCTTGCTACTGCGGTTATGGCGCAGAGGATCTGTCAAAACTGGCTACGGCGGCACATACCTGTACACTGAGCACACAGAAAGCAGAAGCAGGAGGTTCATCATCGTGATATGCAGGCCAGCTTCAGTTACAGTGAGAGAGAGAGAGAGAGAGAGAGAGAGAGAGAGAGAGACCCTATCTCAAAAAACCAAAACAAAACAAAAAAACACCCCACCCCCAACCAGACACCTGGCCACTTCATTGCAATACAAATCTTAAACATGGCAACTAATTTTAAAATAAAATCATCAGGGCAGCAGGTAACAGCTCAACCGAAAATCAGAAACCAAAAGAAACTGCATGAAAACTTCTAAAAGAAATAACTGTCAAGTTGCAAGGTCAAATTCACTGAATGCATCCTTCAAGTGCAGGAAACTGGGGTACAGTTCAGTGGTGGAAGGCTGCGTTAAAGCCACAGGATGACACCCTCCACAAAAGAAGTGAGCATAAATACAAAAGAATGAAGAGGGACCCTTACCTTACACTATTTACAAATAAACCAAACTGTAGCAAAGACCTTAAACTGTAAAACTTTTAGAAGAAAGCACTGGGGAAATCCCTATGATATTGGATTTGAGTATGAACTTCAGGATATAACAGCAAAAAGCATAGATAACGAAAGAAAGAGAGAATGGGAGAAAATGTCAACCTCTTATCTAGTAATGGATTAATATTCATAACATACAAAGAACTCCTGAAATAACAAATAACTCTAAAATGGGCAACTGGCTTTAACAGACCTTTCTCCACATATAACATACGAATGACCACACAGAAAGACAGCAACAACACTTGTCACTTCAGAAAAATCAAAACCAAAACTACAGTGAGAATCAAGCATAGAAGTCCAAGCCTGTAATCAAAAGACAGGGAAGACTGGACAGGAAGATCACAGAGTTAGAAGCTAGCCTGGATCACAGATCCCCCACACAATAAGACTCTCCTTCAAATCCATTAGGTCAACTATTGTTTAAATTTAGTGTGTGTGCGTGTGCATATGTGGAGGTCAGAGGACAACTTGCAAGAGCTAGTTCTCTTTTCACCACATGCGCCTAGGGCTCAAACTCAGATTATCAGATGTGCTGACAAGCACCTTTACCCACTTTGTCATTTTGTCAACCCTGTTTTCTTTCTTCTTTCTTTCTTTCTTTCTTTCTTTCTTTCTTTCTTTCTTTCTTTCCTTTCTTTCTTTCTTTCTTTCTTTCTTTCTTTCTTTCTTTTTTAAGAGAGAGCTATGCTATCTAGTTCTGGCTGCAATGACTCTCTTGCCTCTGCTTCTGAGATTCTGGAGTCAGAGTGTGCCACCACACCTAGCCAGGGCACCTTTTAAAAAATAAATTAGAAATGTAGATAGGGCTTGAGAGATGGCTCAGCAAGTGAAGGCACCTGCTGCCAAGCCTGACAGCCTGGTCCTGAACGTGATCTCTGAAACCTACATACTGGAAGAGAAAACAAGTTCCTACAAGTTGTGTTATGTGTGTTATGACACGAGTGTGCACCTAAGAATCTGGAGCAAATGGAGTCCTGTGCATAACTAATTGGAACGTAAAATAGTGTCACCATTGTGGAAAACAGTTTGGTGGTTCCTCATAAAGTAAATATCGAGTTCTGCTATGATTCAGTAATTCTATTTCTTGGTATATATCTCAAAGAACTGAAAGCAAGAACTCACAAACTTATATACCAATGTAAGTAGCAATTGCATACATCCCTCAGTGTGGAAGTAAAGTCAAAGATCTCTAGGAACGAACTAGTAAACAAGTGCTGTCCATGTGCATTACAGTATTATGCAGTCTTAACAAAAGGGGAAATTTGACCTAAATAAATAAGCTTTTATACAACAGTCAAAGTATCAGGATGCTATGATAAGTGAAATAAAACAGGCAAAGGGACAAATGCTAGGATTCCTTTATGAGTTACAGGAAACAAATTCAGTGACACAAAGTAGAAAGTAGGCAGCCAGTGAGATGGCTCAGTGGATAAAGGTGCTGGTGACCTGAGTTTGCTCACCACAAACTACACAAAGGTGGAAGGAGAGAGCCAACACTACAAATTTGTCCACTGACTTCCACATGCATGCTCCCCCACCTCTAAGATCTTAAAGAAGGAGGAGGAGGAGGAGGAGTATATTAGCTCCTTTTGTTGCTATGACCCTGAGTGCTGGAGGAAGAGTCTGTCTCTCGGCTTCAAAGGATTCCGCTGATCGTATGGAAAGCAACAGCCAGAGCAGCTCACGAGCTGTTGCACCAGTTAGCACAGGTAGTGGACACCAGTGCTTGATTCTGTCCAGCTCCCATGCCAAGGAACAGTGCCAGTGACATTCAGGCTGGTCTTGCCCCGCTCAGTTAGTTCTCTTTGGAAATACCCTAACAGGCTCAGAAAGGTATGTCTTACTAGCGTCCTCAGAGATTCTAAGTGCAGTCAAGAAGACAATGACTGCTCAACCCAAGAGGAGGTGACAGTTCACTTAAGTGCTGTTCTTCCAGGGGACCTGAGTTTGTTTCCCAGCACCCATGTCATGCAGTTCACAATCACATGTACCCCAGCTTATCTGATGGCCTCCCTCTGAGGACACATGCACACATATGGCACACACTCGAACCCACATGAGAATAATAAAAATAAAATCTTTAAAATATAACAATAAGACCCATACCAATCAAAAACAAAGAACCCCAAAATATACAAAGCTATAGCAATTTAGATATTGTGTAATGGGCATGAAACAGACCAATGGTCTGAGACATAGGCAGAGCCAGGTCTATGTACATATGAATTCTTCTTTCCTATTTTCCTTTTTAGTACTAGGAACTGAATTAAGGATCTTGCTTATATCAGGTAAGCATTCTACCACTAAACTATATTTTCTGGCCTTGACTAAGATGGTATAGTAGATCAATACACTGTTTGTTTGTTTATTTATTTATTGGCTTATTCATCTTGAGATATCTTTCTATAGTCTTGACTGTCCTGGAGTTTGCTATGTAAACCAGATTAGCCTGAAAGAGATCCTGCCTCTTCCTCCCAAGCCCTGAGATTAAAAGTGTGTGTCACCATACCTAGAATTTGTCCTGTTTAAAGACAACTGGGTCATGAATGGTAGCACACCCCACATATGTAGAAACAGAAAGATACCAATACCTAACATATTTATTTAAAATTATCAAAACGTATTCAAACTTTTTTGAAATCAGCAGCTGAGATACATGTCATAATCAAAAGATCATCACCGAAGTTAAATGATAATTTATCAACAGAAACCCTGGAGGACAAAGACTGTGGGAAAGGATATTTAAACTCTGAAAAGAAACTGTCCAGCAGGGCTTTTATGTATATCATAACCATTCACCAAAACTGAAAGAAAACTTTAAAGGGAATCCTCCTGGCTAAAATGAAGCTAGATGGTAACTGGAATCCACATTTGTTAACAGAGTTCATTTATCTATTTTCATAAAGAAAATACCAATGTTTCTGGTTTAAAATTAGACAATGCAAAAAGCATTTATAAATCTGATTATTGGCATATAGTGAATAAAAATACAAACTGCTAACAGTACAAACAAAAAAAACAGAGCAGGGAAATGGAGTTGGATTTTATATATACATTACAGAAATTAGCTAACATTCATTCAAACTAGACTATCATAAATTAAGATGTTAATGTTAATCATCAGTACGAACATACACACACACA
>JAQHUG010000122.1:1066368-1093503 GCA_028555095.1 Dicrostonyx torquatus
AAGACTGACAATAAATATCTAAAAATATCTAAAAGTACCCCAGTTCCCTGGGAACAGACTCCCTCTTCTGGACTTTGGGCACAATAAAGTATATAAACACAAACACATACATGCAGGTAAAACACCCAAAAAAAAAAAAAAAAAAAAACCAAGAAAAAACCCAAACCCAAACAAAACAAACCTATAATTTTACTTCTGAAAATGTTATTTAGCAAACCTTCCTGAGAGTTTCTGACATGCAGGGCGTCGGGACTAGGAAGAGTTGAATGCCATATTATATAAATTCTGAAATATTTGACAGTCTCAGTCCTTTGGAAAACAGATATAAATCTGATCTCTCTCTCTCTCTCTCACACACACACACACACACACACACACACACTTTCCATGAAGAAACTGTTCAGTTCCAAGAGAGTACTGAGACAAAAATACTACTTCATTTTCTGACACACAGAGGCATGCCTGTATGTATGTATTGGCATGACTGTCAATAGTCACTTACTTGATCAAGATTTGAAAGACTGTTGGGATCTTGACTCAGACCTTGGTACTGTCCCCTGAGTCTGTCACCAGCAGCTATTTTCCTAAACTTCTTCAGATCCACGACATACAGTGCACTGAGCAGAGAAGAGACACTTGTTACAGGCAAACCACGGATTTATGTCAACAACAAACCAAACTGAATAATGGAAGAGGTCATGAGCCAGATGCTGCCAAGTGTCACTGAGAGGGTGAAGGGATGATGGCTTCAGAGGAACTGCATACTTCAGAGAGGATCACCTCCTGCAGGCCAAGCTTTGCTGTAACAGCTCACCACGATCAGCTTTTTATTTGTTGTCTTACATGGAAATTAATTCTTGAGGCAAGATTTCTAGCTAACGCAGAAGATTTAGTAATGAGCCGGGTGGTGGTGGAGCACGCCTTTAATCCCAGCACTTGGGAGGCAGAGGCAGGTGGATCTTTGTGAGTTCGAGACCAGCCTGGTCTACAAGAGCTAGTTCCAGCAAAGGCTCCAAAGCCACAGAGAAACCCTGTCTTGAAAAAAAGAAGATTTAGTAATGAAAATCATTGAAACTGATAAATAACAACCCTTGCCAAAACTATTCTGATGATTTCTTAAATGGGCGTGCGGGAGGAGGGCCAGGAAACTAAGTATAAACTGAAGTCAGTGTACTTCATCATTCATCTCTATATGTGTTCTTTTTTTAAAAGAGTTTAGTTAGGGAGTTGGAGACTTGACTCAGAGTGAAAAGCATTGGCTGCTCTTCCAAAAAACTAGGTTTTGGTTCCCAGCACTCACACAGTGGCTCACAGCTACTTCTAACTCCAGTTTCAGGGGACCTGGTATCTTCTGGCCTTCATGCAGGCAAAACATTCATACACATAAAATAAGCATATCTTTTTTTTTTCAAATTCATTTTATATATGTAGAGGTGTTTCCCTGTATCTATGTCTGTATATCACATGAATGAAATGCCTACACGGGTCAAAAGGTATCAGATGCCTTGAAAGGCATGCGGGTGCTGGGAACTGACCCTTATCCCAATGGAAGTGCAGTCAGTGCTCTCTCTCCAGCCCTGTATTTTTTCTTGTACGTATCCTTGCCTCCAAATCTTCCAAATTATACTTCTTCCAGAAGACATGAAGTGTCCATTAGAAATGAATAAATGCATATACTGGTTGTTGTTGGTGGTGAGTTTTTTGTTTTGAGACAAGGTCTCACTTTGTAGCTCTGGCTGTCCTGGAACTCACTATGTAGACCAGGCTGGCCTCAAACACACAGAGAGAGTGAAATCTACCTGCCTTTGCCTCCCAAGTGCTGGGATTAAAAGCATGTGCCACCATGCTCAGCCCAAACACTGACACAAGAGGTTACCAATATGCTTAAAATAGGCAAAAAGAATGTATTTCACAAACTATGCATCAAGACACATTGTAAGAGGAAAACTATGAACAACGCACTGCAGAATATGCAGCTAAGCAAAGGAATAAAGTATATATAGGTATAAGAGCTCTAACTTGACATTCTTTTACAATACAGTGTAAAGAGAAGATTATATTTTGTAACAAAAAGGATATATATTCATAGTTGTTTATGTAAGAATTAAACTCTGGAAAGACAGGATATGAATAAGAGGGAGTATCTGTTGAGGGGGGGGGGCTGGATAAAAAAGACAGATTGAAGAATTTTTTCTCTTTAAGCCATATTAATATAATATCAATTCACGGAGTTAAGAAAGGAAAACCCAGACAACAGTGTCGGGAGTGCTTTTTCAGTACCTGATATGATACTTCCGTCCAGCCAAATGACTGGCCCAGTACCCTGACTTCCAGAACCGGTAGCCATCCATCTCTCTCCTGCTATCACAGAAAGGAGTGTAACCATAAGGGGCACCATCCAAATTGAAATCTCTTAACTCTTTCAGATCTGTCCGTACAATCTGCAGTAAAGAAAGTCAAGATACTTGTTAACCAACATACAGATAACTTAAGGCATCCTTAAAGTAGACACAAGGCAGCAGACAGGGCAACTCAATGGGTAACACACAGGCTCTAGAATACAGCCTGGATTCCTCCACTGTCACATTTTAACCTGAAATGATCCTCACAGACTCATGTTTTGAGCAGTTGGTCCTGAGCTGGTGGGTGGTGCTATTTTGAAGACTGTGGAGCCTTTTGGAGGTTGGGCCTAGCTGGTAGAAGTCTCTAGGGGCAGGCCTTTGAAGTCTGTGGCCTGGCCTTGTTCAAGCTTCTATTGGTCTGCCGTCATGGGGACACGCAGTCTCATCAGACATTCCTGCCCCCTGGTCCATTATCCACTTTCCTTTCTCTACCACGACAGACTGCACCCTCTGAGACTAGGGAAATCAAGGCAAACCTTTCCTCCTTTGAGCTGCTTCTGCTAGGTGTTTGGTTAGACAATGAGACAAGTTCTAATACAGAAAACTGAAGTGACAGAACCTGCCCAGTGGCTCGCAGGCCTTTTCAAGTTGGCTTGTGGAAGCATGTGGGAGAGCTTGCAGATGCAGGCTAGGGAAGCCTTACAGGACTGTAAGCAGAGCATGGAGGACCTCTCTGGTGGGCGTGCCTAGGACCAGAAGGTCAGGGACAGCTCACAGTAAAGACTGTGCCGATGAGGGCTCAGATGAGAGAGAGGACCCTCTCATCTTCTGAAAAACTGAGTTAGGTTGAATTCAAAAGTAATGAACCTATTGGTTTAATGTGGGAAATTTCAAGACTGTCTTATTTTCAGGCTGTGGCATGGTTAGTAAGCACCCTGCTTTGGGTGAGATGAGGATCAACAGAAGAGAAGGATGACAAAAGAATAGTTTAACAGTGAGGAGAAAGCAGCTGCAGTGGTTAAATAAAATCAGCATCACTGTGGAGAATGTATGCCAGAGAAGTATTTGCGGCATCCGTTGTCATTAGAACTAAGCATTCTCCTGAACTTCATTTATCACCCATGCCAATAACATCTATCTAAGCTAGATGTGGTAGCACAGGCCTGGAGTTCTAGTATTCAAGAGGCAGGGACAGAAGAACATTCTAGACAACAGAGAAAGACTCTGTTTTAAAATCAATGAATGTTCAAATAATAAAGTACTTAACATTTGGGAAGATAACTGGACATAATAAAAAGTAATATTAAATATTTATTCTTCTCAATTCTTGGTATTTATGTTAAGTAAATTAATATATAGGACTGAACACACAACAGAGCAGCTGTATTGAAGACAAGATGAAAATGAGATGTGCTGGGAAGCTAAAGACAGGGCCAATCCTGAACTTAGGTGATGCCTACTGGTGTGTACACAGCATCACATCTCCAAACGGCTTCACAAGAAGCTGCAGGCCCAGGGTGGGAACTGAATCGACTCCAAATTAGAACAGAAGTATCTTGCAGTGACTTCAGCAGAAGCTGTGAACCCACAACAGGAACCAGATTTTACTCTGGGAAGTTTCACAACTCTCAAGAGAAAGCTGCAGACCCAAGCAGAATCCCCACACTTAAATAGGACACTACCTGACCCTCAGAGGAAGACTTGAGATAGGGTCCTTGTCTCTATACACTAGTCCCACAGAAGAAAACAGCACCTCAACCCTACTACGATTTCACCTCCTGAACACTGCACACACTACTACTGAAAGAAAATAAAAGGCAATTTGAATTTTAAAAGTTAAAAATAGAAAAAGACTCAACAGATAAACTAACTCCAGATGTTCAAGTCCCATAGCAGAAACAAAAACAAAACCAAGATAACAAATCTCCTTCAAAGATTACTAATCAATCCCATTGGTAGGGCTCCTGATGAAAATAGCTTGAAGAACTTACAGCCAAAGAATTTAAAAGAATAAATACAACTATGTCCAAGCAACTTAAAGACATGAATATATTCTGAGAACAAAACAAAAGAGCTGAATGCAATGAGGACAGCAACCCAAGACATGAAAACTGAATTGGAAGAGGGAGACAGAAATGCTGAAGAAAAAACAAACTGAGATGATGCTGGAAATGATAAATTCAGTTAGCCAAATTAAAGGCTCAGTAGAAAGCCTCACAAACAGGAAGGATTGTGTGGAAAACAGAGTATGGGGCAGAAAGAAAAGACAGAGGAATCAAACTGTGTAATTAAGGTCAATGATAAATGGTTGGGGGAAGGGTGGGAGTACAATGGGAGAGATCTGGGACACTGCGGAAAGACCAAAAGAGCGAATCTTCTAATTATAGGCACAGAAGAAGGAGGATACTATACCAAAAGCACAGACAATATTTTTAATAAAATCATAGAAGAATTTTTCCCCCAAATCTAGAGAAAAAGATGCCCCAACAAGGTATAGAGGCTACAGAATTCCAAATTAGACAGGGCCAGAAAAAAAAACTCTCAACATATTATAGCTAAAATACTAAAAACACAAAATAAAGCTTCAAGAAAGAAAGTTCATGTCATCTAAAAAGGCAGGACTATCAGAACAGGATCTGGTTATTCAACAGAACACTTAAAGCCAAAAGCAAAGATGTAGTCCAAGCTCTAGAAAAACACAACTGCCAACCAAGACTACTATACCCAGCAAAACTATGTACTAAAATCAAAGGATAGTGTGACAGAGAGAGAGCTTAGTGGTTAAGAGCAGAGCTATTCAACCAGAGGACCCAGGTTTGAGGCCCAGCTCCCACAGGGCAGCGCACAACTGTTCCAGTGGATTCTCTGTAGAGTTGTACCAGAACTTACAACTTGTACTTGTAAAGCACTAATACCAATACTATTCAGATTGTTCCATAAGATAGAGAAGTCTTTTGAGCTCTTTCCATGAAGCCAGTATTACCCTGACACCAAAATCAAATAAAGACAACACACAACAATAAAAAGAAAACTATAGGCCAATCTCCTTTATAAACATAAATGTAAAACTTGGTAATAAAATCCTTACAGAATTTAACATTACATTAAAAATATCATTCATTATGACCAAGTTGGCTTTATTCCAGTGAATGCAGTGCTAGTACATGTAATCAATAAATATAATTCTGCACATTAATGGACCAGAGGACAGAAATTATGTTTCTCTCCATCAACACAGAAAAGATCATAATAAAAATCAAGGCAAGTTTACAGATGGTGGGCTCATGCCTTAATAAAAACTATATATAGAACCAGAATGAAGTCAACATCACACCAAATGGGGAAAAGCTCAAAACACTCTTCCTAAGGAACAAGACAAGGAAAAGCTTCTACTTAATAGAGTACTTGACGTCTTAGCTTGAACAAAATGACAAGAGAAGGAAACAAAAGGGATGCGAATAGCAAAATACGTTGCAATATTCTTTATTGACAGATCTTAAAGACTCCAAGGAAGTCTTAGAGCTGATAAATACTTTCAGCAAAGTGGCAGAATACAAAATCAACATAAAAAAAAAATCAGTAGCCTTTCTATATTACAATAGCAAACTGAAAAAGAAACCAGAGAGATCACAGCCATAAGCAGACAAACATAATATCAAAAACTAGCTGGGAATAAATCTAACTAAGTAGCAAGAGACCTTTACAGTGAAAATTTTTAGACAATAAAGAAAGAAATTGAGGAAGATAGAAGATAAAAAGATATCCCGTGCTTAGGGATTAGAGAAATTATTATTATAAAAATGACCATCCAGCCAAAAGCAGTCAACACATTCAAGAGCAATCCCAATAAGAATTCCAAGTCCATTCCTTGTAAATTGAAAAAACATCAAGATAATTTATACAGAGGCACAAAAGACCAAGGATAGTCAAAGCAATACTAATCAAACAGAACAGTGCAGGAAGGGTCACTATGTCTGATTTCAAATTATACTAGTAATAAATTAGCTTGGTACTGGCACATATAGATGGAACACAACTGAGGACCCAGATATAAGTCCATACAACTAGTTTTAATTTTTGACAAAAGTATCAAAAATACACATAAAAGAAAAGATAGCAACTTCAACAAATGGTATTGGGAAAACTGGAATTCAATATGAAACTAGATCCTTATCTCTCACTCTGCACAAACTGAACCCCAATTGGTCAAGAACCTTAACATAAGACCTGATACTCTGAAGTTTCTAGAGAAAAAAGTAGGGAGCACACTTCATCCTACAGGCACAAGGAAGAGAGTTTCTGAACAAAACTCCAATAGCACAGGAAATAAAGTATTCAATTAACAAATGGGCTCTCATGAAATGAAAAGCTTCTGTACAACAAAAGCAACTGTGAAGTGAGTACATGAACACTCACAGAGTGGGAGGAAATGTTTTTGCCACTTGTGCAATAGTGGTGGACTGTTATAGGATAGCTAATGGCTTTCTGACTGGACTTGAGGCTTCTCCACAGGATGGAATTTCATACCTGGTATTGTAACCACACCCCAAACCGTGGAATTGGGGAAGTCATAGGCCCTACAGCACAACCTGCTATTATTATTTTCCTAAGCAGTGATGCTCTCAAGTTATCTCTAAATACTCATGTTAAAACACAAAGTTTTTTAAGGGGAGATGAGCTGGTGAAACTTAACTTTAAAAAGTGATGCACTTGCCCTGTCAGAGAAGCTTCCTTATGCGGTGGGCAGCAGAGGGACACAGAACTGGTCAGAGTGAGGAGAGTAAGACACTGACTGTGCAGTGCTAAACAGAACATCTGTATCAAGGTCGCCATCTCCCAAGGCTTAGTGGACACTGAGGATGATGAGATGGAAAGGATCTAGTAGCCTGCAGATGAGGCAGAGTGCTATGAAATGCTGTCCTGTGGACATGGCATAGCTATCAGACTCATAAACTCACAGTAGCTGTGCCTGCCTGCACAAGACCTATACAAGATCAAGCCAGCCAAAATGGAGACAGACGGGATAGATGACATGTAGGCTCCACCCCTAACTGGTACTGGGTAGCTACTGGAAAGGGAGAATTATTATTTTTTAGGATAATGGCTACTGACAGGATTCCCAGGCTCCAGTAGATGGTGGCTCTATACCCATGCACCTATGCAGTAAAAGCACAGAGTTACAGAGGGCATATATGACAGATTACATGAACACATTTTATTGTATACACGCATGAAATGTTCAAGGGAAAAAATTTAAGGGGAGATGAGCTGGTGAAACTTAACTTTAAAAAGTAATACTATCTGGATGATATTTCTTCATATTTCTGAAATACTAACGCAAAAAACAGGTACTTTTCCATATCTGAAAATCATCTTTAAAAAGGAAAAGGAGCCAGGCAGTGGTGGCACACGCCTTTAATCCCAGCAGTCGGGATTAAATCTCTGTGAGTTCGAGGCCAGCCTGTTCTACAAGAGCTAGTTCCAGGATAGGCTCCAAAGCTACAGAGAAACCCTGTGTGTGTGTGTGGGGGGGGGGGGGGGATAGAAAGAAACCTGCCCTATTTAGCACTGACTACCAACATTTGGTGTTCAAAGCTCACCTGATCAGCATCTACAAACAGGAACTTGTCAACAACCAGTGGGAAAAGTACATCCAGGAAGAGGATCTTGTAGCCCCAGATGATCCGCTGCTTCTCTGTCTGCTGATGAAGCCACCGCGGCCATTTGTATTGAACAAGCTCATACTGGAAGTTGTATTTGCTGGCCATGTAAGGTATAAACTCCTATTTTTAGACACAGGGAACAATAATCATTCATTCTGAATTGATTTCTTAATGCAAGTTAACCACCATTATTACAGTACAACTAAAACACACTAAGACAAGGTCTAGTAAGAAACTTGGTCTTAATTCACTTGACTCACATAAGAGCACATATAAACTCTGGTCCAATCCCCATTCTTGATAACATCTAGTCACCATATGATTTGACAGAAACCTGCAGGTGAAGGCTTTTAGATTTAAAACTTCGTGTGTGGGTGTTTAAAGCACATAAGCTCTAGGTTCACATCTCAATTTGATTTTAGTAAAACACTTTGAGCTTGGTAGTAAAATCTTCTCAAGGCTATGTCTAACCCACAGCAGAGCCACAACTCTTCAATTTCCTTACTTAACAGTAAGTCCTCTGTACCCAAGGCACTAGTGCCTTTAGGAGAGCAGAAGTAACTGTTCATCTGAGATGAGTCATTACTGAATATAAAGCTGCTTTAAATACTATAGGGGGAAAAAAGTAAGATGCAAGAAAATCAGTCCAGGTCAACTCAAGTTAAGCAGTAGACTGCTGAAGTTTGGTTTCCTTTGGCACAGAGGAAGCAATCCTTCCATACCTTACTCATAAGAAAATTAACATTTTTAAAACACACTATCACCGTGCTTCTTAAACCAAGGCAAGACATGCAAGCCTCCAGGGGAAAGGTTATTATTTTGCTAAAACATTGTCTCTAAGACAAGACAAGAGACTCTCCTCCTATACTATCCAGCTTCAAACAGGCCACAGTTTTGGGTTTAGTATCTTAATAACTATTACCCCAAATAGAGCAGCCTGGAAGAAAAAAATACCAATATAGAAAAGACAATGAAATTAGGGTATCCTAATAAAAGGGATATAAAAATAAGTGTACAGATAAAACAAAAGCAGAAAAGAATATGTTACATGTAAATATTCCCTTAACAAGGTTTTCCTTTTCCCCATGAACAAACCTTAAATGTGGGGGACAAATAATTCTTCAAGAACCAGAATTTCACAGGAGTTTTGGTATTCTTCAGCACTGATAGCATCATTATGCTGCCAAACAAAACAAATAATGATTTTCCAATGCTTTTTTAACCTCAACAACATTAAGCAGAGAAAAATCACAAGATTGACAGCAGAGCTAACCTGTGGTTCAGTTAGAAAGAGCCCGTCAGTAGCGGGAAAGTCTACATACTGTACTACAAAGGTGTCACTGAATGAGAGAGAAGGACTTCCCTGAAAGCAGATTCCAAACAGACAGAGACAAATGCTAATTATGCCGCATGCGTAAATGAGCCACCTCACAAACTGGAGGTCATAGCCATCATTCTGCAGACCCAGCAACATCTGGTACATGCACAGCCTCTGCCAGCCTGGAAAGAGAGCCTTGAGAGAAAGGAGAGCAGGGAAGGGGAAGGGAAACCAGAGGGAACAGACTCTGGCCAAAAATGCAATAAGGTTTTTACCACTATTGTTATTTTATTTAGCTATTTAGTGGAAAAAGAAGAACTAAAAATTACCCAAATGACTTTTTAAAAATTGTTTCCTATACCAGAATTAAAATGAAAACTAAAAGGAAAAACAGCTCTGAAATTGGGACAATTGACCTTCAAGCAATGTGTGCCTCTAACACTGAGCTTCCAGACACAGTGACAAACTGACCCTGGACCCTTCACCTCTGGTAACCACAGCAACAGTTTCAAGCAATGGCCCGTTCTGCTTTCAGCTGCATGACCTAGGCAAACCCCTTCCATTTTAGCCTTGGTTATTCAAGCAAGGGTGTTCTCACTGAGAACTAAGATCTGGCTCTAAAGCTATGTGGGTCTGTAAAAGGTGGCCAAGAGTTACATGGTTGTGGCCTATTGTTGGTCAACTCCCTAGTTTCTGCTTTAAGCAATATTTATGGTCAAGGAACAACAATTTCTATAAGGTATACACACAGGATACTAATGGTCTATGGCCTTTTAATAGCCACTATTGGCACTATGTAACTCTACTTCATGGAGTGAACCAGATCAAAACAAATGGAACTGTATGTGGCAAGCTATCCACAGCTCTAAGAGTACTTGATATAGATACACATAGTACAACGAGCAAAACTTCTCTCATAAAATAAGCATACTGTAACAAATTCATTTACATACAAATAATGAAGACTAACCGAAGAAATCTTTCATAGAGATGACCAGATGCAACAGAGAAAATATTGATTATGTCATCTTTTTCAGGTTTCACTTCCTCAGTCTTCTGTCCTGAAAAGCCCCTGTAACAACAGAATTCAAAACAGAACCACTTACGAAGCTGGGTAGACACAACCTTTCAGGAGAGGAGAGAGACAGCACTGTGCCTTCCTGCGCGAGAGGTAAGACTGGTGGAAGCCACATACAGATGTGGGAAGGGGCCCAGGAACAAGGCCATCTTGCAAGGTAATAAGGATGCTCATCAAAAGGTACCATATCATTTAGGAACAGATGGAACATAAGTTACTCCTGGAAATGCAATCTGTCCAGGGAGAGGCCAACAGAACAATAACTATCACCTATCCCAGGAGTGGACCCCACCCATCAAGAGGGAAGAGTGTGCAGCAGAAGCAAGCTACGTGGAAGAACATTTCCCCTCTCTTAATCAATGGGAAGCATTTCCCTACTCCAACTGAAAGGGAACAATCCAGCTGCATGAAGGAGAAAGTCAGAAGTCAAAAAAAAAATTATCATACTCAAAAGGATGCATGGCATGCACCTCTATTTCCCTTCAAAATGTAAACCATTTTTATGATGCCAATTTACCATTTGAATGAGTCCCAAAACCCAGATTCATTCTCACTCGTTCCATCACTCAGCAAGTCTTCATTAACCATGTCTGCTTTCTTCTGAACCTGCAATTGTATATGACAGATCTTATTTCTCCCAGTAGGTCTGATAGGCACTGGATACACATGGAGTATTGTCAACAGGAAACAACCAACCAAGACTCCCATAGGAAAACCGCATCCAGACTGAAATATGTTTATCAGAATGCCCACGTCAAAAGCCTTCACGGAGGATCTCTTTGAATTGAATGATAACCAAGTTTGGTTTGTACAACGAGCCAAAGACCAAACTCAGCTGCATAGAAACATAGAGCAAGTAAACACATAAACCTTGTTTATATACACAATTCATAGTGTCATTTCTTCTAGCTGACAACTTCTAGGGAAGAATTCAGCCTTCAGGAGCTGTTGGGAGAGGCATGTTGGGCCATTGCTGGTTTTCAGGACTTATTACTGCAAAGGATTCTCTGCAGCGGTCTTCTTTCTGTTCAGCCATCGAATGGCTGACTCTAGGTTTTACCATGTAGGGTACTTATCCTACAGTCACTTTACTTAAGTCAAAGAACTTTAAAATGATGAGGGGAGAGAGCAACAAAAGACAGTAAATAAAATCACCTATTGTTTGTATTTTGTATTTGTTTTTGGAGGCAGGGTCTCATGTCACCCAAACTGGCCTCAGATTCACTATGCAGTGCAGGCTGACACTGAACTCCTGATTCTCCTGCCTCTAACTCCGTAAGTACTAGGACTACAAGTGTACATCAACTGCACCTATAAACACTATAACCTTACTGTTGGGTTGTAAATGGGATTTCCCAGTCTTCTGAGAATAAAATAACCAATAACACTATGAATTGTGTGCATAAAATGTCAACACCAGGGCTGGAGAGATGGCTCAGGGGTTCAGAGCAGACACTGCTCTTCCAGAGGACCTGAGTTCAGTTTTCAGCACGGGGTAGCTCACAACTACCTGTACCTCCAACTCCAAAGGATTATCAATGCTGTCTCTTCTGGCCAAAGGAACCTGCACATGTGTGGCATACAGTCACACAAACACATGTACATATACATAAACAAATAAAAGTTTTTAAAAATGGAAAAGTTGGTCCAGGCAAGGTGGTAGATGTCTTTAACCCTAGCATTTGGGAGCCAGTCTGTTCAGACATATCTCTGAGTTCAAGGCCAGCCTGAAGTACACAGCAAGTCCCAGGCTAATCAGGACTACACAGTGAGGTCCTGTCTTAAAAAGAATAGGGGGGCAGGGACAAAGTCTCTGAGGACATTTTGTATGAAATGTGACTAACATTGCTCTCTGACATTACAATCTTTTGACTGAAGAAAACTAGAAGCTTGTCTTCACAAAGGCATTTTCCTTGAGCAGCATCCCTAGCAACAACCCCCAGCCCCCAACAGAACAACAGGCTGACTTCAAAATGCAGGTGTCCCCCTTTATCTGCTGGGAAACATTCCAAGCCCCTGGTGGAGACATGAAATCTGAGATAGTAGAGAACCCAGAACATGTACCATAGCTTTGCTTGCACTATTTATGACAAAGCTTAATCTGTAAATTAGGTCACATAAGATTCACAACAATAACAGTAAAATGGAGCATCAATTATTTTAATAAACTAATGTGAATGTGCTCTCCTTGAAAGAGTCACACAGGAGTCAGTATCTTCAGACACTGGCTGACCATGATCACTAACGCCTTGCCACAGCAACAGCAAGGTCTGCTGTCTATATTTTCCTGTGACAGTGACTGAATGGGCCTATTTACCAACTATAAACAAGTCATTGCCAAAGCAAAGCAAACTTACCTTCACTTTGATGATTTTGCTTTTGAAGTTATTGAGGAGGACAACAACATCATTTGCATCAGGAGGAGAATCTGTACCATCGTGGCTGGAGACAAAAGACAGAAAATACAAATCACAATCCCCCAAATATAGTTAAGTACACAGACAACAACTGCTATTTTGCCCATTGTCTTTATCATAGAAAAGCTTTCCAAAACCAACAGTTCCTAAAAGAAGCATGGTTATAGGAAAAAGAAGTGTTCCTCCATCTCTAGACTAAAGTGAACTGACTTCCTTCTTGAACCTTCTTTCAGATTAGCAGGCAAACAGCAACAGGTTCTCAGGCAGGGTATACACATGACAGATCATGAACAACGGTGTATTTACATAGCTCTGAGCACCAGGCCCATTGCTGGAAACACTTCTACTTTTTAACTGGATCAGCTATGTGAAGAAATTTAGTCTTGACTGAATGTGGTGACTCACACCTGTAACCCCAAAGGAAGCAGCAGGGAGATCAATTTGAGCTCAAAGCCAGCCTAGGCCACAGTGTGAGTAAGAAGATACAACAGAAATCTATCTATTCTTGCTCTGTCGGGAGGCAACAGAACCAGGCAAATTTAGAGCACAGACTCAACTCTGTATCTCTGGCAGAAATTCCACAGTACCATCAGCTCTGTTCATAGGCACAGGAGCAGAGGAAGAAGAGTTTAAGCACTCTTTTCCTACTAATCATATTCTCCAGTCACCAAGTATCAGGAAGTCACTGCATCTGCTGTCAGTCAGCAGACAACAGGGTTCTCAGGCTAAAGGAGAGGAGAAAGCTGAAGTACAGAAGAATCCAGAGACAGGAACCATCCACTTAGGAGGCACGGAAATCCCAGACAGCAGGAAGAGAGGATGGCACCACAGCCCTCAGCAAGGAGGAAGATGGACAAGAACAGACAGAAGAAAGAGAATTTAGAAATATTACAATTTTCTGTAACCGGCAGTGGTGGCACTCGCCTTTTATCTCAGCACTCGGGGAGCAGAGACAGGCAGATCTCTGTAAGTTCGAGGCCAACCTGGTCTACAAAAGCTAGTTCAAGGACAGCTAGGACTGTCTCGAAAAAAAACAAAAAACAAAAATTGTGTAACCTTACCTAGAAAAATCACTTAATCAGAGAAAAGCCTATTTACAATAAGGATACTACGGCAGTACAAAACTCTCATGGGTACTGAGTAAGAGACCTGCACTAAGCTCGTATGGTGACACATGCCTGTAGTCTCAGCTGTGCAGGAGACTAAGGCAGAAGAAGGGTCACCTGAACCCAGTTCAAGCCTGGGCAAGAGAGCAAATATCTGCACCAAAACCAAAGACACGAATCTATGCTGTTCCTCCATGTTCAAATGAATGATGCAAACCATTCCCTACATAAACGGACACAGAACTGAGGACTAAAACTGTGTGACACAGAAGAGAGACCACAACTTTTAAAATAGTGCCTGAGGCTTGTTCCATAACTAGAGGATGCAGTGAAGTTTAATCCAGCTCCGGTCACTAACAATATGCTCTAGGAGTTTATCTACTCAACTCCAGTCCAAGGACCAAGATGAGAGTCAGACTTCATGGTCAAGCTTATGTGTTCTGTGCACGTGTAAACCACTCAAGGTCAATATACCTTCCATCAACGGACTGAACATGACCAACTCCACTGTGTTTCCAAAACTCAGGTATCATCAGGTACACAAAGCTGCTGCCTGCTGTCTGCATCCCAGGGAAAGAGTAACTTCGTTCTGATAAGTTTTGACAGAGGGAAACCAGAGGGAACAAATGTCACTGTAACCACTCAGCTCACCTCCAAAAATTCACCTCCATTGACTGCACTAGAAAGAAAGCCTGGTTTTGCTACATAACTATAAATTAATGGGTGATGCCTAGAAGAAGGCCCAGACAACACCCGACTAAAGCAGTCTCTTTAAAATGCAGCTGCACCACTTAGTCCTACCTGTAGATTCTATAAATATCATCAGAGCGCCCCTTCCTTAGTCTGAGAATCCAGGCTCCTGGGTTGGCTTTGAGCTGAAAATATCCCTAGGACACAAAGAAAGTCAAATTTCAGTTTTCTTTAAAACCTCAAAATGTTGTTTCTGACAGAAATTTACTTTTTTTTTTTTTTTTGAAGTATCGGATCACATGTGTGTGCACACCTACCCACCTACTCTTTCTTTCTTTTGGGGGTAGGGTCTGAGGGGTTGTACTGGGTACTGAGCCCAGAGTCTTGTTGCCATGATAATTTTAAAAAATTAAAAGATAGTTTGCAAATCAGGGAAAAGTCCGCCAAAACAAATCAAACAAACAAGCTAAAAAACAAAGCGCACTAGCAGAACAGGGCCAGTGAAGCGGAGAAGTCGTGCACCACTGAGGAGAAGGTGTGACAGGGATATGTGCTGGAACTTTCAATGAAAGAGAGCAAGCAGAGCTCTACAGTATGTTTTGTTGTCTAACTGGCATATAAATGGAAATCTCTAAGTTTAACCACCAGTGACTCTTCAATGACTACATTTAGTCTATTGCTAATTCTTATTTCACTCCACAGTTCAGAATGTTAGCTGTTCTGTCATAAATTATAGCATCTAAATACCATGACAGATAAACTGATTCCTCACCAGATTGGCCATCACGATCGTGTCCACAGTTGTTGGGCTGGCTGAAGTCCCTAACGTGAACTGCAGTCCTCGAGGGGGCTGGCCCGTGGTGACATCGTAGCAATGGCCCTCTAATAACAGGTACTCCAGCTCATACTCAGCAGCCACTATACTGTCCACCTGAAAGGCCATAATTAGACCACTTGAACATTATACATGCATACTCAAAACGCAATCTGCAGGGGCCAGGGGAGAGTGGAGTGCATAAAAGTGCTTGCCACAGGGGCAATGGCTTGAGTGTGATCCCCAGATTCCACACGATATAAAGAATGCCCACAATGGCCCTGACCTCCATGTGCACAGCATGGCATGGCCCAGTCCAAACATTAGTTAAATTAAATAAATGCTAAAAAATACATCTTTTGTGACTTTAAGAAATTCAAGAAAAGGAAACACAATTTCAGAACATAGATCATCTGCTGATTTTGGTAGGGGTAGGAGGTAATCTACAAAGGGATAGCAAAGGGATTCTTGGTATAAAATGTTCTGGATCTTGATTGAGATATTGGCTGATGACTATAATTATAAAAACTTTATTGGAAGAAAGAGAAAGATAATAAAATTGTTCCAAAAATATAGATGAGGATAAGATTCTCCATGTTGTTGTGAAAAGCCCTAAATAAAGAGAATTTACATCTTATGGTAATGGATGGGTACAGCATGTACACAACATTCACAGCAGCATCCTCATAAGAGCCAGCAATAGAAACAATCCAGTGTTCATCTGTGCACAAGTACAAAAAGTACGCTATATCCAAATAATGGAATACTATCTGGCAATCAAAATAAAGTACTGACAGGTACTATCCCATGCAAGAACCTTGGAAAACAATTTCAAGTAAAAAAAGTCAGTCACTAAGGACCGCTTGCTGAACAACTACTCAGACACGTCCAATTAGGAAAACTCACAAAAACAGAATGTCCGTGACTGCTGGGGGAGTAAGGGGTGAGTGTTAATGAGTACTGTGATGCTAAGTCTTCATCTTGACTAGATGCGGAAGCATACTTCTGGGCATGTGCGAGGGCCTTTCCAGAGAGGCTCAATTCAGGAGAAAAGACCCACACTGAATGTGCAGCAGTGTTCCATGGGCTGGGATCCCGAAATGAGTAAGAAAGAAAATGGGAGAAAGTACCTGAAGGAACTCTCCTTTCTCTTCCACTGCCACATCTCCCTACCACAAGGGGCTCCGTTCTTATGAGCCAAAATAAATCACTCCTCTCTTACATAGTTTTCTGTCACGTGTCTGGATGCAACAACAAGAAAAGTAACTAATACAGACATGGAACTGATTCTGAGAGCAATGCCAACTAAACTGAGAGAGCAAGGACAGCAACATCAGTCTCTGCACACGCCAAACTCCTATGTGACACTTTAAAAGGGCAAATTTACTGAACATGATGGGCATCTGAAAAAAGCTGCTGCTGTACAGAGCACGTTAGAAGTGAGCGGTGATGCCCACTATTCAGTTCAGGCTCACCACTGACTGAATTATAAACAGACTGTACACATGACTCAGTATTCAGAAACAGTGATGCTCTTACCTCTTCTAGATAAATGTTATCAAGATCATATGGCGTCCTGACAGATTCCACCATCCAACTCTCAGGTGTGTTCAAATTCAAAGTGAACAGTGGAGACTGAGGCATATCCAGAAACTTCGCTATCGGTCCCTTAGCAAAGCTGTTGTCTGCGGTGAAAGAAATCTCTGGTTCTAAGACATAACGGTAAAAGCTGAAATGGAGATAGGGTGTTAGGCTTTCTTAATGCAATCACATTCACGAGGTCCATACAGGTTAACAAAAAACTAGATTCTTCCAGATCAGGGCATGAATAGGCAAAACCATCTTTTGGTCTAGTGAAGCCTCCCAGGGCTGCTACATATCTAAGAAAGCAGGAGAACCTCTTCAGTGTGTTCCTCCTCTTTGAGAAGAACCCATTTCCTCTTAAAATCTGAGCCCTACACGGTACTTGTGCTCTCACGCCAGCACTGAAAACATTATCTGTAATAACTAAACATTTCTTAATATAAAGCTAATAGTGGAAGCTAGGGTTCTGCATCCTTTGTAAAACTGTTGGGATCCATTTAAAATCTAACTACAGAACTTTGTCCTTCATCGAAGAAGACATTTCCCACAGCAAAGGTGTTTGCTAAGCTACCACAATCATTGGGACACATCTTCCACAAATGGCCATCCCATAACCAAGCCTATCCATTTCTCTAGGATGCAGGAGAATGAGTACAGTAGTTTTCCTACATATGACAACCAATGGCTACAGTCCTTTAAAGTAAGACGCAAATGTGCAAGTAGCTTGGATTAACACCATCCGAATGCTTACAAGCTATGTTCTCAGCATGTCTAACAGAGCAAATATGTGACATAAGTCAACAGTCAGCAGATGTCCTTTCAAACACAATACCCACCTATCAGCCCACCTGATTCATCAGCATTTAGTACTAACTTTTAGATTTGGTACCACTTACAGAAAAGTTCCTTCAGTGGCATTTTACCTTTTCAAAGGCATGTCAGAAAGTTTAGATTGGCAATTCATAAATACTCTTAGATTCATGTTTATCAGCTGAGTCAAAACCTAAAAAAAAAAACCAGATGACAAAATATTTAGGTTTCCTCTACAGAAATATTATTTCACAATTAGTTAGGAAATAAACATTTATAATATATCAAGAAGAGCTATGAAAGTGACACCTGTCATCACATCTGCACTGGGGAAATTTTGAAAAGCAGAGCTGCAGTGTGGATTCTATCATACATAGGTAAGGCACAGTTCCACAAAGGGGCCTAAAAGGTAATGAAATGGATCAGCAGTAAAAGTGCTGGCTGCTAAGCCTCACAGCCCAGGTTTGACGCCTAAGACCCAAATTGTAGAAGACAATGACTGACTTTTTGCTTGTTTGTTTCTTTGTTTGTTTTTTGAGTCAGGGTTTCTCTGTCTAACAGCTTTGGCTCTCCTGGAACTCTTTGTAGACCAGGCTGGCCTCAAACTCAAGAGATCCACATGCCTCCACCTCCTGAGTGCCAGGATTAAAGGAATGCATTAGCATGCCTGGTAAGAACTGATGCTTGCAAGATGCCCTCTGATCTCTACCCATGCACCATGACATGCATGCACACAGACAGACACACTGAATGAATGAATGAATGAATGAATGAATGAATGAATGAGTTTTTAAAAGGCTATTGCAGGTCACTGTTACTCTCTCAAAGTTTAGAACTCAGTTGTGAGGAAACAGCAGACAAATGATGAATATTTAGCTACAAAGGAAAACACAATAGCTCTTTACTTCAGTTCACAATAAAAAGCATGAAAAAGACATATGTATTAAGACCCACAGAGAAGAGTAGGTGATCACACTATCCTAAAACAATCTCTGCTAGGTTTAGAGATATACTTCATTTGGCAGAATGCCCACATAGCATATTTAAGGCTCCATGTTCAGGATACACATGTGTGCACATGCACACACACTTAAATGAAATGGTAGGGTGTTGTATTGGTTAGCAATTTTAATCAAAGTATAGCATCTTATACCTATCCAAAAGACATTATATAATCCATAAGGAAAATGAGCCTTTATCAGTCCTTATGACAATGATATTATCCAACTCCTTTAGAAGATGTCTTGGGGACAAAAGAAGTACCCAGAAAAACCATACAGTCTACGACTACTTCATTAAAGATAAGAACCACCTCCACAGCAGCCCTACCAAGAGCAACGGGGCGAGCCTCTGTGCTTCTCTTGTGACAGGGTCAACAACAGCTACCACATCATAGTATGTGTCCCCTTCATTGGGCTTCAGTTTAATTGCACTAGGAAAAAAAAATCAAAAATACATAACATTAGCATGGAGGAAACATATGCAGATCAGAAGCAACAAGTTAAAATGGTAATCACCTGAGAATAAAGCCATAGAAGGAGTTATACCTAAGTGAGGCTTGTGATTGGTGAAACTAGACGTTATGGAGCAAAAACATGCCAAATCCCCATCCTAGAAACAGAAGTGTACTCTGCCGCCTTTTAGTCTGAAGAGATCTCTCCTGCACACTATCACTGGTGTTGCAACAGTATGCCCCAGGAAAAGTTCTTACAAATGAAGAGCAAAGAGAAGGGAAGCAGTGACTCCCAAAGGATTAAAACTTCACCCAGTTGTCCAAAAGCATTTATTGCTTTGTTTGATCTGATACAAGTTTGACAGTGCAAGAACATTTGCCCCTGTGCTAACAGTACAACACAAAGCAGAATACAAACCAAAAACCATGTAGCAACGGTTTAGCTGCTATTGGTGGTTATTGCAAATGTTAGATGCTTTGAAAACAGCCATTACTACAATACAAGATATTTTCAAAAGAATCATCCCATGGGTGCTTACAGCCATTTCTAACTCGAGCTCTAGGGGATGCAATGCCCTTTTCTACTCTCCGTGGGCACTGCATGCCACATGGGTGCACATGTATATACATGGGTAAAATGCCATTTATACAAAAAATAATTTTTTAAAAAATTCTATAACAAGGAAAGAAGACAAGAAGACTCAAGAGAGGCTGGGTGGTGGTAGCGCACACCATTAATCCCAGCATTTGGGAGGCAGGGGTAGGTGGATCTCAGTGAGTTCAAGGCCAACCTGCTCTATAGAATGGGCTCCAGAAGAGCCAGGACTATTACACAGTCCTGTAATAGTCCTGGCTGTCCTGTCTCAATTCCCCCCACCAAAATACGACTCAGTAAAGTAACAGTTACATAATATAATATAATATAATATAATATAATATAATATAAACCAACACCACCATGCACATGATGTACTGGTAAGAGAAAACGCTAGAATAAAAATGTCAGAAAACCATACATGCCCATCAAGGAATAGAGCAAATGTTCAAGAAAATTGTGTCTCCCAAATTATGTTCACAGGAATCACTGGGGAATGTTGCAAAGAAGCAGGTACTGACACTCTAGGTCTGTTGTAGGGCCAAAGATCATTCATTCAGCAGGATCCCAGACAACACCCTGTTGCTGATGATCTGAGGCTCACACTAAGGGCATACAGAATTGATGACATAGGCATTTTTTTCCTTCCTTCCTTTTTCTATTTCTTTCACACTGTTTAGCTCTGGCTGTCCTGGAACTCATTCTGTAGAGCAGGCTTGCTATACCTGCCTCTGCTTCCTGCATCCTGGGATTAAAGGCATATATCTCCACCATCCAGCTGCATACTCATTTTTATTTGCAGGAGAAATAATAACTATTTTTATGTAATAATTAAATGGCATTTATTTGAATAATTTCAGCATATTGGAAAATTAGAAACAAAGACATCCATATGAGCTGAATGGATAAAGCCTCTTGATAAAATAGGAATGAGCAATTTTGATTTACATGTATCAACTATTGGCTAAAACAACAACAGTAAGAATTTCTATTGTATCATAAAAGAATTTGTAAATAGGGCAATTTTAATTATGTAAAACTCAGAGCTCATAGAGAAAGGATGTTGTAAAGAGGGCTCAGGCTTCACTAAGGGCCTGCTATCTTGGCTACAGAAGGCAGATGGGACAGCAGAACAGTCACTCTTGCCTGTGTTGTTTCTTACAGATGCAGTGTTGAGAAGAGAGGGGCAGCAGGCGCACAGCATGCTGCCAGTGGCAAACTACCAGAGAGTTATCCTGGGCCACAGAGCCCGCTGCCTACTAGAGATGTAAGAAAATAGAAAAAGGCTGAAGACGTAGTTTAGTGACAGGGAGTGACTGTTTAGCACGCACAGGCCCTAGATCAGACAGCAGGGTAGGGGTAGGAGGGGCAAAGACAGAGATAGCAAGCAATCAATAAATGAGGAGACACCGGCTTGGAGAGAGCTCAGCAGTTAAGAGTGCATACTGCACTTGAAAAAAAGGACCTGAATCGGGCTGGAGAGATAGCTCAATGGTTAAGAGCACTGCCTGCTTTTCTAAAGGTCCTGAGTTCAATTCCCAGCAACCACATGGTGGCTTACAACCATCTGTAATGAGGTCTGGTGCCCCCTTCTAGCATGCATGCAGGCAGAATACTATATACACAATAAATAAATCTTTTTAAAAAAAAGGACCTGAGTCTGGGTCCCTGTCCCTACATTGTGCATTTTACAACCACCTATAATTTGAGCCCCAGGGGAAATCCAACAACCTGAGACCACCACAGGTACCTGCACATATATGCACATATTCACATGCATACAAGAGATATGAATAACTTCAATGTGTGGTCTGGAGCATCAGAGAAATCTCAACAGAGACTATATATTAGCATTGCGGGATGAAGATCACATGTCTCAGGTATGTTCACAGTACTGTGGATCAAGTCTCCACATACCAAACACATGTTATATAATGTCGGCAATGACTTTTCAACTGCTAGAAAAAAAGATGTGAGTATAGGCAAATATATGTAATACACATACGCACACTGCACGATGAGAAATACTAAATATGGCACACCAATAACTAGTAAATCTGAGTTACATACACAGAAAACTGCACACTAAACCTCTCATTTCTCAATAACATACAAAGTTTCTAAACCCTTATATGGAAAAACAAAGGATGTGAGACAAAGGAAAGCCTAAGAGTTTAATATTCAGGAATGTGCATAAATTCAACATTACTTCTATACCTGTGTTTGTCTTCAAAGAACTGGTAGTCGATCCTTGCCTCGCCTTTTGGTTGTGCTGACAGGAGAGCATCCACCTTCATTACCAAGTCACTTGCCCTAAAAGATGGAATTACGAAATCTTAGCATCACTTTATCTGCAGATTTTCTAATTATTGCTGAACACCATCAGTAAAAATACAGAATCAATGCCAACAAAGTGGTTTAAAAGGGGCATGAATTTAGCACCAAAAGGGCATGATTCTGTGAATAGCTTGATCATCTCTGGAATGTTACTTTTCTCCACGTATGAAGGACAGACTGTTGTAAATAATGTGCTGGCTACACATACTAAGACCTACCTGACGGCCTGATTTAAATAATGCTATTACTTTTAAGGACTATTGCACCAAAATCTATTAATCTAACCAGTTATTCAACATCTATGTTGGTTTCTGACTTCAATATTAGAATCAGCATTACAGTATGCAATTAAATAAAAGATCTATGAGTTGCCGAATATTTTTTGGCTTGTTCCTAGTATGGGGAAAAAAATAAAACTGTAGTACTAAGTTTTTATGAAAACATCTCAGGACCCCCAAGACTGAACTTTTGGCAAATCTCACAGCAAAGTTAGTAATATCCCTTGAGATCCTCTAAGACAAAGTGTTTAACCTGATGTCTTACTGCACACTCATCCCTTAAGTTTAACCTCCTTTTAGAGAACAATGTAACCTTACTATTCTTGGATTTCCCATGCAATCAGCTTTTACAATGTAAGCTAATATATAGATTTATTCTTCCATGCCCCTAACCCATAAGGGTGTGTGTGTGTGTGTGTGTGTGTGTATTATGGTAATCATTTGCTGGAATAGCTAACAGGTTGAAAGCAATTTTATACAATAAATATCTGACATAAATGTTGGAAGTAACATGTAAATATAGGTTGAAAACATCTTATAGTTTTCTATTCTAGCTTGGTCAAATTACCTCTTCCCATGTAAAATTCTTGTTAAAGATTTCTATAAAGAATCTCTCATTCTTTCCCATGACATACTTTATTAGAGGAAGATAAAGAAAGGGATAAAGACCTATACACACACACACACACACACACACACGACACACACACGACACACTACAGATGGGCCACTAACCACAAGCTACAGAGAGATGAAAGATACAGGAAAAGAAGTGGAGAATTCAAGTTGGGCTCACCCTTGGTCAAATTAATCCAAGTGTTTTGTTTTCATCCCTTAGTGCCACATCAATCCATTTTGGTACCTCTGAGGTTCTTTAATGTGTAAACAGACATAAAACAAAACAAAACAAAAGAGTCCCTGTTTTACCTACCCCCTCTATTTAAAAAAAATGTTTAAATCACATTTATGTATTTGTGTGCATATGTGTGTGCTCTCATATGTTGTGGATGTCAGAGAACAACTCAAGGAGTCGGTTAGTGGTTACTGCTTCCCACCATATGGGTCCCAGTGTTAAGGTTGTCAGCACTGAGCCATCTCACTGGTCTGCTAACCCCTTCTAAGCTGATTTATAACCAAAGAAGATCTTGAGCTACACATGTCATGAGCATAAAGAAGCTAGACTCGAACACAATACCCCAGTCAAGCCATTCAAAAGAACAGCTGGGATAGACTTCAATTATGACGAAGTCTGCACATTTTCTCTGTGAACCAAACAATCATATCATAAGCCACTTGTTTAACTTCCCAGTATCAATTGTGAACACTTCTGGCACACAGATCAAGCAACTTCCTAAATATCACAAGCACCAAGATCAAAGAGTACACAGCCAAGCTTCAGAAAGTTATGGCTGTAACAGGAGACTACCCAAAACACAGTGGCCCTCAGATGAAAAGGACTTTTTCTCAGTCTGGGGAAGTAGCCCAGTGGTATAAAATGTTCCTAGTACATGAGGGTCTAGGTTCCACCATCCACAGCACCACACACACACACCAAAAATCTATATCACATGACAAAGGGGCTACTTTGGTAGCTATCAAAGACAACATATCACTAAAAGAGGCAGTGTAACTGTACATGAAAGAGATGAAGGAAAAAAGAGACCTTTAATTTCTTTATATCCTCCAAATAGGAATCAAATGGCATTATTCAAAGGGTAAAGGGTAGACAAGGGAATGGGGAAAATATTTTCAAATCACAGATCTGATAGGAAACTGACATCCAGAATTTAAGGAAAGTCCACAATTAAACAAGAAAACCAAAGAACCCTATTTAAAGTGATGAAAAGACTAGAATAGACAGTTCCCTCTAGATTTACACTGGCCGATGTGCATGAGACACCATCAGACTGTAAGGGGACACCACTCCATATCCTGAGGATGGCTACTGCTTAAAAACAAACAAATGAAAGGCAAAAGGAAGTGTTGGTGAGAATACAGAGAAACGGAAACTAGGAGCACTGTAGGAAGGAATGTAAAATGATCAGCTACTGCGGAAAACAGGGTAACAGGTGCTTATAACATGAAACTAATAAGTCCCTAACTGCACATCCTTGTGACATCTAATGCAGAAAGGACTACAATAACCATGGACTTTTGTTACATGGCAAATATATGATCCATTCAAACAATGCACTTCCTCCCCAACACAATGAAACTAAAGGAGACCAAAGAGCCAGCAAACAGTCTCTACACACACAGCCAGTAGAAAGCAGACTCAGCCCTCATGTGTTCGAACTTTTCCAGATTCAAAATGGAGAGAAATAATTCAGAAACATAAGTCACAACTTGACCATTATTACAGTAAAATTGGAAATAAATCCACTGACTTGGTAATATATTTGACAATATATAGTCCTTACTTTGACCAATGAGGAGAAATTAATAAAACTCTATGATATGTACTATCTTCTAATTAGAAAAAGTTTTGTCATTTATTATCTAGTTACTAATTATAAAAACTTACACGTCTTCTTCTACACGAAGCTGTTGAATATGAGATTTTATTTTCTGTCCTGATGTTTTTAAGATGATATTTTCTAGGAGGTGGAAATCATCTTGATTAAAGAGCTCACTCTCCTCCAGCGGCCCAATGATCTGTGAGGTAGAGAGCAGAGTCAGGCTGCACAGTGGTAGTCATAAGCTGCTGTGAAGCCTCTGCTAGCCCTGGGATAGCAGATATTCCCAAGTGTCTTATAATTCCAAGCCTAAAGCATGTCTTCAAATGAATGAAAAAAAAAACTAAAGCCTGAAAAAGCACAGTTAACGTTTATTATTCATTCCGCAGGCAGTAGGGATGTGTGTTTCATGTTAATTTTCTGAGCAACTGACAAGAAACAGCAGTGTCATTTACACCGGTTCTCAGCAAACAGCAGCAAGGCCGATTTTACAGGTAGCTGCACTAACTTCTGTTCTGAGAGCCTCCCACTCACTGCTTCCCTCACTGTCGATACACAAATAAAAATCAGGGGCCCATGGGGGGGCGGGCTGCATCAGAAGCACACTTTCTTGGAAGGACAGGACAGACCTCTCTGCACCAGTACTGGAAGCCTGTCAGTTGAGGGCGGCTCTAGTGCAGACCATAGACGTTTCAAAGGAGGGAGACAGCTAAAGACCTATGGAAAGCAAGCTTCACAGCCCAGACAGTCCTCACCCTTCCGTTGCTGATCACCACTCTCTGTCCCTTCTTCAGCTTCAGAACATCCCTGCAGTACAGGGCATGAGACAAAATGAAATCCATTTTGGAAGACTCAAAGGCCTCTTTAAAAAGACTGACATCCATGCCCTAGGAAGTAATCATTTTTAAGAAAAGTCACTATTATTAAGCAAGCCATATAAATGAATAATAACAATGATTAAACTGCAAAGTGCCTTTATGGAAATAACCAAATTTCATAATTAAAATTATAACATCTTAATTCTCCATTTTTTTCTTCCCTCCTCATAAACTGTTCATTCCATTTTTCTGTTTTCTACTGATTTGTTTACCTGGCAGTCTATTCTCAGTAACTTTATTTTACATTTTTAAATATTGATTACTTCAGGTGATAGTCATTTCCACTAACCAAAACTCAGTATATTCGTAATTATATTAGAAATTTAAAAATATAAAAACACTGCCAAAAAATAAGTAACACTAGAAAAATGAATAAACATGGACATTTACCGGGCGGTGGTGGCACACGTCTTTAATCCCAGCACTCGGGAGGCAGAGGCAGGCAGATCTTCGAGGCCAATCTGCTCTACAAGAGCTAGTTCCAGGACAGGTTCCAAAGCTACAGAGAAACCCTGTCTTGAAAAACAACAACAAAAACAAACAAAACAAAACAAAAAAGGGCTTTCATCAGAAATAAGAACAACTGAGTCTCTAACTCATAAACGTCTTAAGTCTGTTTTTTTACTTATAAAAAATCAATTATTGTCTTTTAAAGATCATATAAACAAAGTGGCACAAGCTTGTATCCTGTGCATCTTGAAACTAAAACAAGTTTAAAAGTAAAATGTAACAAGACAGAATTATTTCATGTTAAGATTCTAACTCAACAACAAAAAAAATATTCTGAGACTCAGAAGCAATCATCACAAACTCAATTATGAATAGTATGCATCAGCCTGGGGGGAAACATGAATGGCCAGGCTAACCTCGGAACCTGCGAGCCTTACCCCAACGGAGAATTCCCCAATGTCCACTCCTGCAGCCAGGGCCTCTGCTGTCTCCTCTTTGGCCATTTTGGTGATGAAGTTCTTAGCAGAGCTGGAGGTCTGTGTTTGGAGAGCTGCCCAGATCGCTCTGAAGATTGGAGTGCTCGAGTGACTTATCTCCTGGCTGGGATTATTGATCATACTTATCCTAACATTGTTACTGGTTTTCTATTTACAAAAAGGAAGATAAGAATTGTTCAGTATGTGTTATTAACTTTAAAAAATAACACTGACCAGGCATGGTAGTCCACGGATGCCTTAAATCTTAGCACTCAAAGGCAGAGGCAAGCAAATGTCTGAAGGCCAGCACGGTGAGACCCTGTCCCCAGGGGTGGTGTGCAGGGCACACAACACTAACATTAGTTATGCTCTGCAATAGCAAGATCTCTT
>JAQHUG010000122.1:1112749-1140425 GCA_028555095.1 Dicrostonyx torquatus
CCACCACCACCACCAACAACAACAACAACAACAACTTTCCCAAAACTCAGAAAATTAACTAAAGACTTACAAAATTTTGAGGGACTTTTACAAGGAAATGCCTGAATGTTAGTAGGAAAGCGGTTTTTAGGACACTTAACTGCCCTTTTATAATCTACCTTTCCCTAACTAATAAAACCGTTAATAAACCAATAGATCACCAAAAGAAGCAACCCAGAGTTCCCAGGGCTCTCTTTATTTGAGCGGAGTAATATTTCAGTAGCTTGTCTCCTGGGCTATTTGCAATCACAGTCAGGAGAAAGTGCTTGACACCTCAGATGGCCTAACGAAGCTGGCCAAACACATAAACAGCTGGAGAACGAGATGCTCCAAGAGGCTATGAATTCCCGATGCACTCTCCAGAATCTAAAGCACGATGCCCAGAGTACTGCACATGCTCAGGAAAACCCATACAAAGGACTCTGATGATTAACCTTGATAATCTGTGCAAGCAATAACTGAAGGCTAAGGCTCGGCTGTGGCTGAGTGTTTCCTTAACATACACAAGGCCCTAAGGTTCAGCCTCCAGCATCAAACACACTGAAACATAAGAACCTATGGACAGCAGTCAAGCCTACCTGAGTACTCGACCCAAGCCCCAATGTGAACACAGAGATACTTGGGAAAATGTGTTCACTTACTAGCTAGTTAATTACCTAAATTAGCAGATACTTCAGAGTTCATGCACAACAAAGAATCTATTTAAGAAGGTCGTTATAAAACAAAGTAACAGCCATAAGAACAACAAGAATGAAAATTTCTCTTGGTTCAGGTTCAAAGAGTTATTACAGCTAAAATGTCCAATTATAACAAGAAAATATTAAAACAATTCAAAAGAAAAAATATACATATACCCAAAACAACAACAAAAAAACAAGTGGCCAATATATACTGTTCTTGCAAAAAACCAAAAACAGTAGACTTAAAACACATAGAATTTAAATAATCTATAGTAATTAACTAGAATTAAAACAATCTATAAGTAACAAAGAACTAAGAAACCATGGCTATGAAACTCATTATCATCAAATAAATAGTATCAATAAAAATAAATAAAATATGTAAAAGGACCAATTAAAATTTAGAGTGAAGAAAAATAGCTGGTGGCACACACCTATAATCCTACTTCTCTCTGATGGCAGAGGCAGAAGCATTGTCAGTTCTAGGACAGTCTAGGGTACATGTGGAGACTTTGTGTACAAGCAAAAACAAAACAGCAGGTCTAGTGGTACTCAGACAAAGTAACTGATCCCTAGGAAAGAAAAGGAATCACAAACATGTTGTGATTACAGTCCCTGGAACGGGAGAAGTAACTTCTTAGGTGGTGGGAGAAGGGTCTTTGTTATTCACAGCTGGCCTCTCAGATCACACCAAACATAAGGTAAAGCAAGATAAGCTAACACAGTAACTAGGTTTGGAGATGAGAGGACTGGAATGTGACGGAAGATCATAGCAACCTGGGAGCAGCCGGATCCCTGCAATTCTATCTACAGAGATGTTCAGAAGAGTCAAGTCCACAGATAGAAAGCCAGCTGCTAGTGGCTAAGAGGAAGACAAAATGGGTTTGACTCCAACTGGAGAGGGACTCTTCTGGCACTGATGATGTCATCTGAAACTAGAGGTGATGGCCATATAGCTGTGTATGTACTCAAAATCACAAACTGACACATTTAAAGAAGTTTAGAACTCGGGGTGTAGCTCAGAAAGTCAGAATTCCTTATAAACTGAACAAAATGACTCTTGAAAATTCTAATAATTTTTAAAAGTGAATATTTAATCATAAAACCAACAAGAGCTGCTACTTCAGTATTTAAGGGGGTTTTCCGTCAAATAAGACTTTCTGAGAATCTGCAAACCTAGTGACCTGTAGAAAATAGTAAAAATTTTTGAGACAAGATTTCACTCTGTAGCACTGTCTGGCCTGGAACTCACAGAGATCCACCTGCCTCCTCCTGAGAACTAAGACTAAAGCCATGTGTCACCACACAAGGCATAACACAGAATTTTATTACTGACTAAAGAAGCTACAAAGTGGGCCTGGAGAGATGGCTCAGATGTTATGAGAACTGGCTGCTCTTCCAGGGTCCTGAGTTCAATTCCCAGAAACCACAAGGCAGCTCACAACCATCTGTAATGAGGTCTGGTGCCCTCTTCTGCTGTTGTGCAGGTATATATGCAGACCGAACAGTGTATACATAATAAACAAATAAATCTTTAAAAAAGAAGAAGAAGAAGAAGAAGAAGAAGAAGAAGAAGAAGAAGAAGAAGAAGAAGAAGAAGAAGAAGAAGAAGCTACAACGTATAAACCATTTGCTTTCAAAGTTGTCCTGAAAATACCACTCACCAAATATACCGCCCTTTGGAAGAAGGACGTGGTCTCCAAGATCTTGTGCATTGTAATGGTTTCCAACTCGTCAGGGTCCAACTGCTCCTTTTCAAAGGGCATGCCATTGAACAAGACAACAGGCAGGGGACCGACACCAGTCTGCTCATAGTAGCCTCTCGCTTCCTAGAAAACAAAGGACAAAAAGAAAGCACATGTTCCCCCTCATGATACACACAGAACAAAACAGTTTCTTACATGCCTGCTTAAATTAAAAAAGAATAAGATAAAAAAGTGAACAGGGCAGGAAAGATGACTAGGTAGGTAAAGACACTTGCTTTGTAAGACCAGTGACCTGAGTTTGATCTCCAGAACCCATGTAACTGACTCTACAAAATTGTTGTCCCTCCATATGTGTGTACACAACAATAATAAATAAAAATAATTTTTTTGAAGAGAACAAAAGAAGGGCTAAAGAGATGAATCAGAGCACTTGCTGCCCTTGCAGAGCACCTGGGCTCTGTTCGCAGAACCCACATGGTGGCTCACTGCCTTTAACTGCAGCTCCTATGAGTCAAGACGCCCTCCACTAGCCTCAGTGGTCTCTGGCACACAAATGGAGCACATATATTCACAAATACACACACACAAATAAATCTTTTTAAAAAATAACAAACTATAGCAAAAAAAATGACTAAAAATATTTTTTTCTTTTTTAAGCAGTATGGAAAACAGATACTATCTAAGTTCATTTTAAAGAACGTGGTATCATAGTTAAAAATCTTACTTGGTAAATGTGAAATTAAATTACTAAACTTTAAGAAACAAAAACTTTACAGACTAGGGAATATGTGTATGTCTGTTTACATGTGTGGACAGTCCTCCAGGTTTCTAAAACTGCATCATGTATACAATGCTCATTGTTCAACAAACTTTCTGTAGTTGTTGGGAGTAGATTCCTCACTATCCCTATACAGTGCTTACTGGCAGCCAGCAGGCTCAAGTCCAGAGGATAAAAGAGCCCCTGGAAACTGGTAACACAGTGGTAGCTGCAAAAGAAACAAGAGCTGAGCAAAATGGGCTGTCTGAATAAAGCAGAGAAGAGCAAGTCGCTGCAAAGGTCACTGCAGCAATTGGGAGTGCACAGAAACTTGCTTCAAGTTTCTTCACCTCTGCAGAGACAAGAGACTTGCAGGGCCGGACTGTGAACTCTGAGCAACTTCTCAGGCTCAGGGCTCTGTTCCCTACTCACCCACATTTACAGCTCTTCCCAGATTTTTCACCTTATTTGCACACTGATATTCAGCCACACAGACATTTTTTTTTTTTTAAATTTGGACACTCAGGGCTGCAGAGTCCTAACGGCTGCAGAGTCCTAACTGCTGCAGGCAACAATTGAGGAAGGGAAGGCAGATTTCACAGCCCAACTCCAGCTGCTTCTGCCTTCTTCAGAGGAAGAAACTAAAGAGCTCAGCAACCAACTTCTAGCCAGGCTGCTCATTAGAGAAGCAAAAGCGCTTTCAAGAATTACCAGAGACAGATCTGTTGGCTCCCTGTGACAGTGGCTTCTGTCCCAGGCCAGGAGCCCACTCCAACCTGCCTCAAGGACTCAACGTCAATCAGCAGACAAAGGGATTCTTTCCACACCTTTCCACACTAGGTCGGGCTGTAAAAAGGAACTCGTTCTTGCATTCTAACCAAAATTCTAATTTTGGCTATTAACTTTTATAGCACTTTCTAAAAACCAAAGTACAGCAAGTGTTTTCTAATATTCTCACAGTGTAAGAATAAACATTGTTTTAGCTGTAGGTATGTAAATATGTACAAAGTACTTGGTTTTTTTGTCACCCCCCCCCAAAAGCTGAAGTTTTCTCTTCTTTCACACGAGTTTGGAGGCTTAAACTCAGATTGCCAGGCTTATATAGTAAACATCTGTACCAGTAAGCAATCTCACTGGCTCTGGTTATTACATTTCTTTCCTTTTTTGTTTTGTTTTTTGAGACAGGGTTTCTCTGTGTAACAACTCTGGCTCTCCTGAAATTTGCTCTGTAGACCAGGCTGGTCTCAAACTCAGAGATCTACCTGCCTCTGCCTCCAGAGCTCTGGGATTAAAGGTGTGCACCACCATAGTTGGCTAGTTAAAACAGACACGTTGGAGCCTGAACAATGATGTAAAGTCAAACAATACATATTGTGCCATACACCACCTTCTGGTTCTATACTTCCTATAGGTTTTATCCAGAACATACTTCATAGAAGTACAACTACTATATTGAAAAAGTAATTGTCTTCCAATTTAAAAGTTAACATGCAAGTTTTTTTTTTTTAAAAAAAAAAAAGTACTATTTTATGAACTAGAATCACTTTTCAAAGACTGACAAGTGAGGCCAGATGTGGTTGCAATATGCCTGTAATCCCAGCACTCAGAGGGTACAGACAGCTGATCTGTGAGCTCAAGGCCAGCCAAGGGCTGCACCTTCAGATCCTGTCTCCGAAGGGGGAAGGGGGAAGGGGGAAGGGGAAGGAAGGTGGGGACTAAAAGTGGTCTGTCTACATTTTGAAATGCTAAGTACTGAGCACTTTTATCAACATCCCACTATAGACACCATCCAACCCAAGGACAGTCTGATGCTTCAGTCAAGTCAAGGAACTAAGTTCTAAAGAATGTGTTACCTTCCGGTTCTGATCATAAGCAGAATCAATCCCCAGAATGCTATTCACTTCGACATATGGGTATTTCTTCTCCAAGACACTGACCACATGTTCAACTTTCACTTTTTCTCCAGTCCTCACCTTGTTATAGATCTAAAGAAAGAAAAATAAGTAACCAACTACACTTTAAAACCCAAATTTCAAATGTAAGGAAATTTCTAAACACACCAGAAAAATAAGACTACTTTCATTAGAAAGCAAACTGGAACTTCTTAGCAACACTATCATTTCAATATTCCTTATAAGATACCTTTGATTAAGAACCGAACATTTTCCTTCCTTCCTTCCTTCCTTCCTTCCTTCCTTCCTTCCTTCCTTCCTTCCTTCCTTTCTTTAAGACACAGTATCGTCATGAAGGCCTGGCTAGCTTCGAACTTGCTATTTAGATCAGATTGGCCTTGAATTCAGAGAAGCCTCTGTAGCTGAGTGATGGAACTAAAGATCTCTTGAAATGATCTTCTCAATTCATAAATACATTATAATCCATGTGGTGAGAAGGGGTGCAGGCAAAATGCTTTAAGAAGTATCAGAAGCCAGGTATGGTCATACCTGAGATAGCCAAGACCTGGGAAGATGAGGGAAGCAGACCCAGAGATTTTGGCTAGTCTGGGCTATACAGAAAGACATTATCGCAGAAGACAAATGAAAAAAAAAAAAGGAACCAGGCATGGCATGGTGTTGCAAAGCTAACACTGCAGCACTGTGGAGGACAGGAGAATCAAGAACTCAAGTTCATATTCAACTACACAGTTTTTCCAAGGCTAGCCCTAGCTATATGAGACTGTCTTAACAAAAAGGACAAGAAAAAAAGAAAAAGGGAAGGAAAGAGGGGAACAAAGAGAAAGATGAAAAAGATACCATAAGATAGTGTCAAAAGAAAAAAGACTGATTTAAAAAAAAAAAAGGGCAGAGAATACCACATTGTCCAAAGGCATTAACTGATGATTTCATAGAATCAAAGTACAGAGGACTCTAACATGTATGCTATTCTCACTCTTCAGGAATCGCATCTGATAACCAGCACTATGGCTTAGCATGCCTGACAACTAAGTCTGTTCCTCAGATCCCATGGGAAAAGGGGAGAACCCACTCAGAAGGTCATCCTCTGGACCTGCATACATGCACAGTAGTACACATGTGCCCCCCCCGTAACAGATTCTAAACATTAAAATAAACACAGCAATCTATTATTTTCACATCAGTGAATTAATAACGTATAAGGAACCCTGAAATATAAAACACAAGAGTTTATATAAGAATATACTCTACCTTTTTCTCTTTACATAAGTACAAAATACTCCTACCACAAACTGTTTTAGAGCAAGTTAAATTTCTTAAAAAGTATTTGCCATTTTGAACAAAAACATACATGTGTGAGAATCTGGAAGGCATGATAAGCATCCACTTCCTGGACAACATAATTATACGCTCTCAGAACAGCAACTCCAGCATCTTGCATCCCATCAACATCTTCCGAGTCATTGACCACAAAGATAAAACCAACCCTGCAGAGAAGAAGGAAAAGGGCATTTTAAAGAAGGCAATCAGCTAGAGGCGGAGGGGTGCCGCTGCCCACTTCTAACCAACATCCCACTCTAAACAAAGCTGGCAAAGCTACATACACATCATTTAAAAACACAAGAGTAGGGTCACAAAACAGGTTAGGCTTTTCCACAGTGAATGCTCTTAGAGTCTTGACTAGATTTCTTTACTGACAGGAAGAGCTTGCTACAGTGATAGGTAGAAATTCTGTTCTGCTTTTAAGTTGCGAGGACTGAGGAAACAGCTTAACTAGTAAGATCACTGGGCGCTCTTGCAGAGCACCTGGGCTCTGTTCCCAGCATCCAAACCAGAAGGCTCACAAGGGCCTCTAGCTCCAACTTCAGAGCACCTGGTGTCCAAGTCTAGCCTCTGTGGGAACTGTGCACATATGGTGCACATACAGACAAGCAGGAACATACACATAAAGAATAAATACATTATTTCAAAAATCCAGAAACTGGAGCTGAAGAAAATGTAAATGTAACTAAAACAATATACAAGGAAGCCAGGATGGCAGTGCACAGCTTTAATCCCAGCACTCAAAAGGCAGAAACAGGAGGATCTCTATGAGTTCAAGGCTAGCCTGGTCTCCAAAACAAGTTCCAGGGCAGCCAGAATTGTTACACAGAGAAACCCTATTTCAAAAACAAAACAAAAACAAACAAAGAGAGAGAGAGAGAAAGAGAGAGAGAGAAGGAGGGAGGGAAGGAGGAAGAAGGAAGGAAATCAACTCTCATATATCATACAAAGACGGATAAGTATGAAGACTTTCACTGGGCAGTCTGGGCATCTGGACTAAGAGCAATGCAGTAGCAAAAGTTATGTATTTCAGTACAAATGGTACTGAAATAACTGCACAAGCAAAGTAATGAATTTAGATATAAATTTACCCTTCACAAAAATTAACACAAAACATACAACAGATATAAGTGGAAAACAAAACCTACAAAGTCCTGAAAAATAGCACTAGAAGAAATTGGTTGGTGGTCTCAGGTTTGGCTAATGACAGGTTACATCAAAAAGCATGATCCAGTTAGGTAGATGGCTTCACAGGCAAAGTGCTTGCTACACAAGCATGAGAACCCAACTTCAGATCCCTAACACCATGTACAATAAACTGGGCACGGGAGTATGTATGTCTATAACCTCAGTGTAGAGGTGAAAACAGAAGAATCTTAGCAGGAGGCAGGGACCTCTCTGGCTAGCAGCCTAACCAATCTGTGAGATCCAGGTTCAGTTAGTGTAGTGGCGATAACTTAGGGAAACACCAACATTAACTCTGGTGCACACGTACACACACACACACACATACACACAGTCATGAAATGACTGAAAAGGCAGACTTCATTAAAGTTTAAAACTTCTTTGTTTTGTAAGCCTCAAATAGTAGCACATGCTTTAAATCTTAGTGCTTGGGGAGGCAGAGGCAGGTGGATCTCTGTGAGTTCAAAGCCAGCCCGGTCTACAAGCAGAGCTACATAGTAAGACACTGTCTTAAAAAAAATAAAATTAAATTAAATTAAAAAAAAAAACTACAAGAGAAGTAAAGGAAGGAAAAACCACAGACTAGCAGAAAATCCTTGAAAACCAGCCACCCGAAAAGGACTGATGTCGAAATGTAAAATGACTCGACACTCAGCATCAAACGTTTTTGCACAGGCTAAAGAAGCTGCGCATGGCAGCACGTGGAATGCCGGGGCAGAAGGACAGTGTGTGTGCTGCTAACCCAGACTACAAATCAAGTTTCAGGTCAGCCTAGGCTACACAACAAAGTCCTGTCTCAAAAAGTCCACAGAAACAAACAAATACATGAAGTTTTCTGACTAGATACTCACAAAATAAAACACTAAGATCCTAAGCCATTACAGAGTAATAATTAAACAGTGACCTATCACTACATATCCACTGAAATGGCCAAAATCTATATGTTAGTGAGAAGCAACAGGATTCTCAATTCACTGCCAGTGAAAAAGCAAAATGGTGTAGACAGTTTGGAAGCCACTTTGGCTGGTTCTTAAAAAACTAAGCATATACTCATCACACAGTCCAGCAACCTTGCCAACAGAACTTTGTCCGCATAAAAATCTGTACATGGCTATTTATAAGCTTTAGTAGTACCTGCTCAAATTTGGAAGAAAGCAATATGCAGGCCCTGGTTAGTTTTCATCACGATACAAATCTAACCATAGCTGGGAAGAGAGAATCCCAACTGAGGAACTGCCTCCATCGTACTCTCCCGTGGGTATGTCTTTTCTTCATGAGTCATTTATGTAGGAAGACCTGGCCTACTGTGGGTGGCAAGTGATCCTGTGCCATGAAGAACAAGACCATAAGCAGCTGTTCCTCCATGTTCTTTGCTCCAGTTCCTGCCTGGAACTTCTACCTTGACTGCTCTTCATGCTGGACTGTAAGTTGTAAAATGAAACAAGCCCTTTCCTCCCTGAATTGTTTCTGGCGTGGTGATTATCACAACAGCAGAAAGCAAACTAAAACAGAAACTGGTACCAGGATCATTGGACATTGCTGTGATAGACCTGGTCACGTTGGTTTTGGAAGGCATGTAGAAGTACATGGATCTCTGGGCTGGAAAATCCATTGAGTGCCCAAAGTTTAATGAGCTATTCTGTGAAAGCTTGGAAGTAAAGGTTGCTGAAAGAAATGCTTGACTAGAGAAGTTTCAGAGAGAAGCAAAGACTCAGGGTTAGCATGCAAATATTCTGAATTAGGAATACATAGTTTCTGCTCAACTAAAGAATCAGTTGTGATTAACAGAGACCAGCACCATTGAAGTGAAGCTTTGGCTTTCCAAGGACAATTAATACTATCTGAGGCTGAAAGATCAGTTGTGAGTAATAAGAGACCAGTATTACTGAGGTAAAATCTTCAAAGTTTCTGAAAAGTAAGCATATAGAAGCTATGGTTTAGAGGGGACCAGGCTGCATCTCAAAATGGCAGCCAAACACAATGACGTGTAAGAGTCTCACACGGAGTACTGGTTTGGAAGGTATGAATGGGTCCTAGAGAACAGGTGAGGCCTGATGCTGGGGGAGGCCAGGAAAGGCCACTGGTGAAGGGGCAGTCTCAGTTGCAGTGAGGTCATGAAGAGGCTAAACGATCACTGGCAAAGATGCAGCCTGAGTTGCGATGAAGACCTCAGGACTAAAGGGACAGAGAAGCTGAAGCTTAGAACCATGTACAGGGTCAGAGTCCCTAGGATAAGACACTGAGAAAGGTGCACCCTCAGCTGCAGCAGAGACTCCAGCATAGTGGAGATGCCAGGTCCATGGGAGGACCACCAAGGACAGCAGCGTGAAATGAAGTTCACCAGAGTCTGCAAGACAAGTTGTGTACTGTGGATGGTGAACCTGAGGAGGCGGGGCTACCCAAACCCTCTGGAGCCCTGAAAACCGTGAGTTCTACACGTCAGACACTGAGCTATTTACACTGTTGGATTCGAATTTTGCTTTAACCTGGTTCTTTCCTCTTGGAATAAGAAATATGTACCTTATTTTTTACTTTACAGAAGATCACAGTTGAAAGAGTTTGGATTTTTAAGAGAAGCTAGTTATCCTAAAGTGAATGAATTTTTCAAAACATTTATTTGTAATTATGTGTCCGTATGTGTCTGTGTGTGGACAAGAGTGCAGGTGCCTGCACAGGCTAGAGATGTTAGATTCGCTGGAGCTGGAGTTACAGGTGGGCGTGAGCTCCCTGTTGGGTGCTGGCAACTGAACTTGGATTCTTTGGAAGAGCAGTATATGGTCTTAACTGCTAAGGCATCTCTCTAGATCCTGAGACTGAACTGTTAAGTAATGGACTTTTCAAAGACTTAAGGACTTTTAAAAGTTGAACTGTGCTGTATAATGTGATATTAATATTAACATGAGATTTTGAGGATAAGAAAGAAATGACTTAATAATAGTGATGTAATTGTGCATTAAGCTGACCAAGTGTCAGTTGTATTGGTAAGTTCTGTTCAGTTTGAAAGAAACCAGGATACACCTAGGAAGAAGGAATCTCAGTTGAGGAATTACTTCAGTCAGATAATCCTTGAGCATGTCTACAGGGCATTTCCTTGATTCATGATTGATGTGGGAGGGTCTAGCCCACTACAGGCAGCACCCCCTTGGTAAGTCACCCTGGACTGTATAAGAAAGCAAATTTGAGCAAGGCTCCAGGAACAAACCAGTAAGCAGCATTCCTCCATGTCTTTTCATTCATCCCTTGCCTCCAAGTATCTACATGGAGTTTCCACCCTAACTCCCTTTTCATGATGTTCTGTAAATTGTTAAGATGAAATAAACCCTTTTCTGCCCAAGTTGCTTCTGGAACAGTGTTTATCACACCAACAGAAAGCAGACTAAAATGATGCCCATCAAAGGTGAAAGGATAAACAAAATGTAGCAAACTCACATAATGAAATATTACTCCATGATTAAAAGAAATTAGGAGGTTGTGGGTAGTGGTACATGCCATGAAAACTCCTGATTCGAGAAAATCAAGAGTTCTGGGCCAGCCTGGATTACATGGATGGATGGATGGATGGATGGATGGATGGATGGATGGATGGATGGATGGATGAATGGATGGATGGATGGAAATTTTCTATGAACTCTCACAATTAACCTGAATTGCACATTGCTAAATGAAACAAGTCAGACTAAAGAGCTACATACTATATATAGCTGCAGGTATATGACATTCTAAAAAGGATAAAAACTATGAGGATAGTTAAAAAGTCAGTGCTGTCGAAAGATTCAAGTTAATGGAGGGAAGGGCAAACATATAGCATGGGAAGTTTTAGAACAGTGACTTTAGTTAGTATGTATAGTGTAAACAGTTAACACTCGACCTCTGTCAAAATCCACAACATTAGCAATATCAACAATGAACCATAATATATATGATAGAGTTTATTTAATGATAATATATCAATCAAGACAGATTTGTTTGGTTCTGGAAGTTAAACCTAGAGTCTCACCCATATTAGCCAAGTACTCTACCACTGAGCTATTACCCCCCCCCAGTTATTTAATCAATATGATTTAGTTTTTATTTATTTTCAGGTTTCTTTGAGACAGAATATGTGTAACCTATATTGACCACACTATAAAGCCCAAGCTAGTCTCAAATTTGGGATTCTCTTGTCTCTGCCTCCCAAGCGCTGGGAATATAGGCCTGTGTCAGCAGACCAACCTAACTGGGCTTCCTTCTTTTTTTGTGGTTGTTGATTTTGAGACAGAGTCTCAACTGTGTAGTTCTGGCTGTCCTTGAACTCACAGAAACCTGCCTGCCTCAGCCTGCCAAGTGCTGGGATTAAAGGCGTGTGCCACAATGCTGGACTTGATAACTGGGCTTCTAAAAGGCAGTCTACTATAATACAATGGAATTTTATTTAGACAAAAAGAAAATTTGTACAAAATGGGTGGAGTTGGAGATAATGTTAAGCAAAATAAGCCAGACTTGGAAAAAAAAAAAACCCATGTATATGCACATAGGTACACACACAGATAGGACCTGGACACATTTAAGAAACATATATGCAAGAGAGGAATAATCTTAGTTGTCAACTTGACACAATTGGCGAGAGAGAACCTCAACTGAGGAACAGCACTGTAGTCACGTCTGTATGACTTTTCTTGATTGCTGATTGATACAGGAGGGTCCATCCCACTGTGGGTGATAACTAGCTAGGCAAGTGGGCTAGCTGATGACATAAAACAGCCAGCTGAGCAAGCCTTATGAAGCACCCTAGCAAGAAGCATTCTTATACATGGTCTCTGCTTTAGTTTCTGCTACGGGTTCCTGCCTTAGCTTCCCGTGATGATGGACTGTAAAACTGAAATAAAGCCTTTCTTCCACAAGTAACTTTGGGTCATGGTGCTTTATCACAGTGACACAAACAAGAAGACACACATGTACAAGAAAAGCACAAACAGAAGCAGGGAAAGAGAAGAGGGACACAGCAGAGTGGTGGGGATGAAGATGAGCAAAGGATAATGACATATTAAGTCTGGAAATGTAAAAACTATGAACATATTTATCAAATAAGAACTGTTAACAGTGGACCTGATGTGGTGGCACATGCCTGTAATCTCAGAACTTGAGCAGCAGAAGCAGGAGAATCTCACTGAGTTCTATGTAGTCTGGTCTACATAGTGAGACCCTATCTCCAAAAAAAAAAATATATATCAGTTATCTCTGTGTGTGTGTGTGTGTGTGTGTGTGTGTGTGTAGGCAAACAGATTTGTTTTCAAGTTAACTCTTTATTTTTAAATTTTTACTCATGATATAAACCCTAAAATTAGAAAAAAATGTCCTAAACATCCTTATATAGGCAAATTGACACATAATTACATCCCCAGAATCTCATTATCTCTTTATAACTAAGTCCACTTTCCAGCTCTAGTTTCTAGTTGGGTATCAGTTTTACTTCAGGTAAGACAAAAACTTCAGGCCTTTGTGTCTCCTGGGTACCTCCCTTACTGGAGAGCCCCAGAGCCCCAGGAAGTCCACACCTTGTATCAGTGTCACAGGGTAGGATTACATTCCCTACACCAAAAGCAAAAAGTCACCCTAACTGCCTGCTCCCTGCCAATGCTCACAAGACACACTTCCTGTGCCCAGGGCACAAGTGCCTTCGTTCCCTATATCTGTAATCTTCCTGTCCCTCAGTACAATGGTATAAACGTTTGGTTAGTGTCTACTGTGTACCATGAACCAATTTACAAGTGCTCAGACCACCCTTTAAACAAACATGCTGTAATTTAGCAATTTATTTTCTCCATCTGCCAGGTGGCATTCAAATTTAAATGAAAATTTTCATTGCACTCAACAATCTCTGCTTTTCTGGTCCTAATAGTCCTCCTTTTCTTCAGAGCCCCTGAGAAACCTGGGTCCTCCCCACAGAGCTCCATATTTCCTAAGCGCTTGAATAAATACATTCTTACAGAGCGCCAAAGTACAGATATCGTTTGGACAAGCCAATCAAATACATTCTTATAGAGAGCCAAGGTATGCAAAAGGCAAACAGGACAGACATCATCATACAAGCCTACCACAACTCACTATGGGGCAGTAAACATGTCATAATGTTTATTTACTAGAAATTCTTTTGTCCTTTAGTTTCTTCATTTTTAAGAACTCAGGTTTCAGGAGACATAGAGGTGCATGCCTTTAAGGCCAGCACTTGGAAGGCAGAGGCAAGTAGATCTCTGTGAGTTCCAGAACTGGTCTACAGAGTTTCAGGACAGTCAGAGATACACAGTGAGACCCTGTCTTGGAGGGGAAAAAAAGTAACTCAAATTTTATCAGCATGTAAAATTATCAGAATTATTACAGATTATAAGGGAAAATATTGTAACACATGTATATGTAACACATATATGTAAACACATATATAACAATATGTATATTTTTTTATATAATTGTCTATGAAAATAACAGGGGAAACCCAGCTACCTGGTGTTGAATTGGTAGTCCTGGCAACACAACTAACATAGATGTATCTGTCTGTATCTACAGAAGACTACTTAACATTATAAAGCATTTAGTCCCTAAAAGTCAAACAAAGCCACAAGCAAAGCTCTCTGCTGAAATTAGAAACGGACTTTTCTATGTGGACATGCATCCAGGAAACTCCTTTCCAGTAAAGCAAGTGAATACCACAAACTACTTTCACCCAGCTACTTGTTAATAATTCAACGGTGGTAAGCCCCTGTGTGCTGAGAATTAAACTCTTAGTCCCTAAGGACACAGATGTCTTACCAAGCAGAAGATAAAACTGCCATTAGTGAATCCGGCTATTAATTATACTACAATTCAATGAAACCAGACATGTAATTCAAATAACAAACCAAGCCTCAGCTAAATGACCCCAGTGTTACCTTAGTGGTATGTGATTGCTGAGGAACATCTCAGCTATGCTAATCAACTCGGTTGTGGTCTCATGCACAGGATCAACAATAAACACCTGTCAGAGGAAAAAGAAAAAGAACCCATGAAATGGCAATCACGCATTCCTGGGCTAAGAGAAATGACACAAATTGTCATAAATGAAGCCAATCCTTCCCAAAATACTACCGAAGCACATATAAAGGGGGTTATGAATAAAAACAGCAGCTGCCACCCTCAATTATATAATTGTCTATGAAAATAACATTCAAAGAATGTGGTAGTGGGAAGAGAGATTTTTTTCCCATGGATTTCACTGGTGACATCCGCCAGTGATCCAGACAGCTGATGCCTCCCTATTCTACCATACCAGATAAACCTCAGTTTGATCAGTTCTGACACCTTGGAAAACAGAGCTGCCTTTTTGTTATATTTGTTTCTAAGGCTCCCCGAATTAACAATTAATTTTGAACCCAACTTTTAAACCATAACAAAAGAATGATGTAGTAAAGTCCTCATGTGCTAACCAGCTTGTATATATTCTCTACACGATGAAGTTACTCGGATTGAGGCTGTGATTCATTTGGCAGAGTGTTCACCAAACATGAAAAAAGCTCTGGATTCAAATTCCAGCCGGAAACCATGCATGGTGATGCATACCTGCAATCCTAGCACATGGGAGGAGGAGGTGGGGGATCTGAAGTCCAAAGTCATCCTCAACTATACAATGAGTTTAAAGGACAGCCTGAGGTACATAAAAATTATCTAAAATAAAACTTTTTAAAAGTAAAAAGTTAAAGTTCACTCATAGGTAAGAAAGAGAAAGACCTAAATTTTGAAAGGAAAAGGGTAGTTTGAAAGACTGAGAAAAATACAGGATTGACAAGATGGCTTAGTGAAATGGTTCTCATCCTGTGGGTAGCGCTCCCTGGGGGGGGTGGGGTCGAACAACCCTTTCACAAGACCATGAGAAAAGAGAGATACTTACATTACAATAGCAGCAGCAAAATTATAGTTTATGAAGTAACAAAATAATTTTACAGTTGGGAGTCACCACAACAAGAAGAACCGTGTTAAAGAAAGGGTCACAGCATTAGGAAGGTTAAGAACCACTGGCTTGGTGGGTCATGTGTTGCCAATTCTGAAAACAAGTTCAATTTCTGGTTCCCATATATTAGGAGAGAACCAACTCCTAAAGGTTGTGCTGACTTAGATGTACACACTGTGGCATGTGCAGGCCTACACACATGAACACGCTGAGAATTAACTACATGAAATAAAAAGTTAAGATTAAAAGAGACAGAGAAGTTCAGAGGGTTGTTTCCCATATAAATCTCAAGGCTCTCCTGCCTCTCTTCTACAGCCATGAAAAGGAAGAGACAGAAATGACAGGGTAGAGATCTGGTAAGAACCTTCTTTCGCAGTCTCTCTAAAGCAGGGAAATGAGGGATGGGAGTGAGAAGGGTAATGAAAAGCTAAGAAGTTAGCTGAATTACTAAATTTGAGGGATTAAGATATCAGAGCTCAGGAGGCCCTCCCTCTTCCAAGGGTTAGTTACAGTTAAAGGCTGGTAGGGAAGGGAGAGACTTTTCTAAGATAGGGAGCCACTGGAGAGTTGGCCATGCTCCATAAAAACCCTTCACCCATGCTCCTCTAAGGAACCCTCATTTTGTCAACTTAACACAAGCTACAGTCGCTGGGAAGAAGGACCCTCAACTGAGAAAAGGCCCTATCAGACTGGTCTGTGGGCAAGCCTCTAGTGGGTTTTCTTAATTAATGACCGATATAGGTGGGCCCAGCACACGGTGGCTGGTGCCCCCTGGGAAAGCGGTGCTGGGTTGTGAAACAAACCATGGGGAGCAAGCCATGGGGAGCAAGCTAGTAGGCAGCTGCTCAGAGTCCCTGCTTCAGTTTCCCTTCCAGAATGGACTGTAAGCTGTAAGATGAAATAAACCCTTCTTCCTACATTGGTTTTGGTTATAGTCTTCATTAAAGTAACAGAAAGCTAACTGGGACAGAAACTGGGCTACTGCTGTGACAGACCTGACCGTGTTGTTTTAGGAAAGACTGTGGAAACATCTGAAACTTTGGGCTGGAAAAGTCATTAGTGCTCAAACTTAAATGGGCCATTACGGGAATGTGGAAATTCTCCTCAGGCCAGTGCACAAAGAGTATAGTCCAGAGTGGGTAGAGCTGAATTTCATGCCGGAAGCCAAACTTGTGTTTCAGAGTACTGGATTTGAAGGGATACAGAGGTCATGAAGAGCAGCAAAGACTGGCACCATATGAGAGGTCAAGAGAAGATACTGGTGAAGCTACAGCCTCAGCTGCAGTAGTAACTCCTGTACTCAAAGGGTTCATAGAGAGAAGGCAAGGCTTGTCACCACGTGCCAAAGCCAGAGTCCCTGGAGAGAGCCCAGGTGCCTTGGAGAGAGACACCAGCACACTGGAGACGGCCACCAAGAAGTAGTCGCTGTGGAGAAGACTGGCCCACACCTACTAAAGAATGTGCTTGTGCACAGCTGGGGAGAGGAGCGGCCCTGGCCCCTCGGAGCCCAGAGAATCATGAATAACCCAGACACCAGGAACTATGTGTTTTACACTGCTGAACTTTGGGGTTGCTTTGATGTGACTGTTACAGGAGCTTACTGTTGGAGAGACTTCGGATATTTGATGAAATGGTGGATATTTTAAAGAGAACTTGAACTTTAAAGTATTTGCATTTTTTAAAGACTGTGGTATGTTTAATAACATGGAATCAATATTGTAATATTAGTATTAACATAACATCTTGAGAAGAGACAAGGTAATGACAGGCCAATCGTGTTTCCTATTTTGTCAACTTGACAAAAGCTAGAGTAATTTGGGAAGAGGAACCCTCAATGGAAATAAATGCCTCCATCAGACTGACCTGTAGGCAAATCTATTAAGGGTATTTTCTTAATTTATGATTGATGTGGGAGGGCCTAGCCTACTGTGGGTGGTGTCACCCCTGCGTAGGTGTCCCCAGGTTATATAAGAGAGCAAGGCAGTAAGCAGCTTTCCTCTGTGATCACTGCTCCAGTCCCTGCCTTGAGTTCCATTCTCAGTGAAATATAAGCTGTGAAATAAACTCCTTCCCATTTGCTTTTGGTCATGGAATTTATCACAGCAATAGGAAGCAAACTAGGACTCTAATTAAAGTCAGTGGCTCACAAGAAAGAGCAAGTGAGGGGCAGTAATGTATCACATCAAGAGCACGAACATCGGGACCTTGAGAACTACAACTACTTCCACTGGACAGATATTGATGTTCATTTCCCAAGTGCAATGTCAAGTATCCCACTAGTTTCTTTATGTTGCCCTCCTTTCTTTTACTTAGTAAGATAAAAAAAAAAAAAAAAGTCGAGTGAGCCAATGACTAAGTTGTAACTTGAAATAAAAAGAAGCCAGCCGGGTGGTGGTGGCGCATGCCTTTAATCCCAGCACTCGGGAGGCAGAGGCAGGCGGATCTCTGTGAGTTCAAGACCAGCTTGGTCTACAAGAGCTAGTTCCAGGACAGGCTCCAAAGCTACAGAGAAACCCTGTCTCGAAAAATTTAAAAAAAAAAAAAGAAAGAAAGAAATAAAAAGAAGCCTACTGACATAGACACATATGACATGACAGAAAAGCAGTAGCCATCTATCTTTTGAGCTATACACATGCACACACACGTACATGCGTATACACACACACACAAAACCCAAGCACTCTCTTAAAACTTATACAGCATTTCTATAAACTTAAAATTGTTCTAGGAAAATAAGTCTTAAAATATAAAACCACAGTGTGGTCCACTGTAAACCTTCAGTATGGATGAAGTACATGTGTCACACAGCAACACAGGCTGTAACAAGAACACAATCCAGAGTCCTTTCCACTTGAACACTGTGCATACATACATAGAAAACTGAGCATTCTACATATGATGGAAAAGAAGAGACACAGCACGGAGAAAGAAGCATGAGGAGGCATAAGTTTTACTTACCATGTTATGCAAGTTTTTCCTGATCTGCCGTATAACGCCAGGAAAGGTAGGTCGAAGTAACTCTTGTAAACTAGAAGGCCATGAATTATATCGGCTATCAATCTCTAGGTTGTTGACCCACTTGAATAAAACAAAAAACACAACATGAGACATATACATTAGCCACTGATGGGGGACAAAAAATTAATTAATGAGACTTTAAAAATCACATAGTAGATAGGCATGGTGGCACATGCCTGTAATCCCAGCAATCAGGAGGTAGAGACAGGAAAATCATGTATTAAAAATGTCCACAGCTACATAGAGTTTGGCGCCAGCCTGGGATATACAAGACCTTGTCTCCAGCAAATAAATAGGCATAAGAGATAAGACTATTCTCAAATATACAAAGATTGAATAGAAAAATGAGTAACTACAACACAGCAATAAAACAGATGAAATTATTTGCAATCAACACAACAAGAAAACTAACTTCACATTCATTAAATTGGAAAACATTAACAGTTCATCAGGACCTAAGACTAGGCAAAACTACAGAGCACATAGAACCCTTAGGTAATGGTGATGCCTGCAACACTCATTTAAAGAAACAGATATAAAAACACTGAAGGCCTGACTAGAACCACTAAGTGCTCCACATGCAGGCATCCATTCCACTGAATTCTCACAGGTATTTGGGAGGAAAGGACACAGAGACCCAACATGGCAGCGTCTCCAACAGGAGGGAGGCAGAAGAACAACACACGAACAGTAAGCACCTGCTGCCTGGATAAGAAAGAACAGCTGAAATATGCAGCTGTTTTCCTGCTGTGTGAGTAGAATGCTCTGGACCAGTACACAAGCAACTGCTCATGCTAGCCACCCAGGAGGAAAGTTCTTTCTTTCTTCTCTTTAGAAACAGGGCTTAACTGTCTAGCTCTGGCGATCCTGGAACTTGCTTTACAGACCAGACTGGCCTTGAACTCACAGAGATCCATGTAGTATTATGAGTAGTATTACTGGCTAGTATTACGTCAACTTGACACAAGCTAGCTATCCGAGAAGAGGGAGCCTCAATTGAGGAAATGTCCCCCATAAGATCGGGCTAAAGGCATTTTCTTAAGCAGTGATTGATGGGGGAGGACTCAGCCCACAGTAGGTGGTGCCATCCCTAGGCTGCTGGTCCTGGCCTGGGTTCTGTAACAAACTGGGCTTAGCAAACCATGAGGAGTAAGCCAATAAGCATCAACGCCCCATGGTGTTTGCATCAGAGGAACTTTCAGGTTCTTGCCCTGTTTGAATTCCTGTCCTAACTTCCTTTGATGGTGAACAGTGAGGTGGAAGTACTTGCAAGCCAAATAAATCCTTTCCTCCTCACCTTGATTTTTGGTAACTCTGTTTCATTGCAGCAATAGAAACCCTAAGACACCTACATATATGTATATAAAAGTATGGCTTTTTTTAAAAAAAATAAGTAATATGTTTAAAAAAAGAAGCAACAGGAACTCTCATACAATGTTGGTGTCTAGAAATCTCACTCTAATCTAATGGACCTACTAAAGCTGAAGACCTTCCAATACCACCAAGTACTCCAGCTCCAATGAACTGTACCATCTTCTCTAAAAGTCTTAGGAAAAAAGTGTTAAGAAAAAGGATTTTTCTAACAGTGTGAATTTGTTTGCTTGTTTTTAGAGATAAGGTCTTACTATGTAGCCGTGGCTGTCCTGGAACTCACTACATAGACCAGGCTGGCCTCAAACTCACAGAGATTCTCCTGTCACTGACTGCCTCCTGAGTACTAGGATTAAAGACATATGCCATCATATCCAGCAATACAAATAAATTAAAACTACTATTAAGATGTTCTTAATTACATGATTTAAAAGGATTTCATTATTTGCTGAATGAGTTCTTTGGGCCCTTGTCATCTTTAAAAAGAATGTGGAGAATGGAAGCCTAAAAGGTGGTCATAAAATAAAATCAAGGCTATGGAATGAAAAGGAAACAGATATGAGACACCAACATACACACCAGATTGCGATAATATTGAAAACCTTTAAAAGGAAATAAAGGTATACAATTAGAGACAGAGGAATGCATGCCAACTTCAGGAAAGAATTGTCTGCGGGGAGAAAAGAGGTGTAACTAGGAAGGAACACAAAAAGAGCCTCAATTGAAACATTTTTCACTCCAAGAAAACAGCAATTATTATATAAATTGATTGTTTAGAAAGAATGGTAATGGGCCATATGATTATCAATCTATTATGTTATTTGGTTTATTCTTTATAAATAAAATCATGCTGTCAAATCAAACTGTATGCATCAAAATATGCAATGGTTACACCACCAAGTGAATGTAAGTAATGAGAATCTATAAACAGGCAGGTCCAAGTTTTAGCATCTGTAAGAACACTGGGCTGTATTCGTGGCTATCATGAGATACAGTGGCTATCCTAGGATACATGTGGCCAACAGGCTGCAGGATAAACATGCCTGGTTCAGAGTAAGTATCTATCTTGCAATAAAATGCATCTAAAAAAATGCAGGGGGAAAAGATAATGTGCCATCACTCCCAAAATTCTTTTTACAGATGACAGAGACACAGATCACACTGCCAACAGTAAAGTCCCGGAAAATAAGGCTACTTATTAGAAATACATGTTCTAATAATAGTTCTAAATTATGCATGCTGTCACAAACCCACAGAACCTAGACCCAACGGGGAAAATACAAACCCTCTTTCCCAAGATGTTCATCTGAATCCCATGAATACAACACAATGGAGAGAATGCTTATCTTTTTAAATTTTTTTAATTATTTGATTTGTGGGGGCAGTATATACACATGAGGGCAGGTACCCCACAGAGGTTAGAGATATCTGATTTTCCTACAGATGGAGTTACAGGTGATTTTAAAACAACAGATGTGGATGTAGGGAACTGAACTTGGGCCCTCTGCTAGAGCAGTATATGTTCTTAATTGCTGAGCCATCTCTCCAGCCCTGAAAACAATGCTTCTTATTCATGATAGTCAGAAAATTTAGAGCATGTGAAAACTTATTTTATGACCAGTGTGGTAGCGCATGCTTTAATCCCAGACAGACAGACAGAGCCTATCATACTACAAAAACACAGTCTCACACAAGCACTTGTAAATCTTTGATAAAGCACAAATTAAGGCAGTGGTAAGGAGCCTGACCAGAGGCCTCAGGACCATTCAACTAAATACTCACTGAAATAGCAGGACTCCTGATATCTACTGCATAGTCAGTCTCAGAGGGCTGGATGTTGAGCTTCAAAATATTATGTAGAGAAAGGCCTTCTATTCCTAGTCTGTGCAGACCCTCCATTACCCGGGCTTCATTCCTCAGCGTATCAAACAAACTGCAGAAAAAAAACCAAGGTGTCTAGTTAAGGGTTGGCTATTATGCCAAGCAGAGTACTCGCCTAGCATATGAGACCCTGGATTCAATTCACAACATACAACACATGCACACAGCCTGATGGTATTTGGTAGGGAAAGCCTTGGAAAATTCCTATCAGTTCAAACTTCAGTGCTAAAACAAACTGACTGAAGATTCAAAACTGGAGATCTTCCCTTTGTTTCATCTGGTCAGAGTACACAGGACAGTGGCAGGATATGCTTTCGTTGTCCTGTTTATTTAAATTCTCGGTGGATATGTAGATTATCTCTGAGTACAAACTTAGATATCTCTATGTATACATAATGAAATAGTCCTTAATTATACTTTATAGTGCATGTAAGTGGGCGAGTATGTATTCATGTGTTCAGATGTGTACACTTGTGTGTGAACATGGAGGCCAGTGCTCAATGTCAGGATCTTATTAAACTCTCTCCACCTTAATTTTTCAGGCTCTGATCCTGGAGCTTCCTGACCCATCAAGACTACTGACCAGAATGTTCCATGAATACTCATCTCCATCTCCCCAGCAGTAGGATTACAGGTGTGTGACACAAAACCTAGCACTTTATGTAAAAACCTAAACTCAGGGTCCAAGCATTTAAAGACTAAGTCATCTCCCAGCCATATACCACATGTTTTATTTGCTTATTTTTTTAAATAAATTTACTTTCTACTAATTATTGGGCATACAGTGTGTAAGATATGTGTGCATGCTTCTGCATGTGTGTAGAGATCAGAAGAAAACTTGGTAGATTGAGTTCTCTCCTTCCACCTTTATGTAGGTTCCAGAGATTGAACTCAGGTTGTCAGGCTGGCATGCCAGATGGCAAGTGACTTTGCCTGCTAAGGTATTTCACGAACCTTAATTTATTAATTTGTAGTTTTCATTGTGAACACATGTAGCTTACATTTGTTGTTTCATTGTGAACACTACATAGCTTACATCCTTGCAAATGTTCCCATGTGAGGATAGAGGTCAGAGGTCCACGCTGGGTGACTGGTTCTTTTGTATAGGGCCTCTTCACTCAACTTACAGCCTCAGAGATCAGCCTGTCTCCACCAAACCAGTGCTAGAGTTACAGAAGTGTGCACGATGTCTGGCTTGTGGGTGCTGGGGATCTGAACTCAGGTTCTCATATTTGAACACAAGCACTTACCAACTAAGTCACCTTCCTGACTCACCTTGCTTTAAAAGAAGAATTAATCGGTATTTTATATTTTGTACCATCAAATAAATCCATAATTATCTTAAAAGCATACATTAAAAAGCATATTAAATCTTTAATGTGTTTTAATATCAGAGTCAGTTACAACAGGTTCTCATAACACACACACACACACACACACACACGCGTGCACGGGCTGATGGTAATGGAAAAGTCTTCTGGGAACTAAGAGCTATAGAAACTAACAAGAGGGCAGGAACTTTATTTAGTTTCTATACTCTGTATTATTTAAGATTGCAATGATCAGTCTCTTAGTTTGCAATAATTTGAAGGATAGACTGTTTTTAATAAATCACTCAATGAAGTCATGTGATGAACAATATTCTAAAATATTCATATTCACTTTACTAACTTATCACAAGGTCTGCAATACAACAAATGGGTATAAAGATTAATTCAATTAATTCACAAAATAATATTGTGAAACTACTCCTAAAGCATTAACAACTGCTTTTATTTTCACTATTATAAAGCCATAGTGATGGGAAGAGATGGCTCAGGAGTTAAGAGCACAAGCTTCAGCCGGGCGGTGGTGGCGCATGCCTTTAATCCCAGCACTCGGGAGGCAGAGGCAGGCGGATCTTTGTGAGTTCGAGACCAGCCTGGTCTACAAGAGCTAGTTCAAGTGCAGGCTCCAAAGTCACAGAGAAACCCTGTCTTGAAAAAAAAAAAAATTTAAAAAGCCACAGTGTCAACTGTACTGTTATTAATTCCATAGATAAAATCTGAATTCTACTTGTCCTTTGTCCTCAAAATGCATGATGAAAATCTATACTCCATTAGCCTTCAGTTACATTTTAAGAAGAGTAACACGAAACAAGTATGCAAAGTGACTTGTTATGGTATACATCTATAATTCCAGCAGTTGGCAGGTAGAAGCAGAAGGTTCAGTTAAGGCCATCATCACAAACCTGGGAGGCCAGCCTGAGCTAATAAGACCCTGTCTCAAAAACAAAGCAAAAATTTTTAAAAAGTGAATATTCAAATTAATTTTAAAAGTGATGCCTGTGAGACTGCAAAAACAGCACTATGCTTACACCTACTTCACAATTTTCAGAAGCCAGAGAACTGTGCTCTTTTCTATGCTTCTGCAATTAACAGGAAAACCAACCTCAAATATACATCTTTTAAAACATTCAAGACTTGCCCACACACTGTTCTGCCTACCCCACCGTGGGCCCACCTCCAGTGAGTCTCTTAAGCTTGAACCTTATCTCATGCCACACCAAGAAGAAACACAAAACTGAACGTGTCAGTTATAAAACCTTACAGAAAGAGGGGGAGGAGTGTATATTACCCATACCTGAATATATCCTGGGTATCTAAATCAATATGAAGTCCATTGATGAAGAGAGCTGAATCTCCAGGCTGCAATCCTATCGTTCCCTTGAAGTACTAAAAACACACACAAAGAGCAGTCAGAGTAGGTTTAGCGAAGCTTGTTGTTCACGAGCTTTATTACCCACACAAATCCCGACATTCTGGGGCTAGGTTAAAATTCCCTTCCATACTCTTCCTTGGACTCTCCTATGCATCCCCTATAGAGACTGAAGATGCTGCTTTACTGGGCCTCCACCTTTTTTCCCTTCCTTCTTCTTTCATTCTGATGATAACACAACCATTTCTATAATGTTCAGCATGCAAGGATGCCAAGTGCTAAAAGTCACTTATCAAAATTGAAAACAAGAGTAGCCAAGAAGGCGGCTCAGGGGATAAAAAAAAGTGCTTGCCATGCAAGAGCGAGAACTAGAGAACAGATGCCCAGAATCCACCCACCAAAATGCCAAGCAGGCAGGCATGGTGATCGACCCGCAACTACAGCACTTTGGAAGAGGTGGGATTTCCAAGAACAAGCTAACTAGCTAGACTAGCTGAATGTGTGAGTCCCAGTTTCAGTCAGACACCCTGCATCAATAAAGAAAGTAAAGAGCAATTCAGGAAGACACCCAGTATCACCCTCACTTCCATACATACAGACATTCAAATGCATATGTACACACAAAAATATCTTCCACACACATGCAAACACATACAAACATACACACATCACACACAATAGACTATAAGTAGGACTAATTACACAAATATACCTACATATATATTTTATTTTTAAAATAAATAAATATACATCTACATATATTTTATTTTTAAAATAAAATGTTTCTTCCTGGCCCACAATACAGTAAGATATTTAATTTTAGGGTTCATTTTCTAATAATTCTCTGAACTGACTACAAAGAACTAAAGCTTATTGTACTGCCTTACGTAGGACATCAAAGGAATATACACATTTGTTCACTGCTTTAGTAACAAAGAAAGCCCGTTATAACTAAACTGAATTATCTCTTTAATATTGAAGGCAGAAGAAAGTAAGCTATCTACAATTGGGGTCACAGAAGGAATCTCCCGTCTAGGTTCTGGAATTTTCCTTACCTCTGTTTGCAAGTGCTAGATTAAAGTGCATAGCTTTGCTTTTTTATGCTTCTGTTGCCTTCCCTGATTGTGATGCCAATCAAGTATGGTCTGGCAACCAACACAAGGCCCCCTTGATGAAATACAGGACCGAAAGAAGGGTTTCTAAACACCACCCCCATAATGATGAAGACACCGTAGTGAGTGTCTTGGCAGCTTCAGAAGCTGCATGTGGGGCCAATGGGAATGAAGGACAAGAAACCAGCTACCCTGTGGAGTGCATCACAGGCAGGGACGAAACAGGTTTAAGGAAAGACTACTTAAAATAGGACCAGAGTCCCTGTTGACCTCACCCCCACCCTGGTCAGGAGACTACTTTCCTTAAAGAAAATGCCACCAACTTTGACTAAAATAAATAAACAAGTAAATATATATAATAATTACTGTAAGTATTTATAAGTAAATTACTAAAAGTAATACTGTTAAATGCCAATAATTTAATTCAAGTTTCTTTATTGTTTTTAAAGATACAACACAGGACAGAATGTTTTCTACCAGTTATTAATACCTTCTGGTTCTCTTCCACTTCCGTTCTAAGTTGTGAGCTCACAGCTGTTTTTGTTATTGCTCTAAGAAACAAAAATATGATCAGTGTTTGACTTAGCATTCCATATAAAGGCTTTCAATTTCCCTATTCTTAAATATGAAACATGTGGTTCAATAAGCTACAAAGGTAAGAACTAAATAAACGTGCCAGCTCTACAACAAGCAAGTGTATTTGTAAGACAGAACAACAAAGGAAAGCTGCACAGTGACAGTACGTGACAACAACTCACGTTGTTTCCAAGGTCTCACTTGACTGTGTGGCCCTACTCCTTATGTGACACTGACTGTGCACAGATAAGCAGATAGCATTAAACACACTGCAGGCACTGAAGCAAACTGCCGGTCCTATTAAATCCGTCTGGTGGAGGTTGGACACTGCATGTCTATCTTTCAGAAGCATGATGGATTCAGAAATCTTATACAGGCACACTACACAGTGAAATGGGAACTTATAAAACCCTCAGCCCAGAACTAAGCCAGTGCTTTTAGTAATTGGAGACAAAGATTAGCAATGACATTTGTTAAAAGTTCCTAAGAATTTGTCTCTTAAATAATTTTCCCTTGCATTTATAGAACAGAGAGTAACCTGACAGAATAAACAGTATATCAGAAAATTTAGAATACTGTTATTATGAAGTGTCAGTCTCTCTGAGCCTCAGCTTCCATGGAAGGATCCTGATCACCGACATCCCCCTCTTCTTCCTCTTCTTTTTAGCAGTGCTGAGAATTAAACCTGGGGCCTTACACATGTGAGACAAGAGTTCTACCATGGAACCCCAGGCAAAGCCCTTCTTCATCAGGATTCAAAACTGGCAGTCTGGGCCAGACTCTGGATTAGCTGATCTGGCATAAGTGGGGCAGTGTCAACAACATCCAGATCTCTCTCTCTTCAAGCACCCAACTAATGAAAGAGGACACTAGTCACAACAGGAGTAACAAATAGGTAAAAAACTAAAATGTTTCAAAGCATGTGTACCTTTTAGTTACAACATATTCTATGTAAACATCAAAACCATTGGGAATAATGTTAAGGATAGGGATGTACCAAAACCTTAGTAGATGTTACCTGGCTTTTGTAGGAAAATTCTGACTAATATCCTTCATTACCACCAAAGCTAACTCCACAGGAGCAGCCAGGATGCGGGCAGCAGTCTGGAAACTGAGATCTGCAACAATACCAGGTATCATGTTAGAACATATGACCCTAAAGTAATAATAGTACAACAAATTCCCAGTACTACCCACAATTCCCTGACTGTGAAGAATGCCTTAGAATGCAACCATTCCAGAGACTGCCCATGGTTTAGTTCAGATCTCATTCACTTCATGGATCCCTGGGGGTTTTACTAAGTTATTCATAATCTACATCCATAAAATCCTTGGATGCATGCTAACGCATTTAGCAGAAGCAAACTTTAGCCCAAATCCTGAAGCCTTCTAGATTTACGATATGACACAAAACACAGGATTAAGATATTTAGCAAATGATGATATGATAGTTTACATAAGTGA
>JAQHUG010000122.1:1162085-1172091 GCA_028555095.1 Dicrostonyx torquatus
TTACATGCTACTGGAGAAGAAAATAAATCGTCAGTTTTACCCACCCACAAACCCCGCAACCTCCAACAAAGATCTGCCTGCAAGATATACTGGTGTAATAATTAAAAGTGTTATGAGAATAACCAACCACTTTTGGACTGTATTTAAGGCCCACTTGATGAGATGGAACCCATACAAGACAATGCTGAAATGGCCAGAACCTGAGACTAGATAGGTCACAGGCCTAGGAGAAAACATATTGCTATTATTCCACTAAAGGAACATAGCAATAAAATTACTTCTCATGACATAGTGCTATAACCCTAGAGCAGAGCATCACCCACTCAATCCTCATCAGAAGCTGCTTCTTACAGGAGGTAACTAACAACAAGATCCACAACTGGAGAACTTGCAGAATGAGAGGTTTCTTTATCAAACCCCTCCCCTCAAGGCTCAAGGATCTAGGCAGAGGAGGCAGAGGTGGTGGATAACATCTGCTGATAAGCATCTGAACTCAGAGACTGAACAGCACGCACAAGACCTGCACAGGTTCAAACTACACAAAATCCCAGCACTGAGAAGGGGAAGTGGACACAAAGGGGAAGTTCCACCCTAACCAAGAATCTATTTGCAACTGATACCTGCTAGGAAAGGGAAAACCATCTTTCTCCAGTGCAGTATAACTGCGTATTATTTCCATACTCAGAGTAGGCCCCATGCCCAGGAGTAGTTGGTCAACACAAAACATACTCTATGTCTTTTGTTGGCTTTTTGCTTTGTTTTCATACTTGGTCATAACTGATTTCTCTTTTACAGTTTGTTTTGATTTTCTAGCTTTTGTGCAGTGGGTGTTTTTCCTGTTGCTTTTCATTTGTTTGTTGTTTGCTTTTGAGAGAGAGAACATGAAGCTGGGTGGGTAGGGAACTTGGGGGATCTGGGAGGAGCAGGGAGAGTGGAAAGAATATGATGAATTATATAGAAAAAGTACATAAAAATTTGAGAATTAGAAAGAAACAGAGGGGAAGGAAGAAGAAAGGGAAAGAGGGAAGAAGAGTCTGAGGAAAGAAGGAAAAGAGGAAAAGGAAAGCAAACAGATACTTGAGTCCCCTAATGAGTGACTACAGCATTGCCATAGAGTTGTCTAAGGAAGGAAATGGAATTTTGATTGAGCCTCTCTACACCCAGTTCCTGATTACAGAAAACAGCAGAGAGAGGAGTAAACTAAACTGCACCATAAATATGTGGGCAACAAAACTGAGTGCAAGAAAAGTATGATGCAGCCCACGGGATATAGTAGAAAAGAAAAAGAGGAGCTAGGGATGGCAATACACACCTACAATCCCGACACTTGAGAAGGAAGATCGAGAATTCAAAGGTAGCCCAAGCTACAAAGAATAACAGTTTCAAGAGACCCTCTCCCAAAGTTTTAAAATTTTCTAACACAGGACAAAATTAAACTCTACTGGGTACAGATGCGTTCTTAGGGAATAAAACAATTGAAAAACAAAAGTACAGGAGATGATTCTGACAGAAGTGGCAGCATGGCTTCTTTTGGAGGACAAAAGGTGGCTATGACTGAAACAGTACATGGAGGACTTCAAGTACCAAGTGAAAATCACTTCTTAGCATGGATGAAAGTCACTAAGGTGCTCACTTCATAGTAACCCATGGTATGATTTGTCTGTTGTGAGTGCTTTTCTGTATCTGTTTTGTTTTATAATACAGGATGGTTTTACAGTTAACATTTCTTTCATACAAATGTCTAATTGCTACAAACACATCTGAATTTTTCTTATATTCCCCTTTCAAAACTCAAATATGATTCCTGCAGTGACATTCTGAAGCCTTCTTGATGTTGCTATGTTCCTCTTTCTCTTTTAGTTTTTGGTTTATCCACAGAAGATCCCAGATCACTTTACTAAAATATTTCTCTAATCCTAGATGTTTTAGACTATAATCCCCCAGTGTTGCCTGCCTCTTGTTTCCTGTTTTTAGATCTAAAGGTTGTGATCAGATTCAGGTTCACTGGTTTAGCAAAATTACATCTTCCAGACTGTGTAGGATAATAGCATCTGGCTGCCACTTTTCCTGTGACAATATTCTTTTCATTTCTCACATGAAAACCAGTGTAAANAGGTAGGAAGTTTGTGAGTTCAAGACCAGACAGGGCTATAAATCAATACCTTTTCTCAACAAACAAACAAACATCAGACAGACAAAAATCAGCCAGGAAGGGGATAAATGCCTTTGACCCCAGCACCCCAGAGGAAAGGCAGGCCAATCTTTGTGAGTTTTGAGGCCAGGCTGGTCTATATTTCAAGTTCTAGGCTAGGGAGTACTATAAACTGAGACTCTATCTAAAACAAACAAGAAAGAAAACTAGCAAAAGCAACTCAGCTCAGAGAGTACACATAAAAGAAAAGGCTTGGAATATGAACCACACTGAAATGAAGAAATAAAACCTACCTGTCGGGTGCAGTTAGTAGAAGGGTATCCAGAGTATCAAAATCACAGGTCTGCTTCCCATGTACTGAAAAGAATGACTTACATCCTTCCGGTGGAGGCTCATCAACTGCTATCTGTCAGGGAAGACAAAATATATATTTCTACTCAAAGATCAGGTAGAAATCTATGTTTTAATGAACATGTGACTAAATGATAATCCACCATCAATAAAAGCAAAAACTACCATCTGCTGATATCCACCGTGGGCGAAGAACACCCCAAGCCAGAACTCTGGCTAGTTATAATATTAAATTCTTCCTATATCAGTCCAGGTCAGTATTAGTATTATAAATCCACAAAATAAATTACATCAGATGATTATCAAAAGATATCTAGGAATTTAGGATGTACCTTCAAAAAACCCTTAGCTCAAAATGGCAGGGGGCTTTGTGAGTGCATACACGTACATGTATACATGCATGCTGTTAACATGGCGAGTCTTTTCTAGATTACTCTTCACGGTTATTTCTTGAGACAAGTTCTCTAATTGAACCTGAAGCTTACCAATGCAGCTAGGATAAATAGATGGTGAACTTCAGGATCTCCCTATTTGTTCCTCCACCATAAACCTTGGGGTTACAAGTGTATACTACCATACCCAGATGTAAAGGCATTTTGCCAACTAAGTCATCTCTTCAGCCCCTTAAAATGTCAACTGACCACCTAAGCTCAAGGATCTACATGTTGGACACCTACACGGTGGAAGAAGACGATTACTGCTGTCCTCTAATGCCACAGTATACCATGGCATATGCATATACACACTAAATAAATAAAAATGTAACAAAAATTTTAGATGTCAATTGTTAAAAGAGTGTTATGCTTGATACTGAGTGCTGAGAAATGCCAGGAAGATAGAAAGGGGCCACGAGAAGGGAGGTGAGACAGTATAACAAACCAGAGATGAGAGAGGTGTTGAAATACTGGGAATAGAAAGGTCTATGCAGGTGAGTGGGTAGGAAAATAGGGAGAAGAGGGTGAAAGAAGAAAGGGGTAATCAAAATTAAAGAAATATATAATAAACCATGTGGGGCNAGAGGAGTAAACTAAACTGCACCATAAATATGTGGGCAACAAAACTGAGTGCAAGAAAAGTATGATGCAGCCCACGGGATATAGTAGAAAAGAAAAAGAGGAGCTAGGGATGGCAATACACACCTACAATCCCGACACTTGAGAAGGAAGATCGAGAATTCAAAGGTAGCCCAAGCTACAAAGAATAACAGTTTCAAGAGACCCTCTCCCAAAGTTTTAAAATTTTCTAACACAGGACAAAATTAAACTCTACTGGGTACAGATGCGTTCTTAGGGAATAAAACAATTGAAAAACAAAAGTACAGGAGATGATTCTGACAGAAGTGGCAGCATGGCTTCTTTTGGAGGACAAAAGGTGGCTATGACTGAAACAGTACATGGAGGACTTCAAGTACCAAGTGAAAATCACTTCTTAGCATGGATGAAAGTCACTAAGGTGCTCACTTCATAGTAACCCATGGTATGATTTGTCTGTTGTGAGTGCTTTTCTGTATCTGTTTTGTTTTATAATACAGGATGGTTTTACAGTTAACATTTCTTTCATACAAATGTCTAGTTGCTACAAACACATCTGAATTTTTCTTATATTCCCCTTTCAAAACTCAAATATGATTCCTGCAGTGACATTCTGAAGCCTTCTTGATGTTGCTATGTTCCTCTTTCTCTTTTAGTTTTTGGTTTATCCACAGAAGATCCCAGATCACTTTACTAAAATATTTCTCTAATCCTAGATGTTTTAGACTATAATCCCCCAGTGTTGCCTGCCTCTTGTTTCCTGTTTTTAGATCTAAAGGTTGTGATCAGATTCAGGTTCACTGGTTTAGCAAAATTACATCTTCCAGACTGTGTAGGATAATAGCATCTGGCTGCCACTTTTCCTGTGACAATATTCTTTTCATTTCTCACATGAAAACCAGTGTAAAAAAAAAAAAAGAAAACCAGTGTAAATCATTTCTTGAAAATTTTCATACCCAAGTCCAACCCCAATGCAAGGAAAATAAAAATGAATATACTGTGATTGGTAAGGTGACATGACTCAGAAGTAGAATTTATTTATTTGCCTAGCATGTCCAAGGCCCTGTGCTCTATCCCTAAACCAGGGACAGAGGTAAACATCTGTGATTTGAAGACTTCAATGATTTAAAAACATCAGCTTTGTTCATTATTTAAAAGTAAATCATAAGTCCCAGAAAATATCAGGCAAAGAAAGTGGTAACTAAAAAAAAAAAAAAAAAGAAAGTGGTAACTATAAATCAATCCCAAGAGAACTACAATCAACTGAATCCCATGTCACACCCCCTATAAAATGTTGTCTTCTAGATACAATGATGTCTTGTTACCTGCTGGAAGGCTTGAATTGAGGCTGAGTAGGAACGAAGAGAAAGACAAAATTTCAACAAATTCTGCTGCAAAGGTGACAGAAATCGAAACGCGGCTTCCAATATCGCATTATAATAGGAATGATCAGTGTCTGTCAAAAAAGCACATTAACCAGAACTGTAGATAACCAAACAAGACAGTTCACAAAGCACAAAATAAACACAGATGATGAACTGTTCCTACTGAACTTCTGTCAAGTGACTAAAATCACCAGAGGTCCACAATACAAATGGACACTCCTCTCCTTCCTCTAAACCATTCTGCTTGCCTGGACTGCTACTTTCCAACTCTTAGCTTGCTCCTGGAGGAATTCAGCTATGAAATCATTCACTCAGTAAAGTAGACTTCAACTTTACACTATGCTTCTAGAGAGCAGTTACATCACTGCTGAGGTCCAAGAATATCTGTCTACCACATCATTTACTAAAGTACTTATTCACTGACTCTGGGCACCCACAGACAGAGGCAATGGCTTCTATCTTTATACTCTCAGATCCTAGATTGTGCTCTCTACTAAAATAACTAAGTGAAACACTAAGGAATACAACGAAATATTAAAGGACATTGACAGTATCATAAAATATGATGATAAGTATTTAAACAAAAAAGCTGGCTAGGCAAAATAATTTAGAAGGAAAAGACATCTGTGTGCTAGCATCAATAACCCCTCTAGTAAATGAAAAACAGAAGTACAACACTTGTTACATAGCAAGCAGTCATTTTTGCCAAACTGTGATATGTGTGTGCTGTCAAAAAAAAAGAACAAAAACAAAACAAAAAAAATCACTACAGAATAAATGTTAAATGGCTTTTAAAAAGCAAGTAGAAAAAATACAAGAAACAGAGACAAGATGTATCCAACTTTTTATTTAGCTTTGACTTCAGTATGAGTACATGAGTTATTCAAAACAAAATCTTCAATAGGAAAAATATTAACTTTGGCATATGTGAGTGTGGTGTACACTCATAAATGTGTATGAACACACTTGTGTCAAATGGATATGAACATGCCTACATGTGTATGCAGCCCCAAAATTTATACCAAACGTCTTCCTTGATCTCTCTCCACTGACTATGTTGAGGCAAGCTCTCTCACTGAGCCTGGAGCTTGCCGACTGCAGCTAATCTACCAGCCAGCTTGGTCCAGGTCCACCCTTTCTCTGCCTCCTGAGTGCTAAGAGGACAGGTGACTAGTACATCTGCCTAGCTTGTATATGGTTCTGGGAGGGGACGCTGGTCTTCCTGCTTGCACATGAAGTGCTTTATCCACTGAGTTATTTCCCTAGTCCCAATACTTACATTTTTGAAAGCAGAATATAAAAGGTTCCATATCACATTAGCATTATCTTACATGGAAAAAAAAACAGAAATACCTCAAATGGTCCCAGAAATTAATAATGTCAATATTTAAATGGCAGAACTATAAATAATATTTAGCATGCTTTTATAATCACTTCTAATAATTCACATCCCTGTAACATTAACCAAGAATATGCATCATTTTTACTGAAATTTCATCTTAAATGTTAAGACTTGAAGTTTTACCTAAAACCCTTATTAATAACTTCATGAAATTAATATTAATAACATGAAATCATAAAATTCTTTAAGATTTATCTTATTATTTAATTATGTGTTTGTCTGTGTGTTGGTACATACACGTGACTGCCCTCAGAGCCAGAGACATCAGAACCCCTTGGAGCTGGAGTCACAGGCAGTTGTGAACTGCTGGATATGGAAGCTGGGAATCGAACTCAGGTCATCTGTAATCATCCACACTCTTAACCACTGAGCTATGTCTCCAACTCTGTGAGATAATTTATGGTAAACAATTCTACTTCACTCTAACTCACAAGACTAAAACTTACTGATGCTTGCTCAAATCTGCACGCATTTCCATCACAAGATTCAGATGACTATTAAAATGCTATTTTAACAAAAGTTTAAAAGTAACTGAATACATTTAACTTAACAATAGTCAATTTCCAACCATTTCTATGCCAGTAATAACTGACACTAGTCTAAGCTTAATGTTCAACATTTTAATGACCGTCATATGTCACTGAGGGAGGATATGTTCAGAGCAATACACACTGGGTGACTTTATCCCTATGTAAATCAATAAAATGCACTTACACAAATAAGACAACTAAGGTCACTGGGTGACATTCTATAGCACCACTCTCATGAATGTGTTTCATCCCTGACCAGAACATCACTATACTTCCCTTGTAGCATCTTGACTAGCAATGCCTGCAACCTATATTACATCTTTTATGCTAGAAAATGTTGAAGAAACTACCATCCATAAACTAAAACTGAGCAATACAAGACACATCTTTTTAAATATATATATATATATACAGTGCTTTGCCTGCATGTATCCCTGCACACCAGAAGAGGGCACTAGATCTCATTACAGATGGTTGTGAGCCACCATGTGGTTGCTGGGAATTGAACTCAGGACCTCTGGAAGAGCAGCCAGTGCTCTTAACCACTAAGCCATCTCTCCAGACCTACAAGATATATCTTAATTTGACATCTTGACAGTCAAGTATTCAGTGGTCAACAGTCACAATGGAAAACATACTAGGTGGCACTAAGTTAATGATAACACACTTAACACAAAGAGATCAGTAGTGTAATTAGTTCATAACAAAAGGAAGAGAATGAATCAGACAGATAAAGTTAATACTAAATGATCTAAAATAAATGCACTTTTGCTAAGTAGTGCCAAAGCACATTAACAAAAGAGCACAACAGAGCAAAAGCAATGGGAAGAAAGGCATTATTTGCAGTCAAAGTTACAAACTACATACACACAAAAATAATGATTTGTGGTTATACACAGTGATGTCTGCCAACAGCCCCAATGATTCAAGAGGCTGAACCAGTAGGACTATTTTAATCAGACTGGTCACAAAGTAAGACGTCATTTCTTGAAAAGGAAAATAAAAATGTATTGGCCTAAGTCAGTAGGGGTTTGGGAATAGCTCAGTGGCATAGTATAAGTTTCCCATGCACAGGGTTCAATCTTCCTACCATGACAACTCTAGTCAGTAAAAAAAAATATTTTCCATTAACTGCCATGTTATATATACTATACAAAGGAGACCATTTTGTTCTAACATTTTCACAGACCACAAAGTCAAACAAATATTTGCTTCAATTTTACCGTGATGATCAGATGATCCAATATTTTGACTGGCTTCTACAAAACTCCAAAATTTTTCTTGACTGTCTTCTGCTAAGAACTCACTGGGAGAAAAGTGGGAGATATCAGCAATGAGACAATAAAATCTTCCATCACAAGCTATATTACTAGGGAGAATAAGTGGGGATTTACATTCCCAAATGCCTGTAGTTTGGTTTTTAATATATATATATATATATATATATATATATATATATATGTTGTATATATATTATACATCTTTATGTATAATGTATATTTTCTTAATGAAAACTAAGCTTTATTATTCCATATTAGCTATTAATAACAGCTTAATAACTTATTCACTCAGTTATTTCTTAAAAAACCTAGAACAATAAATGTTATAATAATAGGGAAGCCCTAATATATAAATGACTTATGAAACCCATTAACAGAACTCATCAGCAGTGAAAGCAGAATTAGGAAATGGCCATTCTAGTGATAGTTCTACCCACATCCTTTCTGAAAGATCTTACAAAGAGCGAACATGTTTAAGGTCCTCCCACAGTAAACATGAATCCTAAAATTTTTCTTGAATAAAGGCCTATCTTTTAACATCTAAAAAACCAAATTTTCTAGATCACCAATTTTCTTAGCTTAAAATTAGTACACATCTAACATATCAAATCTAAGAACTTACATCCCTTTTAGCTTTACACTATTATCCTAAAAGAATGGTCTTTCTGAATTTCCTTCACTCAAGTCTAAAGCTCCTGAAACGAAATGCATTTAATGGCCAAAGAAACGATTCATGTAAACTGGTGATCATCACTTGAAGCTAAGTGCTAATGTGGTAGTTATCTCTCACTGTCTTAAAGCAAACTACAGAGCTAGATCTCAGCTTACCTAGCCAAAGGAAGACTTGCCCATTACTTGCCAACACTGGGGTGTACAACTCTCACTCTACTCCACAGCTAAACACAGAGATATGGGAAAATAAGAAACAATTTTGGGTAATGCAGCTTCTCTAAAAATAGGTTTCAAGAACTACCCATTATTATTAATGTAGTAGATTTAGTGCCTCCATGAGTCTTATTTTTCTAGGCTATCTAGCAACTAATATAAACACTAGCTAGACTCATCTTAGTATAGCTTACACTCTACAAAAATAGGGGCTAAGATGGCATGCTATGCAAATGAACACCAATCCATGAACTCAAGGGGAAGATGACATACTCACCAGTGGTAGACAACAAGGACTCACCCGGGCTAAATATACTTTTCACATAATCATAAAAAATTTTCATGACACATATTTTTATCCTACTTCAGAGATCTAAGATTGTAGTAGTCTTAAGAAAACAACTAAATCCATTGAAATAACCCAGCAGAAATGAGAATAGAAGACATTATTCAAGGAACACTGCTATCTTTTGTGAGGTATAACTAACTTGGCTTTTTAGATGTTGTTAGGCTTTTTAGCTTTGTATTACTATGCCAGTGAGTAAAGTATCTGTGGATTTGCTATAAAACATTTCAGTTAGGGAAGAGGATGATATCAGTTACTGCACTCACACTGGCTTTTCTGCTCTTTGGTCTTATGGTCTCCAACAACCTGGAGAAGCACCTACTTACAGCCCCAATCATTGTTAAAATGAGTCATGTGTACAGACGTATACCACGTTTTCATTGATAAATACTTTTTTTGTTTGTTTGTTTGTTTTTGGTTTTCCGAGACAGGGTTTCTCTGTAGCTTTGGAGCCTGTCCTGGAACTCGCTCTTGTAGACCAGGCTGGTCTCGAACTCACAAAGATCCGCCTGCCTCTGCCTCCCGAGTGCTGGGATTAAAGGCGTGCGCCACCACTGCCCGGCTTGATAAATATTTTTTAAAAGTCATAATACAAAGTTCATCTCCAGAAAACAAAGAAAAAAAACAAAACTTAAAATCAGCTC
>JAQHUG010000122.1:1205166-1276947 GCA_028555095.1 Dicrostonyx torquatus
TTGTTTGTTTTTGTTACCTATTGAGACAGGGTCTCATTATCCAGCTCGGACTGTCCTGGAAGTCTGTAGACTAGGCTGGCCTTGAACTCACAGAAATCTGCCTGCCTCTGCCTCCTAAGTGCTGGGATTAAAGGTGTGTGCCCCTACACCTGGCTTTTAACCTAGCTCTTAAGCATGAGGACTAAGGGAAAGAGAGGAGCTGTGGAAGAAAGATATACCCTAAGCCCATTAGGTTTCTCATAGAGTCCCAGTTAAGCATCTGAACATTAACCCTAAATATCATTTCGGTGACTCTCAAATGGTTGCCAAGAAACATCCCCTCCCCAACCCCGTTCTCTCTCTCTCTTTGATAAATGAGATTATAGGATGGCTCTAGAGGTACCTTGGTAGGATGTCAATCAGATAAAATAAAACCAAGATCAACTAGAGTAGTACAAAAGGGGTTGGGACATATATTTTGCTGTAAATAGGGTTTCTGATGGGTTCCTGGAGATTCGTGGGTTTACATCTGGGGAATGAGAAAGGTCTAAAGGGCACTGGAATTCTTGATTCTCAAGTGGTGAGAAACTTCATCAGAAGCTTTTCCTATGTGGGGACTCCTTTCTCTTCCTGTATCCACAGAGTTTTCTGCCTTTCTATCCTGCCTCAAAACCATAAAGGGTCCATCCTGTAGTAAAGGTCTCTCTCTTAGAGGGGTTTCTGGAAGCCTACATCTTGTCTCAGCTATACTAAGGAGCTCTGCATGGCCTCGGGCAAGTCAGACACAACCTCTGAGCCTCAGGTGGCTGCCCAATGGGACTGCCACCGCTCTGCTCTTCTTCCTCAGATCTGAGAGAAGCTAGCTGCACCAGAGGACCACAGGGGAGGTGCCACCTCCAGGCACATGAGGGGATTCTTCCTCCCTTTTCTTCAAAGGAAGATGTGGGAACATTGGTCAGTTAGCATCTAACTGGGAAGAGAGATGGGACAGCAGCATGGATGGTTCCCATTTCCCCTCCAACCAGACTCAGGAATCTGGCCTGCCACTCCCATCCTTCCCTTGTGGACATCTTCTAAACTGGAAATTTTAAGCAGCTTATCTGAGGTGGGAGGCCTCTGCTGTCGTGCTGGGCTCCAGCTGGTGCTGAAGACCACGTGAGGCTAGGTTATTATGGAGAGCAGGTCTGCCAAACACTTTGTCGAGCCATGGGAATTCCCTCATGTTCAAGGAAAGCCCCTCAGCTATCTCAGGACCCGACCAGGCGGCTTCCTGCTCACACCACAATAACGATCCGATCCTGCGTGGGGATTTTGCTTTCCTTTCTCTCTGCCAAGTGTCCTTTAGAGGGTGATTAACTAAACACTCCCTGTTTGCTTTGATCCAATTCCCTTCCATCCCAGCAACCTAGAAATCAAGCTGGTTTCCAGGAAAATGAACCTTACTGGTGGCCCACCTGTCACCTAGCAGACACAATGAGTGAGCAGGCCTGGATGGGATTAGCACCCAGCTGTGGCACAATCTTGAAGCTTGGCTCTCCTGAAGACTGATAGGACAGCAAGCCCTGTGCTTCTTCTGCTTTGGCCAGGCTTGTCATGGAACTTGGGGACCACAGTCTGTACCTCAAGAATCCACGTCTGTACCTATCTCCAAGAACTCAATAAGAGCAGCCAAATTAATAGTAAAAGGCAGAAAGGGGAGAGTTGTTCTGTGTGGCCACATTGGGAATTGTGCCCATTTTTGGGGTCCTGAAATGAGACCCTTAAATAGGACTAGGAATAGGCACATCTCAGCGGTTCCATCAAGGTGTGGTCCTGCCTACCATCAACCCTTGGTTGGTCTGGACTTCAGTCTCATCAGGTAAGATGTTGGAACTGTATGGAATGTCTCTTTCTAGGATAAAAGCTCCACCTCCCTACTTCTGGCCGGGGCCTTTTCTTTTTCCTGGGGAAGTTCTCATCTTGTGGGCTCTTTGTTTCATCACTCTGCTGGTCAGATTGAGAGACATAAATGTCTCATTAGAATTTCTTTGTTTCTGTCAGAGTGGGTACAGGCTGACACCCCCCCTCCTTACAACTCCCACATGACCCTGTCCTCTCCTTCTCCATCTCCATACTTGCAACTGACTCTCTGGGGTACCCATTCCTCCCCTCTCCATCTTCCTAGGTGCTGTACTGTCAGGACCTGATCTCCGTCTTCCTAGGGACTGTGATGTCGGGACCTGATCTCCTTCTTCCTAGGGGCTGTGATGTCAGGACCCGTTTTCTGGTGTCACTCAGGTGTCCTCACTCCAGAATCTTTACTGTCACCCTGATTTTCTTTGGTGTGCTCTTGTTTGTTTATTTCCCCTACTATTCATTCAGAGTATTGTGGAGGGTTTCGGTTTGGCTAATAAATTTTTGTTGAGACATAACTCACAGACCATAACCATCTACTTTAAAATATGCCAAATGAAGCTCACTGTGGCACCATGCACTTGGAAACTAAGGCAAGAGGATCACCACGAGTTTGAGGCTAGTCTGAACTACACAGTAAGACCCTATCTCAAAAACAACAACAACAAATAAAGCATGCCAATGATGGCTTTAGTACCATCAAAGTTGTTCAGCCATCAGCAAGCCCAAGACTCCATTCCTTACCTCATCGTGAGAACAACATCCTCAGTGTTGTTCCATTCGAGACAAGGTCTCTAACCCCCACGAACCTCCAACTTACTTCATGACTTTGAACTTCTCGTCCTCTTTTCTTCTCCACCTTCCTTGCTTGGATTGCAGGTGTGCAGTACCACGCCTGGTGTCTGTAGTGCTGAAGACTGGACTCAGAGCCTCCTGTCTGCTAGGCAAGCATTGCAGCAAAAGCTGCATTCTCTGCCCACATCCTTTTCCTCTTCCCAGCCCTTGCCGCCTGCTAATTTCTGTGTCTGTGTTTCCTATTGTGGATGTTTCATGCATATGGGCTCATGTAAACAGGTGACCCTTTCCTTTCCTTTTTGTTTTATTACTGTTTTTTAGGATGTACGTGTCTGAGGGTTTTATGTATGTGCACCCTGTGTGTGCCTGGTGCTCAAGGAGGTCAGAAGAGGACATCTGTAACCCCTGGAACTGGAGTTACAGATGGATGCGAGCCACCATGTGGGTGCTGGGAATCAAATGTGGGTCCTCTGCAAGAACAAATGTTCTCAATCATCAGAGCCATCTCCCGGGACCCCTTTATCTCATCATCATTATCTTCATTACTACTGTTGCTTATGTATGTACCTGTATGGGACCACAGTAGTCCAGGGAAAGGTGCCAGTCACCTAGAGCTGAAGTAAAAGTGGTTGTGAGTCACCTGAGATGGGTGCTAAGCACTGAACTTGGGTCCTTGTCGGATGTGCTTTTAACTGCTGCACCATCTCTCTGGCCCCCATGCAGCCCTTTGTGACAGGCGTCCTTCTCTCGGTGTGTTTCCAGGGTTCACCCTCAGCATATGAATCAGTTGTTCACATCGTTTTCATGGCCGAGTAGTACTCCACCGCTGTGACTGTGGCTCTGCTCCACCGTCTCCCTTTCGGCTGGCACACATTTGGGTTGTTTCCTCCTTGGGGCTATTATGAATGGATGGATGGCTCTTCTCTGAACCTTTGTTCTGCATGGGCATGCTGTTCCAGGCCACTTGGCATACACCAAGAGCAGAACTGCTGGCTAATACAGTGACTATGCTTGCTCAGAAGTCGTCAGAGCGTTTTCCAAAGCAATTATTTTTGTTTCTTAACCAAAAGATAATGCATTCCCATCATAAGAAAAAAACAGCATAAACAAAATATACATGACCTTTGGGTCACTCTCCATTCTTTCCAGGGTGACCTTTCATTTCGTTACACATTAACATGTACATGCAAATACGCATACACATATTATTCTATGTATTTTAATCTACGTGACATGGACTGTATATCACATTCAGGATATCAGAAACAGGAAAGCCAGACCTGATGGCACTAGCTGGGAGAATAAGACAAAAGGATTTCAAGTTCAAGACCAGCGTGGGCTACACAGAAAGACCCTGTCTTATGAATGAGGGATTTATCATCAATGCCAGAGAGAAAAGAACAGAAAGAAAGGAAGAAGAGAAGAAGAGAAAGGTCACACCTTTAACCCCAGAATTTGGGAGGCAGAGCCAGGCCGACCTCCTTGAGTTCGAGGCCAACCTCCTTGAGTTCGAGGCCAACCTGGTCTACCGAGTGAGTTCTAGGATAGCCAAAGAAGACTGACTACACAGAGAAACCCTGTCTCGAAGAACAAAACAAACAAAAAACTGTTGATTCATCTTCAGATTTGCTCTCCAGTGATGACATCACCAAGGCACCAGGTCTCTGCCGCAGGCAAGTAAGATGGATAGATTATTTCTGTAAGCCATCAACTGACAAGAAGACAGCCTGAAACCAAACAAGCTACAAGTCTGTTTTCATCCCTCTTTTTCCAGGCAGCTAAAGCCTCGTCCAGTCTGACATTCCCATGAACTGGAGCCTTTGTTTCATGACCCAGAGACACCTCAGGAAGCAAAGCCCGTGTCTTGAAAGCAAGCTCTCTGTCTGAAGACCCAGAGTGAGGATTAAGCCAGTTGGCTTTATTCATGTGGAGTAGTTCTCCAGCATACAGATACACAGGCCCGTTCACTTTCTTTATCATCCCTGACACGGGCCACAATTCCAGGGGCGTTGTTTCCATAACAAAGACCTGCGCAGGGTGATGAACTTGCAACCACAGACCCCCCCTTCCGCCGTTTACTGAACTTTCCACAGGTGTCCAGCCGTTCTGCTTGTGTAAGAAGCCGACCATGTTGTAGAGGTCTCAACCCCCTTTACGTTCTTATGAATTGCCTTTCTGGAAAGACCATCATTATTACTCAATGTTATCACGGCAGTTCTGTTTTTTAACACTAGGTTCCGGGTGCCATCATCTTTTTAATACTGGCACCTTATGGTACTGTGCCACCTCAGTCCAGCCCCACCTCCACACTGACCAACTAAGACCGTGAGGTGTTGACCCCTCTCCCCAGGACCAGCGGGCTATAGTATCTTGGATCTTAGGGCGGAACAACCCCCCCATTCAGGCACAGATACTATGTATTTTTATTTTGTTTCAGCCTTCCAGAACTATGATTGACATTAAAAACTGCATATTCTTAAGGTGCACAATGCAGTGGTTTGGCATGTGTATAGATCGTAAAATGATCACCACAATCAGGCTAATTAGCCTTTCCACTGTTTCTCATAGTTGCCATTTTTGGCTGGGATGAGAAGATAGCAAATCCCATTTACCCAATCCATCCCACTCACTGTAGTCACCGGCTGTGCATCTGCCTCTTAGAACTGACTCTCTTGGGGATTATTTGAACCAGTGATTCCCCCCTTTATTAAGGTTGAATAATAATAAACAAATAAAATATTTTTTTAGAAAAATAGTAAAATCCCCCATCACTTTTTACTTATCCACTCTCGTGTCAATAAGCCATTAACATTATCCTGTATTTTGGCCACTGTGAATAATGTTGCAGCATGAAAGGCAGTGGGAAAAATGTTTCCAAATCTGGCTTATTGGCTTTGGCTGCAGGCCCAGCAGAAATGCTGCTTGCTTTAAGTTTGAGGAACCTCCATACTATTCGTACCCGTGACAATGAATAAGAGTTCTCATTTCATCTCACCCTCAAAAACACTTCCCTCTTGATTTCTTTGATAATGGCCTTCCCTGCAGGTACGAGCTGACATTTCACTGTGGTTTTGGTTTGTAGCTTCCTGTCCTTAGTGAAGTTTAACTCTTTTTCACATCCCTGTTGGCCATTTATAGGTTTCTATGGTGTAAATGTGGTTTGTCTCCTCCAACACTCATGCGGAAGGGATTGCCACTGGAAGGTGGGGACTTGTGGGAGATGTTGGGCCATGGGGTTTGGGAATGGATGGATCAATGCCTCTCTGGGGCAGGATTGACTCTCATAGGCATCTGCCCCGACTCGCAGACTGTGTTGCAAGCTAGGATGTCTAGTAGGTCGGATAGACTCAATGCAGTTGACTTGTGATGCTTTCAACATAGGCTGGGTTACTGGGCCAGAACCACACGTCTCAAAGGAAATAAATCCATCAGCCCTGATTTGGGTGGCAATGTCCTCCTGTCTGCTTTCTCTCTCTTCTACTGTGATCTAATGTATCTTTACTTCCTTTGTTTTTGAGAGAAGATCTCACTACATAGCCCAGGCTTACTTCAAACTCACAATCCTCCTACCTTGGCCTTGCTAGTATGAGCTACCACGCCAGGCTTCAAATTATACTTTTTCACTTCTTGCTTGGAGGTTTCCTGAGATGTCTGTAAATTCTTGGCTGTCTGCTCAGATTTAAGACTAAAGCATAAATAAGCCACTTCAGCGTTAGCCCTGTGAAGCAGGACAAGGGACTTAAAGGGATCAAGCTGGATGACCTCTGGGAATGACTGGGTGTCAATCTTGTTATATCTCTCGGGAACACTGGCAAGTGTTCTAGAAGATGCTCTTTCAGTCTTCTACTTGGAGTTGTAATTATAGCCAGGCTCTGTTATGTACCCCAGGCTCTCTTTGAACTTATAGCAGTCCTCCTGCCTCAGCCTTTCAAGTCCTAGGATTATAGCCAGGAGCCCCAACTTGTAAGCACTTTCTGCATCCATCTGGGCCTGGAATCTTCCAAACCAATGACCTTCTGTCTAGCCTTTCAGGAAGTCCTGCTTCTCTGATCTTCCTTTGAGTATCTCCTCCTGCATCTCCATTTCCTTCTTTTTCAGTTCCCAGTGATGAGCTTTTGAACTTCTGCACCATTTTCCTTGTCCCGTCGTCTATATTTCTCCCTTTGGTCACTCTGCAGGGAATCTAGGCGATTTCTGCTGTGGTCTTTCTGCTCCTCACTTCAGCTGACTAAGTTTTGGTTTCCAGTAATCAAGTTTCTAATTCCCAAGACGTCTGACTTTTTCTAATCACAGCTGTGGGAACGCCCAGGTCTGTCCGCCCTTCTGTTCCTTCAGGTATGAATGCATTCTGCGTAACTGGGTGCCTTTTCTCCCACGACATTCCCCAAATGCTGGCCTTCTCTTGATTGTGAGCTTACTCTTGCACCTGAGGTAGATCCCTTGTTAACCTCAGTAGCCTCCTTGAAAGATGAGGGATGCCAACATGTAGCTATGATGTGTATAGTGTTTGCCTGTTTCTTTTCCAGTTGCCCTTTCAGATGCAACAAACAAGTATCTTTTCTTTCAAAGTATGCCCCACTTCCTCCCTTTCCAAACCACAAAAGTTGTTTTTCAGTTTCTGTCTGGCTCTAAGCCACCATTTCCTGACCCTACTTCCTCCTTACACACACACACACACACACACACACACACAAAAAAAAAAAAAAAAACCAAACTCATGCTTTAATTTTTTTCTTCCTCATCTTACCTCGATGCTCTGATTAGCAACTCAGGTTTGGATTCTGTGGTTGGAACAATCCAGCTTCCCTTTTACATCAGGGACAAAACCAGAAGGACTCCCCCATCCCTGTGCTTGGGCCACCACTTTTGTGGGTAACAACTCTTGTGCAGAAGTGAGGATGCAAACAGAACACTAATTTTAATTACGGTGGTGGTCTCTTTCTTTGTGACCTCGGAAATATTCTAACTCTCTGACAAAATACCCTAACCAAAGCAACTTAGGGGAGAAAGGGCTTGATTTAGCCCACAGTTCTGGGTTACAGGCCATCATTTCCAGGAAGTCATAGTGGCACAGCTGGTCGAAGGGTGCCCACAGTCGGGAAGCAGGTCACTGAATGGCTTGCTGGAGGCTCCCTCTCCTTTCCAGTCCAGGGGCATGACATGGAGCATCCAACATTCAAGGTGGGTTCCCAATGCGATTAACCCAATCAGGAAAATTCCTCACAGGCCAACCCAATGTAGACACTCCCTCACTGAGACTCCCTTCCCAGGCAGCCATTCCAGTTTCTGCAAGCTGGTGACTGAAACAGTCATCACAGTGGTTGCTGGCCAAAGGAAGCCACGCTCAGCTTTTGGGATGCAGAGGCTTCCTGTCCCTGACCTACAATCATTATGTTGCCTCACTTCTCTGAGCCAAGTTTACCCTGGGGCTCCTGCCCCTAGGCAGATCCTCCATGACTCACTGCTTGGCCAGAGGAGGTCGGAGATAAGAACCTCTGAAACAGGTTTTTAAACTGGGGTAAAGAGGTCTTCAAGCTCCTCCTCTTTGCAGGAACCCTCTCATCCACAGTCAGCAAACTCACTGCTCAGTAAGTAGACTTGGGTGGGGTCATTTCTTGGGTCCATCGTCAGTGCCCTGTGGTGAGAGATTTTTTTCTTTTTCTTTTTTTTTTTTTTTTTGAGACAGGGTTTCTCTGTGGCTTTGGAGCCTGTTCTGGAACTAGCTCTTGTAGACCAGGCTGGTCTCGAACTCACAGAGATCCGCCTGCCTCTGCCTCCCGAGTGCTGGGATTAAAGGCATGCACCACCACAGCCCGGCGAGAGTTTTTTCCTAAAGCAAAGGTACTTTGCCTGGCAAGTACCCGTATTTCCCCGAATCTCCTTCACACCAGTCAATCTGGTTGGATTGTGAAGTTGAGCTCCCACAAATGGGATAAAACACGGACACCACCCACATCACAGATAAAAGATAGGGTCCTGACTTGGACACTGGTGCACCCTTTTTGCAAAAGCAATCATCTTGTGCGATATTTTCACGTTCTTTCTGTGTGTTCTCTTTTGAGACACCCAGACTATTTCTAACACTGACTGCGGTGAAGAGACGAAAAGCCTTGCATCAGTCTTCAGTTTGGTCCATTTATTTTCTATCTTTTCTCAAGGTTCTTGGTTCCTGAGGTGTTTTCTACGTAGTTTTCGGTGACTTGCTGAATGAGTGACAAGAATCAGGTCAGGAGCTGGCTCTCTGTAGGGAGTCAGGGAAAGGGTCCATGGTATAAACAGCAATGTCATCCCACTGAGGGGTGTGTGTGTGTGTGTGTCTGTCTGTTTATGTGGTGTTGCTGGAAATTAAAAGCAGAGCTGTGACACATGAAGCAAGCACTCCACCTCTGAGCTACACCCATAGCCCTCCTTTAACTCCTAGACATGGTTTCCCTTTGGTTACCTGAACATAGTGTAACAGTGGAATTAAAGTATTTGTCTAGTAAATCTAACATCTGGGCTCTCTCAGGGACCGTTTTGAGCAAGCAGTGATGCCATAAACATAAGCCATACTTTCATTTATTTCAAGCTCTCACATAGCTTGATACATAGAAGAAGATAGGAGAAAAACTCTCTTTAGGTAATTCAATTTGGCAGTTCTGAAGAATAAAGCACCTCCACTCAAAGGCTCGCTGTTCTTGTATCTTATTGTTCTTGATGGTGTGTGTTTCTTAGTTTAGCAGCTTTCTTGGGTAAACTCTGTAGAGCTGTCTCCCCTGTTACATGCCACTGACTGAACTCTCAGTAGATTACTGGCCCACTAATGACTGTGCGAGGTTTTTAAACAATGCCTGGCTCTAGTAAGTGTCTACACCTTGCCAAGGAACTCTGTGGGGGTGAAGGTAGTTTACAAGTATACCTTAGCCTTCATCTCCTTTTTATACAAGGCCTCAAGATCAGCCAGAATTGAGAAATTAAGGGTCCTTCCAGGTCATTCCTGGACATGCACAAGTCTTATAGATCCTGAGGAATACATCAGAGATTTCCAAAATTCTCTACAAAATTTTATTTTCCAAAGACTCTTTTCTTTTTTTAAAGATTTATTTATTATGTATCAACATTCCTTCCATGTATGCTTGCATGCCAGATGAGGGCACCAGATCTCATTATACATGGTTGTGAGCCACCATGTGGTTGCTGGGAATTGAACTCAGGACCTCTGGAAGAGCAGTCAGTGTTCTCAACCTCTGAGCCATCTCTCCAGCCCCCAAAGACTCTTTTCAAGTTTTTGCCCCCACCCCCGTCTCAGTTTAAACAGTATAAACTGATTACATGTAACATTTGACAATGTGCTGTGGATAGGGTTCCTCCATAAAGACAGTCCCAGGTTGGGCTTCCTGGCCATTAATACCTGCCTTCTGTCAATGGCAGAGCTTCTGGAAGTCTCCAGAACCCAAGCTGGCAAGACTCAAAGCTGGGAGTGTTGACCTAATCCCTGCCATGTTCAATGTAAATAGAACCGATGGACCTGGGTGCCCAGAGATCCTTGCAGTCCCTACTGTAAGATCAGTGTGGTAGGGAGGGCAGGACAGCATGTCCCCAAATGTCCTAGCCAGATTTGAGTGCCACCTCCTCCCACTGAGTATGGCAAAGGAGACAATCAATACAAAAACAAACTTTATTTTGCTGTCTCACAAGCCAGCAGGGAAATCACCATGATACATGTCCCCACTTCTGGTACTTCTGCCAGACACAGACTGTTCCATCCATTCATGTCCTCAGCTGTAACATCAAGGCTCAGACTGCCCTTGCTACACTGGGGACTTCCCAAAATGGCCGGAGAGATTTTTCTTTGCCATATCAACCTCTCCCAAACTTCCATCTGGAGAAAGAGCCACTGAGTCTCCCTCATGGGTAACAAGGCTTGCTAATCCAAGATCAGGCATGGTAGCCTGTGACCGTGTTTGCTGACCCATGTCCAGACAGAGGTTTTTCCTTTCACAGGGGCCTGTCTCAGAGCCACGTCCCATCTACCACCCACTCTAGGAAACTCTCTCTTCAGGAGCCTTTTCCAGTCTTCAGTGAAGATTCCACAGCCACCTCCTCAATCTGCCAGCGGCACATGGGGCACCTGGCTGTGTCTTTGAAGATGTGCCAGGCACAGGAGCTGCAGAAGTGTGAGTGGCCACACGGCATGAGGCGGGTGTTAGCGGTGTTGTGGAAGCAGATGACACACTCCTCTCCTGACGTAACTGGAAAAGGAGACAGCGTGGGTCAGGCACACATACAGGGTAGGCCACCTACCTACTCAAGTTCTTACCACAGGGCAGGAAAGCACAGTGGTTAGCTAGAGCAATGGCTCAGTTGGTAAAGTGCCTGCTTGGTCTGGGTTGAATCCCCAGAACCCACATGAAATGTCAGGCCCATGTTAGGAACACAGAGACCAAAGAAGCCCTGGGACTTTTTGTCCAGCCAGTCTAATCAATCAGTGAGAGAACCTGTGTCAAAAACCAAGGTGGAGAACAATGGAGGAAAACACCTGAGGTCTACCTCTGGACTCCACACACACATGCACACAGAGACCAGTGTGTACACACACACATGTACAAACTTGTCCACACACACACACATAAACAATCATGTCCACACACACATAAATAGCTGGGGATGCAGTTCGGTTGGTAGAGTGCTTATGCACAAAGCCCTGGGCTTGATTTCCAGCATTGAATAAAGCCAGTAGTGATAGCCAGGCGGTGGTGGTGCACACCTTTAATCCCAGCACTTGGGAGGCAGAAACAGGCGGATCTCCGAGAGTTCCAGGCCACCCTGATCTACAGAGCTGGTTCCAGGACAGTCAGGGCTACACAAAGAAACCTTGTCTCGAAACAAACAAACAAACAAAATACAAAAAAAAAAAAAGGAAGGAAAGAAAGAAAGAAGAAAAAACCCCAAGATTAAACTAGGCTGCAATCCCAGCATTTGAAAGAGTGCTGAGTGAACCTGAGTCCAGATTCGGCCACCCGAGGCTGTTTCAGACAAAGGAATTTACTCTCCTAATTTGGGAATGAGCTAAAAGGCAGAAACATCACCTTGTTTCTGGAGCTCTAGCTCTCAGTAAACTGTGGGAAGCCTCTCTGGGGTACCTAGAAAGATGGCTTTGAACAGCCAGACTTCCAGCCACTCCACTCGGTGCTGGGATCCCGGGATGTGCGCTCACCTTCAGACTCTGGCACAGCCTCCCCGCTGATGATGCAGGCGTTGGCTTTGGGATCTAAGGCAGAAAGGGAGGTTCAGGGTTAGCACAGCAGCTCCAGAAATCCACAAGCACGCATGCGTGCATGAACACTACCCTTCAGCAGCCACTCCCTCCCTCACTGCTGATTTCCCTGTCACGTTAGGAACCCAACTGAGAACTCTCACATCTTTGTCAGTTTTCTTTTTTCTTTCTTTTTACTTGTGTAGTGGTGAACTTCTTAAGCGCAAAGTTTCATCCAAATACTTTCTCCTTTGTGAAACGCGACCAGCCTTCTAACATTATTTAGGGCACTGCTCATATCTTATCGTTTAGGACAAGGCTAAGGTTTGTGCCCATTTAGAGTCTCCCATGCCCATCCCTACACTAGGCCATGGGCTGATGGCATACTGAGCCTGAAGGAATGAACGGCTCTACCAGGGCCTCTAGACAGGTGCATGAAGCCACCCGGAATTCTGTCTCCATGCCACACACACACACACACACACACACACACACACACACTCCAGAACCACAAGGATTGTCTCACCCAGCAGCTCAATGGCTTTCGTGGTCCCATACACATCCATCACCGCCCAGAGAGGGGCGCCCTGGACCAGTACATCTTTGCGCAGCAAGAGGGGGCGTCCAGCGTTGACCTTGGCGTAGAGCCAGCCTCTCCGGTTCACCCAGAAGCAGACCACATTTCCCGCACGAACGAAGCCCTCTGGAAGCAGCGCTGCCCACGTGGGACTCTGTTCCTCTAGGTCGGGGCACACGAAGGGTGGCAAGCAGGACGCAGTCACGTGTGCAGGGTCGAGGCGCGTGAAGCCCACTCGGAGGCCACCGCACCAGCGTTCCTCTTGTCGGAGCACACGCAGCGCAACACGCTCACCGGGCCACACTGGCCTCTGGCTGAACACGATGCCATCGTGGAACGTAGAGCGCCTGTGCGCTGTGCTCCGTAGGTCATCCAGATGCACCTGCGCACCGGTGGCATCCCCGTGGAAACTAAGGGCCTCGCGGGGCACCTCAGCATCTGTGGAGCAGAGCAGGTAGCCTGTCAGTGAGGGCCCATTCTAACCTACCCGCTTCCCAGAAAACGACCAGCGCCCTAGGCTACCCGGGCCTGCTCCTAGGGATCATTTCAACCGCCCTAAGTTTCCTGAAGCCACTTCCATACCCCAAACGACCTCAAGCCTCACCCCTCAAACCTCAAGGATCTGCTAAAAGTCCGAGGGGCAGCCCACTCTACCTGCCTGGGTCTGTTAACCTCCCCTGTTCCCAGCCTCAGCCGCCCCTTCTGCCTGGCCTGAAAACTAAAAGAACTTATATCTAAACCTTGTCTAAACTCAGCCCTGAACCATGGTTATTACTGGGATTGAACAGAAAAAGCAGCTTCTTGGTGTGGTGGTGCTGTAATTCAAGCGCTGGGGAGGTGTAGGCAAGTTCCAGGCCTGCCTGGGCTACATAGACAGGGAACTATTGTTCAACAAAATGAAACCAGACATTAGGCATATGAACTTAGATGAGGTTTATTGGCTCTTCTTGTTGTTTGTTGGTTGGTTGGTTTTTGGTTTTCCAAGACAGGGTTTCACTGTCCTGGCACTTGCTCTGTAGACCAAGCTGACCTCAAACTCACAAAGGTCCACCTGCCTCTGCCTCCCAAGTGCTGGGATTAAAGGCGTGCGCCACCATTGCCCAGTTGAGGTTTATTTTATTTTTTTTTTTATTTTTAACACTTACTTCTTTATTGGGTGTGCAAGTACCAGGATGCATGCATGGGTGGAGGTCAGAGGACAACTTTGCAGAAATCAGTTCTCTCCTTCTCCCATGTAGGTTTCGGGGGCATTGAACTACAGTTGTTCAGCTTGTCGGCAAGTACCTCTACTCGCTGAGCCATCTCACCAGCCCCTAGATGAGATGTAACACTCACGTATTCTCACGTACCTAGCCTGGAGAAGCGGAGCTGGCTTGCTGACTTGTGCACGCTCTGGCAGGTGGCCCACCACGGCCGTGCCTTCCTCTCTGCTTCTCCAACCTCCTTTCCCCACAGGTGAGCTGTATCAATGCCCCCTCCACCCCGCAAGGTGACTTCCTTGTCCTGGAAGAGGAGGGAACATAGCAGTTTCCCACAGGACAGGGGAACAAGTTGAGAAGGGTCTGCGGAGATGCCTATGATCAGCCAAGGCCTGAAGTGGGCTTCAGAACCAAGGGACTTCTTACATAAAGGTACTTGGCAGTCAGGAGGGAAAGGGCCCCGCGGGGCGGCCCCTCTTCCCAGCTCTGGCTTCAAGAGAACAGGAGCTGATCTGCTCACAGAGACCTGCCTTGCCTCTTTAAGTGGGGGTGAAAAGAGGAAGTCAGCTGACTGTTGGCTGAAAAAGAAAGATGAACTCAATCTGAACTTGAGCCAGGTCCTGGAGAGTCCCCATCCCCCACCAGCTGATTGTCTCCTGTTCCACTTACAGACCACACAGGTCTGCTTGCAGAGCCAGACATAGGACTGAGGGCTCCTGGTGCTACCGCCAGAGCCCACCCTGTCACTCAGGTGGGTCACAGCCACCATTCGTGTGAGGGACTCAAGAGAAGACCAGGGATAGGCTTGGTAAGGGACCTTACCAAGTGGATGCTGGAGACAGTCACCTGCCACCCTGCTGCTGGAAGAAGCCAGATGCACACTTTCCTGAGGGCCCCAAGCTACAACCCTGGTCCATCAGAAGAGCAGAAATAGAGCTAAGGGGGAGCTTCAGCCTCATCCACTACAGCCTCGGTGGAAAGGATTCACATCCTCTTTGGGTCTGAGAACTTTGAACTGCTCATCTCTAAATGGTGGCCAGTCCTCACTGGCTGTGTGTGGGCAGGGTGTTCACTTGGCCATACCACATCCCCAGGAGGATAGAGGACTGCAAGGACTGTTCTGAGAGAGAGAGAGAGAGAGAGAGAGAGAGAGAGAGAGAGAGAGAGAGATCAGTTCACTGCCCCATCTGTTTCCTAGAGGAGAATCAGGAGAGTCTGGCCGGTGGAGTGTCCGTTCATGAGGAAGGAGACTGCCCTAGAAATGGCCTCTGAGAGATACAAGGGTCCCTTGGCACCCCAGGAAAGGAAAACCTTGGCCTGGTTGCCAGCCTGAGTGGGCAAAGCTCTATTGCAACTCAGGAGACTCCTCAGTGGCTTGCGAGAGTTACATTCTCATGTCCTATGTTGCAGGGGAAACTGAGGGAACACACAGCTGCCTCCCCAGGTTGCTAGGCGGCCAGAGCTCTTGAACTACCTTCTCTCAACTGCATGCTCAGGCCTTGTATCCCTACCTTCAGTAGCCTCTGGGCAACTCCCAGAGTGTGGCTCTTAGGAGGTGTCACGACAGGCAAGTGACAAGGGGTCTCTTGAGGCTTGGTCTCTCTACACTTACTCTCTCAGATGGCTTGTGTGGGTTATTGCTGAGCCTGACCCAGGTTGAGTAGGGATGAAGGCCACCCTCACCCAGCGAGTCTATCAAAGGCCTTCAGGACTTTGTCCCTGACAGGAGCCCCACCTTTCCTTTACAATGAGTTTTGCTTCCTGACTTTAGAGCCGGGTCACAGTGGCACTAAAGGGGTGGACACCATCTCCATTCTGTCTTGTTCTGTCGACAGAGCCTTGCAGGAATCCTCCCACCCAGTTTGACTAAGCAAACTGACAGATCCCACTGCTGGACTGGGGCGTGGCAGAGGTGGGCACAAGCTAAACACAACTCTCTAATTGGGGCTGTTCCAGTTGGCAGGGCTGGCACAGGCATCTGAGCACTAGCCACTGAGGGATTGCCGTTTTGTGCTGAGCCCCATTTTCAGGTCAGATCCTGAGGTTCTGTGAAACAGAGTAAGTGGAGGACCCTCTTCAAGGACTCCACCTTTGGGTTCACCACTACTGTAGGGTAGGGGCATTGCTGGCCTGAACCTGGACTGCTAGGACGTTTGGGACACATAAGTCGTGTCCTTAGGGTCAGCCCTGGACAGATGAAGGCAAATTCTAGTCTCTACAAGGTTCTGGGAACTTTAGGAATGGATGATCAACTGCCTGCTCCATGATGGTCTCCCAACTGTCAGCATCTTCATCATCACCCCTCCAGCCACCAAGGCTTTTGGGGTGTCAGGCACACTCAGCCCCTTGCAGCCTCCTGTTCTACTCTCTGCATCCTGTATAGAAGCACACAGAGCTTGTGGGAGAGGGGGGAGAGTCTCAGGAAAGGTCCCTTCCAATCCTCCCAGCACCCAGGAGACTGTACACTTGGCTGCGCGCGCACACACACACACACACACACACACACACACACACACACACACCTGCACCTGTTACACGACATCTCTTTTGGTGCCCTGCCTTGAATCCAAACACAGCTGCCACACAGAGGTGGCACAGGGTGTGGCCTTCCGCTGTGAGTGAGCCTTGGGTGCCCTAAGCAGGGGTTCTGCTGTGCTTATGCATCTCCAGGGTGCCTGGTCCCAGACTCTGTGCTAAGAGCTGGAATGCTATCTCCTGCCCACTCACCCAGGTCCTTCCACTAAGGGACACTGTGACCACAGGTACAGGTAAGTGTCTCAGAGAAACTTCCTATCTCATTACTATTTAGACTTCAGTATTTGGAGCCCTAAAGGCCATCAGGGTGGGTGGCATTATCCCCAACCTTCAGATAAAAACCAAGGGCCTAGAGTCAAAATGACTTGCCCCTGGTGCCATCTCTAATTTGGCAAAGCTGAAATCCCTCATCTTCTACCTTCAGCCCTCTAAATTCTACCCTTCTACCCACCCCAGTCCTGTTTCTCTCTTTGTAGCCAAGTCTTAGATGAACACTGGTTACAGATAGTGGGTGTGGAAGGAGGGGTGTTTATCTCTAAAGCCATCTTGGACCTGAGTCACCCAACCTCTCCTTGGTTCCTGGGAAGCCTAGAAAGTCACTCCCTCATGCACGCCAGACCTTGGCAGAAACCTACTCAATGACCCAAGGTCTCCATTCTCCCCCTTCCAGACCTCCTACCTCTGCTCCCTGCAGTTTGGCCTCCAGAAGTGAGCTCAAGGCATACAGGGAGTCTACTTACTGGCCTCAGGGCTGAGGCGGGCACCCATTAGCTTGGGCTCCTCCTGAGAGACAAGTCCTTGTGTCTGGAGATGTCTGTGAAGGCCAGTGGTCAGGTTTACAAGACTCTGAAGTTTCCTCTTTTATAGGCTGGAGATCACGTTACAGGGGTGATGATTAATTAGATGCTGTCACGCATGACGATATCCGGGACTTTCCCCATGATGTCTCCTGGCTCACAGTAGACCTACTGCAGGAGGCTGGCCTGAGAAAAGGAAGCAGGGACTGTGACTGTGGCTGCAGCATAGAGTTATTTCTCTCTGCCTTCTAATCAGCCCTTGCCTGTGAATTATAACTGCCCACAGCCTGTTAATAACCATCTGTGCTCAACGCCAGCCCCCTACAAGGACTCTCATGCCCCTGGCCTGGGGTGAGACTTTGGCAGCCAGCATGGCTCACCATGGCAACCCCACATACAGAAGGTGCACAGCACTACTGAAGCAGGTTAAACTGAATGAGCTAAATCCCGAGGCCTGTGCAATCGAGCCTGCAAGGACGGTTTGGAGGCTTATAAATAATCTGCACCTCCTTCCGCCCCCCCCAACAGCAGCAGCAGCCTAAGTCCTTGAGACTCCAGATCAAGGCCACAATCGGTGACTTCTTTGGACCCTTATAGAAATGAATAGTGCCAGGAGGTAGTGGCACTATTTAATCCTTTAAATTAAAGGTGGTGGCACTTTTAATCCCAGCACTGGGGAGGCAGAAGCACACACAGCTCTGTGAGTTTGAGTCCAATCTGATGTACAGAGTGAGTTTCAGAACAGCCAGGGCTACACAGAGAAGAGCTGTCTCAAAAAACAAAAAACAAGGAGAGAAAGAAAAGAAAACTGGGTAGACGAATAGTCCTCAGCATGTCCCTGGGGCACCTGAAATGGCAGTGTCCTCTTCTGAGGAGGGAGATGGAGAGTTGGAGACCCAAGTCGTGCCTGCTGTGTTACCTTAGGCAGATCCCTCCCTCGTCTTTAGCTCTGGTGTTCCCACATTATAAAACAGGGAACTAGTGGTCTCAGGACCTCTTCCAGTCAGCATGCTGTGCCTAAGTAAGAAGTGGCGAGAGGAAGGTGGGTGACATCTGTCGAGCCCTGGTTACCTCGGACATTGCTGTAACCCCTGGACTTTTCTTCTTCCTGCCCCACCCTTACTGAGTGCCCTTTGTCTCTGCACTAGCTGTATCACTTCTGCCAAGGCCAGAGGCAACTGCTCAAGAGCAAATCCAAATCCCTTGGGTCAGAGGCCAGTGGATCCTAAAAGCTGCAGTTGACCCATTGCCCTTACTGGCCCAGTCTGAGAGGCTCAGGCTCCTGGCACCTCCTGGCAGGCACACCAGTCCCAGGGCAGTGCTGGTTGCTCCTCTCTTGCTGGACTTTACCTGTGGTATTGGCTGCCTTGAGTGGCTGCCAGGGCTGGGACCAAAAATTCCTTCTTGATAAACCATATTCCCCTACCACAGGTATGTATGGCACCTTATCAAGGGACCTGCTCTGGAACTTTAGACTTTATAGAAAATCACTGGGTTAGTTGTACGCCTGTAGGCAGGTGGTGTGGCCTCACAGGCAGGACCTTAGCCTGCTCAGGCCAGCAGCCAGCAGGTGGAAAAGACAGGCAAGCCCAGACACCCACATACTACACTGATGGGGTGCAGGACATCCATTCTAAACAGACTCCCTACATTTGGGAAGTAGCAGAAACAGGAAGGTCCCTCTCTTTTTCCCACCTTTCTCCCACGAAGCCACCCCTGAGCCCCTCACACTATGCTTACCTCAGGGCAGGGGTTGTTAGGTCCCACCTAGTTCATCACCATTGGTTCACACCCACCTTTCCCCAGTATCCTTCACTATAATAGTGTTTATAGTCACTCTTGGGCTCAACTTCAAACCAGCGTACACACACACACAGACATCCCCCTTCTTTGAATCTTTTTTGAAACAAGTTCCCGTATGACCTAGCCTTGCCTGAACTCACCACATAGCTGAAAATAACCCAAGATTCACAATCCTCCTGCCTCTGCTTTCCAATGCAATGCTAGGGGTCTAAACTGGGGCTTCGAGGCTGGTGAGATGGCTTTTGGGTAAAGACATGTGCTGCCTAGCCTGGCACCCAAATTCAATCCCAGGGACCCACGTGGTGTTTAGAATGAACTGACTGTCGCAAGTTGTCCTCTGACCATCACACGTGTGTCACGGCATGTGCGTATCCACTCCCACAAAAACCAATTCATTTAATTTAAAAAAAAAATAACACATGCACACACATGCATGCACACACCAGGGCTTCATGCCTACTAAGCAAGCCACCCTACCAACTTAGCTGCATTCCCAGACCTGTGTACTCATCTTCTATTTTTATTTATTTTTTGGCAATTCATACACGTATATAGTATATTTTTCTTAAGTTTTGTTTTTATTATGTATATTGTATGTTTCTGTATATAGCTACATGCACCTGAACATGGGTATTCTTAGAGGCCAGAAGCTTTGGATCAGCCTGGAACAGGACTTACAGGCAGTTGTGAGCCCTGACGATTCGGAACCTCTGAAAGATCAGTAAGCCCACGTATGATATATTTTCATTATCATTGCCGGTCCCTCTCTTGTTCCTTCCTACCCTATCTGGACCCTTTCTTCTTCTTCTTCTTTTATTTATTTCTTATGTTGTTGTTGTTTTTCTTTTTTTTTCTTTTTTTCTTTTTCTTTTTTTGGTTTTTCGAGACAGGGTTTCTCTGTAGCTTTGGAGCCTGTCCTGGAACTAGCTCTTGTAGACCAGGCTGGTCTCGAACTCACAGAGATCCGCCTGCCTCTGCCTCCCGAGTGCTGGGATTAAAGGCGTGTGCCACCACCACCCGGCTTGTTGTTGTTTTTCGAGACAGGTTTTCTCTGTAGCTTTGGAGCCTGTTCTGGAACTCATTCTGCAGATCAGGCTGACCTCAAACTCACAGAGATCTGCCTGTCTCTGGGATTAAAGGCACGCACCACCACCACCCGGCTGAACCCTTTCTTCTTCCCGACAAATCCCTCTCCAACTTCTGTTCCTTTTTTTATGACCCACTGAGTTTAATTAAGCTTGCCTGCAGACATATGCGTGGGGGTTACTGGATGGATTGCAGGCAACTTTCCAGCAACCACACTCTGAGTGAAGATGACCCCCCTCCCTCATCAGGCAGTAATTACCAAGAACCCCTCAGCTTGGGGTGGATCCTTGTATGCCCCTCCTCCACCAGGGTTTCTATTTCTGGGAGGCTCCAGGTATTATATAAAACTTCACATCCATACAAAAATCTTGTACTTTACCACGGAGATGCCCACTAACTCCTCGTTCCAGCCGAGTTGTGCAATCAGCCTAGGTGCCCATCCGTCAACCAATGAAGGCAATGTGTGTATGTGCAGTGCTGTTTTATCAAGCCGTAAAGAATGGAGTTATGTCATTTGCAGGTCAGAACTGGAGATTATGTGACGTGGAATAGGCCAGGCTCAGAAGGACTAATGTCATCAGCTTTCTCTCCTATACAGAATGCAAATTTTAAAAGGGAAGGCACATACAGGTAGGAGCTGTAGCTCGGTGATACAGGGCTTACCCAGCATGCATGAGGTCCTGGGTTCGATCCCTGGGAGTGGCAAAGGAAGGAAGGGAGCCTTGAAAGCACAAGTGGTTCCTCACTGGCTCTTTGTCGGTACTCAGTTGCCTGGGTTGACACATAGTGGGAGTTTTACAAATAGCAACTGATAGGCCACCTGAGTGCCCACTGGAGGCCTCCCATGATGCCCTATGTGCCCCCATTCCAGCAAAGCTTGTGCCTGGGAAGGAGTGCTCCCAGGACAGGACCACCTCTGTGCTGCAAGGTAATATAGACCACCCTAAAGAACTGCGGCAGTGACTGGGGCGGCCCCTGCTGGCTAAAGTCAGTATTGCAGAAAGCACTGAGGCCCTGTGAACCTACACGTGCCCGGGATGAGGCCAGCAATTGCCAGAGCACCTTCTGCGGCCTCTACACATCTTCTAGTCACCCTGAAGCTCCCCAAGACATTCCTCCTACCCAGGGCCAGTTTGTCACCTCGTTGAGCCTCCTGGATGTTAGTCGGCCCTCAACTTGTCCTGTCCCTTTTATTACCAAATGCCCTTGTGTGGACCACCTCGTAGAGATCTCCTTTTCTGAGAAGGAGCTGGACTGGTAAGCAAGTTGCAGACTGATTGGCGGCCCAGGCTAGCCTGTGGTTCAACAGAGGCAGGAGCCCTGCACGAACTGGGACTCCACTGGGCCCAGCCAAGAGCATCCTAGGACCCCTACATTATTATATAATATGGTGGAAATCTGCAGTGCCAGAACGCTAGCTCCTTGAACAACCAAGGTCATGGGCACAGACGTGAATAGCAAGGATTTGCCAGTGCAAACAGGGCAGTATCATAGCCTCTTTGCCCATCTGGTGACCTATCAAGAGACTGGGAGGGTAAAGGTGTTTGCGACCATGCTTGCTGACTCGAATCTAATCCCGGGACTCACATGATGGAAGAAGAGAACCATCTCTCACAAGTTAACCTCTGGGAGCCATATGTGCACTGTAGCAACACCCTGGCACACACACACAAATGTAAAATCTGCCCATCGGAAGCCTTGGCATGGCAGCACATGCCTGTAATCCCAGAGGCAGGGGGATCATGAGTACAAGGTCAGCCTGGCCTTGTAACAAAAAGGGAGAGAAAGTTCACCTGCAGAGAATACATCAGACCTGTCATTGTTCCCTAAACAATACAGTCTAACAACTGCTTGCGTAGCTACTTACATATTCCAAAGCAGTTGCAGATGGTGTAACGTTTACCTTTCTCCTCCAGGACGCATACATAGGTTGAACATTAACATACACAGATTGAGTTTAAGAGCTAGGGCTAGGGATATGAGTCCACTGGTGAAGTGCTTGGCTAGCATGCACAAAGCCCTGGGTTCTACCCCTAGCAATGCATAAACCAGACATGATGGTATGTACCTGTGAGCCCAGGCCTACAGAAGTGGACACGGGAGGCTGTGTCCAAGGGCATCCTGAGCTACACAAACAAGGTTTGGTTTTGTTTTTTGTTTTTTCAAGACAGGGTTTCTCTGTAGCTTTGGAGTCTGTCCTGAAACTCACTCTTGTAGACCAGGCTGCCCTCAAACTCACAGAGATCCACCTGCTACTGCCTCCTGAGTGCTGGGATTAAAGGCATGCCCCACCACCGCCCGGATCTACACACCAAGTTTGAGGCCAGCCTGGGCTACAGGAGATTTTGTTTCAAAAAGAAAAATAAGCTGTAAGTGATGGCCATTGTTGAACACCATGATTTTGACATCCGCAGGGGTCCTAGAATTAGTCTCCATTGAGACCAAGGGATCACTGTACTGTTTACGAAACACCATTTATTACATCAAGACTGTGAGGTAGATGTCAGGAAAGATCCAGAATATCCATGCACACATGCCTGCATGTGTATATACTGCTACACACACACACACACTTCTATTCACACAAAATTTAGATGTAAAAGTCAGGAGTGGGCTTCTCTCTAGTGTAGGACTGGAGAAGTACCCCCGAAGAACTTGGGTGGCTGTTATATATCTGTGTGCACAGACAGAAAGCGCCGTCGCTTGGATTCTCAAAGGGCACATAATCTAAATCTACCTAGATTTATGTTTTTTCCATCCTGAAACTTCTGAATGAGCTCAGGGGAGCCTATGAACGGCTTGGTCAGCACTGCCCCCTGGTGGAGACAAGAGGGACTGTGGGAAAGGGTCCTGTCACCAAGGTTCCAAAGGTTCCCAGGTACCGGATCTCAGTCACCAGCTCGACTTATCCCATGAGCATTCTAACAACTCTGAGGGGCCACTGAGTCCTCCGAGTCAATAGCCAAAGTCCCCAGGCAGGTGTCAGCTAGCTGTTACTGGTAGTAGGGTCCAGACTTGCTGACACAGTAGCCAGCAGCAGGGCTAGAGAAAGGCTCAGCAGTGCAGAGCACTTACTGCTGTTGCAGAGGACTGGGGTTCGGTTCTCAGCACCCCTAGGGCAGCTCACTACCATCTTTACCTCCAGTTCCAGGAGATCCAGCACCCTCTTCTGGCCTCCCCAGGTACCAAGGACATACATAGTACACAGACATGCACGCAAGCAAACATTCATATGTGTAAAATTAAAAAATAAATCTTTATTTTAAAAAGTAGTCAACTGTTAGTGAGGCCATGCAGGTGCTCCCCTTCCCACCACCCCAGTGGGGGAGAGAGAGAGAGAGAGAGAGAGAGAGAGAGAGAGAGAGAGAGACTTATAAGGCACCTACCGTGCCCCAAGCATTGTCTTAATTCTGAGTAACCAAAGATTAAGGAAAACCCAATTATTGTCCATTACCCACTCAGGTAAGTCTTGATATTTAGGTAAGTACTACAAAACGATCACACTGAGGGCCACGAGGGTTGTTATGTCCAGGGAATGGGTGGTGTGGTGGCTTGAACAAGGCGGCCCCCACAGGCTCACAGGTTTGATGCTTGGTCCCTAGTTCACGGTATAGCTGTTTTGGGGAAGGATTAGGAGGTGTGGCCTAGTTGGAGAAAGCGTAGCCATGCTGAAGGAGGTGTGTCACTGGAGGTGGGCTTGAAGGTTTTAAACACCCCCCCCCCGTATCATTCCAGTTAGCTCTCTTTCTCTCCTTCTACTTCTGACTTGTAGATAAGATATAAGCCCTCAGCTACTGCTCATCACCACGCCTGCCTGCTGCCATGCTCCCCCATGATGGTCATAGACTCACCCTCCGCAATTGTAAGCAAGCCCTTAATTAAATGCTTTCGTTGGTCATGGTGTCTCTTCACAGTAATAGATCAGTGACTAAGACAGGTGGTGGAAGTTTAGGGGTAGAACGGGTATAAAATTGAGCCCTGAAGGAGACTTAGGGTCTCAACAAGAGGAAACAAAAGAAAGGTATTCTGGGAAGAAGAGAAAGCATGTGCCAAGTCACAGAAAAACAGTCATGCCTGGGGCCGCATTCCTATCTGTTGGGATTGGCAGTGCTTGCATAGAATAAGCTGAAAGAATGAATTTTTTTAAATACTTGTTTATTTTTCACGTAAAATAAGTTGAAAGCATTCAGCCTAGGTAGCAGCGAGAGCTTCAGTCTCGGAGGTGCAGGACTACCTTCTGCTACAGCTTTCGTGTGCTTTCCCAACTTTCGGTCACTTTGGGAACCAAAAGAACTGCTGGCCTTTGCCCATTGCCAAACCTCTTGTTGGCTATTGCCTCTATTGCCTCAACCATGGATCCTTAGACACCGCATCCACCATAGCAGAGCTAGGAGTGACCTAAAGCTTTTCCAATAGGACCAGCTTTTAGATGGCACCAAAACTTCCTAACAGTGCCGCCCTGGAAGCATGTCTTTAGAGCATGAACCAGTGAGGGACAGGTGGGGACCAAACTATAGCCAGAGACATAATTAGATTTATTGGAAACAGCTTTGCATAGTACTAGAAGCCATAAAACAGTAAATAAATTTTTGTTTGTTTTTCGACAGGGTTTCTTTATGTAGCCCTGGCTTTCCTGGGGCTCACTACGTAGATCAGGCTGACCTTGAGCTGGCAGAGATCGTACAGCCTCTCTGCCTCACAAGTGCTGGGATTAAAAGTGAGCACCACCACATCCAAATGTGTGTGTGTGTGTGCGTGCACGCGCGCGTTAAGGCTAAAACAAACTTCCTGGTGTTACTCTAGAAGTTTGACCCAGCAGCAGCTAAGTTAGACTGAACTGGATTTCCTTATGCCTCCCTTAAATCAATTTTCTGCCAGTCTTAGCATTTGCAGAGACCCCCCACAAGGACTTCAACATCATCCCTGACTACACAGTGAGTTTGAGGCCAGCCCTCGGCTACATAAAACCCTGTCTCAAAAATTGGAAACAAAACAAAACATTTTTTTAAGTTAAAAAAAAATTAGGAAGGCTGGCCACAGTTTATACTTGCACTTCTCAAACAGGAGACTAAAGCAAGAGAGTGGCGAGTTTAAGGTCAGCCTAGGCTACATAGAAAGGCCTATCTCCAAAACCAGAGACAAATAAAAGAAGGGGAAAAAAAGATACCTACCGACAAAAACAAGGTCTATCATTCAAGAATCTCAATAACTGCTACTGGTAAGAAGGAAACCAGACTCAGAAAACGTGCAATGGTGCACATCCCCAATTATCTTTTCCTGCCACAAATCACTCCAAAGTTAATCAAGTAAAAGACCAATGATTTTATCTTTTACTTAAATGAATTAAATGTATTATTGTTACTTTTGTTATTATGTGGGGTTTTGGTTTTCTGAGACAGGTCTCATGTAGCCCAGGCTGGCCTCAAACTTGCTATGTATGTAGCTGAAGACAACTTTGAACTCCTGATCCTCGTGCCTCTGCCTCCTAAGTGCTGGGATTACAGGCGTGCGTTCCCCATGCCTGGCTTAATCACTTCTCTATGTCGTTCATACTCCATGGGCACTCATTATGTGGCCCAGACTGGCCTCCAGCTCTTCGTGTCCTGCCTCAGTCTCCCGAACACAGGGATTACATTGTGCCTGGCACTCAAACCATCTTATTGTAGTCTTAGCGTCCGTGGATCAGGAAGTCTCCCAAGCTATGCCAGGGGAGGTTGAACTTTGTCTTCCGATGTTTGGGGCCTCTGCTGCAGTCTTGAGTTGCTGGAGTCTGGAAGCATAGAGAGGCTTCTTCATCCACACGCCTAGCGCCTGAGCTTGGGTCTGAAAGACCATGCTTAACCGAGACTGGTGACAAATGGCCTGTGCACTGGGAGTGTCCAAATGAGAGTTCTAAGAAATCAGGGACAGCCACACAGCCTCAGAAGTGACACAGTGCCCCTTCCACCACATCCGCTGACTCAAACAAGTCACTATGGTTAGCCCAGATGCTGGAGAAAAATTAGACCTCTGTCTTAATGGGCAGTACCAAGGTCATACTGCCTGTGAGATGGGAGATGCCGTCATCTCTACCTTGGGGTAAATGACAGCTGGCCACAGTTAACAAAATGGCCGACAATGTTTAAGTGTCAAAAGTCATTGATTTTTATCAACAGTGATACTAAATAATTTACTATGGTAAAATCAAATCGAAACATGGTATTAGATGACAGTGTATAGACAGGGGAGGAGGTAATGGGAGCTGAAGCTTTTAAGACCCTTGCCATTGCTTGGGAGGCACACAAAGGAAATTGATCAGTTTTATCTCTCAGCAGATATGCACGACAGAAATATAACTTAACCACTGAAAGAATCAACAGCACGAGAAGAGGCAGGAGGCCGATGCTGAACCTCACCCCCACACGAAGCTCTCATTGCATGCTCACTTTAATCCAGAGGGCTCAGGAGAGTCAGCCCTCTGTAACCTGAGCATCTAGATCTGCAGAGCCAACCAGCTGCATATACAGAATATTCTAGAAAAGCAAAACTACTGACGCTGCAAAGATTCTCTTCTTGTCACTTTTCCATAGTCAATGAAGTATGTGAATGATTTGCAGGCTGGAGAGCTCTCTCAGTGGTTAAGAGCCCAGGCTGCTTCTGCAGAGGACCTGGGCTTGGTTCCCAGCACCCACACGGGGGCTCACAACTTTCTAGAACTCAGTTGTGGTTCCAGGAAACCCAATGCACTCTCTGGCCCCTGCAGGTACTGTATGCACATGGTACATAGGCATACATGCGGACAAAACATTCAAAAGAATTTTTATAGAATGGTTTTCCAGAGCATTGATATTGCACTAGGTATAATAAGCCATCTGAAGATAGTTTACAGTAGACAGGATGTGGGCTAGGGAGATGGCTCAGTGGGTTAGCACTTGCCACATGGCTGACTAGTTTTACGTCAACTTGATACAAGCTAGAGTCATCTGAGAGGAGGGAGCCTTAGTTGAGAATGCCTCCATCAGATCCAGCTGTAGGCAAGCAAGCCTGTAGGGCATTTTCTTTTCTTTCTTTCTTTCTTTGTAGCTTTCTTTTTATTTATTCTTTGTGTCTTTCCCATCACACATCCCAACCCCGCCCGTCTCCTTTGCCCTCGCATCTGCCCTCTACCCCTGCCACTTCCCACTTCCCCCTCCCAAAAAACAAAACAAAATAAAATGTAAAAGTGGGGGGGAGGAAGAAAGGGAAAACCTTGGCACAGAAGCTGTAGTGTGAGACAGTAGAATCATGCAGTAACTTAACCCCTCTATCCATACATCTTTACTTGCAGTGGTTCATTGCAAACAATCGCTGATCTGACTCTGCCCTGGCCTCTGTGACACCACTGGAACACTTCCTGGACGTTGCCTTGCTGCCCTGTGTCATAGAGATCCTGAAGCCGTGGGTCTTCAGGATCCCCCGCCCCTCCGTGTTCCAGCAGACCACAGATGGGGTGGATGTTGGGGTGGGCCAATACTTAACCCTGGTTCTAGGCCTGGGTAGTTGCAGGATCGGTGAGGCTACCAGCTCTCCCCCATCTTCACCACCAACCAGCATTGCCCTGGCTAGCTTACCCCTTGCAGCCATGAGCAAAGGGCAAGGCCAGTTCCCCGGCTTTCACATCCTCAGGGTTGGCTCTCTCACACCTACACCAGGACCAGCTCTACTGTGTTGCCCAGGTGAGGTATAGGGCCCACTCTCTGAGTACAGCAGCTGGTGAGGGACAGTTCTCTGGCTTTTATGACTTCAGGGCCAGCATTCCCACCCGCCTCAGGAGTTGATGAGGGTCTTTCTCCCCACACCTGCTGTCGCAGGACAGATGAGTAATAGGTACAGCTCTCCCATGCTCACAACTTTGGAGCTGACTCCCCTACACCACCACCATAGGGGTCAGCTCTACTGTGCTGCCCAGGCAAGGTGCAGGGTCCACTTTCCTGAGTGTTGCAGCTGGCAATAGAGAGGGTCAGCTCCCTCACCCACCACAGGTGGTTGGGTCAAGAGAGAGGAAAGGAATCTTTCTCTCAGTAGGGCATTTTCTTAATTAGTGATTGATAGAGGAGGGTCTGGCCCATAATGGGTGGGGCCACCCCAGGACTGATTGTCCTGGGTTCTATAAGGAAGCAGGCTGAGCAAGCCAGTAAGCAGTACCCCTCCACGGTCTCTGCATCAGCTCCTGCCTCCAGGTTCCTACCCACTTTGAGTTCTTATGTTGGCCTCTCTCAGTGGATGGGGGCTAAGAATATAATAAACCCTTTCCTCCCCAAGTTGTTTTTGGTCATGGTGTTTCATCACAGCAATTAGCCACCCTGACTATGACATCACGCACCGGGAGGATCTGAGTTTGCGTTCCTGGAACCCACAATAAATAGTGTGCACATCTGTAATCCCAGTGCACCTATGGCAAGATGAGAAGCAGAAACGGCAACAGCAATATCCTATGCCAGCTGTGCATCAGTGATGAGGATGTCTCAACCAAGGGAGAAGACCAAGACTGACACCAGAGTGTCTTTTCACCTCTGCACTCACACACAAATATCCATATGCACGCACAGACGCACACACACCTCATACTCACACAAAAACATTTTTTAGAAGAGTACACAGAATGTACATATGTGGTGCCCTCTAAGGGATTTGAATTTCCGTGGATTTGCTGCCTTAAGGGGGTCTGAGTCTCTCCTGTCAGTGTCCCTCATGGACACTGAAATACAACTATATTTCCATTTTACAGATAAAGAACTAGAGGCCTGGAGAGTTGAGTGAAGAGGAGACTGTACTTCTGACTATGACCTAGCAGGTGTGTACATGTGTGGGGTGGGTGCACATATCCAGGCTAGGTGACTGAGCATCACACTCCCCATCTATGGCTGCCTCCTCCCCCATCACAGCCAGCAGGAACCTGGGTTTGATTCCCATCACCCACATGAAAACCATCTCTAACTTGGTGTCTCCAGAGATCCGCACTTGAGAGCAGCTTTTCAGCCTCTCAACTTAGGTCACTCTAGGGACTAGACAGGAAAAGCTCCCTGAGCCTAGACAGAGCACAAGCTTACTCAGGAGCTGAGAATGAGAAATACTTAAGCTTGGGAATTTAAGATGAGCCTGGGCAGCACAGCAAACCACCATCTCAAAAAGAAAAATGAAGGAGAAAGAGAAAGAGGCAAGGAGAGCGGAAGGAAAGGAAGGAGGCAGAGGAGGGAGAAAAGAAAAGGACAGGGAGGAAAGAAGGAAGGGAGGGAAGGAAGGAGGAAAGGAAGGAAAGAAGGAGAGAGAAGAAACCAAGAAACCAGCTCACTGGGTGCATCAGGCTGAGGCTCAGGCCCCTCTTAGTCTCCTACATTTGCCCAGAATCCAGAGCCTGCCCAGCTTTCTCCTTGGATCATGTGTCCTCTCTGCCTTGCTAGGGGCTGGGGACGCCCTCCTTGTCTCTTTCATTAACACAGGAGGAGTGGGTTCTGTGTTAAGAGGGCAGGTGGGGGATCCAGCAAGACAGGCTGAATGCCAGGGAGACAGGGCCTAGACTCACCCTTCACCAACTGATTCTCCCCCAGGGGAAGTGACAAACACAGAAAACACATAGGCTCCAGACACAAGGTCCTCGGCTCATATGGCACAAAGATTACACTGACTTTTCTGAGAAAGGAGTATGTTGTTTCCCTGGGAGGAATACCATTGGAGCAGTGGTCCTTCGGTTCCTAGGACCCACTGCTAGCATGGAGACAGTGTGGTACTGGCTGCTTCTGAAGCGAACTGCAGGCTAAGCATGGCTCCTTCCTGTTACAACCTAGAGAGTCAGCACTGTGCGCACATTTGACAGATAAGGAAACTGAGGTTATTGAGGTTAGGTAACTTGACCAAGGTCACATATTTAGAAAGTGGTAGAAGCTTTCAAAATACTAAGCTGGGGAAATGCCCATCATTTGTAGAAAAGCTTTCAATAAAGCCTAAGAACCCAGGCTTCCAGTTAACCCTGCCTTACCCAGAAAAGTGAATTCCCCAGAACCCCCTGCACCCCGTGTGCATCTGGGAGCATGCCCTCGCTTGATATTCTGATTAACAACCGAGCTCTCGGTAAGCAGGGCTGACCACAGGAAGAAAACTGTTCGGAAATCAGAAGCGATGTTCTCTGCATTTACTGAGTGCTTGGAGATCCCCAGGGCTAGAGATGGGAGCGGCTGCATCTCTAGCCTGAGGGGCACAAGCTTCCAGGGACCCCCCCATCCAACCTCTGTAGCTCAAGGAAAAGCGAAGCACTCACCAACAGTATGGCCTCCTACCCCGTCTCAGTCTTGGTTTCCCCATCTACAAAATTAGAGGGTAGCAGACTGCGCGGAGGGAAATCCTATGGATTCAGTTGCCAATTCAGAATTTTGAACCCTGGAGGCTTCTCCTGCCAGGCATTCTTGGATCTTGGAGACCTTGGGGTGGAGCCTCATGGGAAGCAGGAAGGGGTCTCCTGCTCAGTTCACCATGGCTTTCCTGGCTGGACAACGCAGCCTGGCATTCTTAGTCAGCCCTTATGTCTCTGCTTCCCATTGACAGCTGACAATGAACCTGAGATTGACTGCTCAGCGAAAAGGAAGAATTGCCCTCCCACACCGAGGGATTCAACTCATTAGCGCATGCATCCACCTACCAGTGCGTGTGCCCGTGCCTCCCCACCGCTGACCCAGTGCTTTAACAAGGAGCTGAGGGGCCCCGCTGAGCCAATTCTTTGGTCCAAGCTCTACCGCAGTATCCTTGCTATCCCTCACTGACAGACTCCTTTTTGTGCACCAGACCCTAGGGGCTTCCCAGAGCATGCCACTGCGATGTAAAGCCTCCTCTGCTTCCTGTCCTGCCTTCAAGTCATCATTCAGTGTCTGAAAGGGAAGATGTTCCCAGTTGTCTCCTGGAGTCAAAGACCCACTCTGCCCTTGGGGTTAACAGGTGCCTCCCCACCCCCAAACCTCCTATCACATTTTTCGTGCAAGTCATAGGTGCTCCAAGTAACAGCACAGGGCACCAGTCTTCCCTACCTAGAGCCCAGGATGAGGATACAGACAAGTGTATTCTGTTCAGAGGCTCATCTGACTCCGTGTAGCCATGAGCTCATCCTCATGTCTGTCGGGTACACACACCCTGCATACGACACCGTGTCTCTGCCATTGTGTGTGCCTGTAGGACTCTTCCGGGAGAGAGCAGCCGTGTGCCTGCCTACCTTGGAGTTCAAGACAGATCTTGCTTACAGGGTAAACTTTGTGCTGAGATAGCAGCCAGGCTCAGGCAGTAGTACAGCAGGCCCCAGCCAGGTGTCCTGGGTAGCCAGGGAGATGAGCCAGCGGCATCTCTTTCTCACACCTGTCTTCAGGTCAAGATGAACTTGAAGCCAGCAGGGGCCCAAGTCAGAGAATTGCTGACTCTGCAAAGCCTCGGACACCCCTCGAAAGCAAGGAACTTCCTGCAGCAGAAGCCAGCTCTGTAGAGACCAGAATCCACACAGGTGACCTTCAGTTAGGCTCTTGAAGGGAGACCGAGAGATCCCTTCCTGCCAGCCTAGTCCTGGGCATTCAACCTATGAGAAATAGGTTAGAATAATAAATGCTGCTTGAATATGAGATCAGTAAAACCTTTGTTAATTGGGACCTCTGAGTGAGGGCCTGAACAATGGCCAGAGTGCATGTGCCACCAAGCCAATGGGCCTGAAAACAGATTTCAGGGTCTTGGGGCAGGACATGATGAATGAACACTGTTTCTTTTCAGGTTGACTTCAGGTATTTCCTATAAAAGGTACCATCGGCATCCAAGAGTAGCAGAGACACCGCCACCACCCCCAGGAACGCCAATATCAGGCTTTCAGAAAAGCGTTCATTGTACCCGCCTGAGTGTTCGGGATGCTGCAAGCTGGGAAGAGAGTGCTTGAAATTGGTGAGGGGATGGTAGGGTAGAAGGAGCCCTTATCCCTTTCCAGATGCCCCAGTCCTCCGGCCTCCAGCGAAGGGAAAGACAGTTCTGGATGCCCCAGGACCGCAGAATGCAAAGTCCCCTTGATCAGCGCTTTGTGCCCCCCGCCCTTCCTGCTCCCTTTTGGGGCGGAAAGAGGAACTGTGTGGGGCTTGGGGCTTTCAGCGACACCCGAGGGGCCCGCGGCGCTCCCGCCCTGGAGCTCCTACCTGGCAATTATTTGGGCCCCAGAGAAATATCGGTGGCCTTGGCTAACCGAATTATTCTTTCGGTTTGAGCCAGCTCCTCTTTTTGACTCAGATCCGGCGGGGGGGGGGGGAAGGAAAGCGCTTTCCGAAAGTCCCGCGGGTCCTTCGGGCTGGGAGAAGCTGCCGGGTCGTGCAGTCCCAGCTAGACTTGCTCATAGCCCCTGTCGCTGTCCCAGCAGTTCCCAACCCTGTATCCGCGCAGCTGCTGGCGCCAGGAGCCTGAGTCGGTGTCCCTTGGGTGTCCCGGTCATTGGGTGGAGGCTCGGTTGATCCAGCACGTGCTTGAGCCACCAAAATAGCAAAAGAAACACGCCTGGAAAGTACTCTTTCCCAACGAGTTTCGAATCGCATTTACAGGAAAAAGTCAAAGCCTTATGGGACTTCCTCACAGGCGACAGAGGGACATGGGGTTCTCTGCAGCGTTTTGTGCTCCCTCCAGTGGTCTCTGGGGCCCTTGGGTCACTAACGTTTTAGAGTCCCCCATCTCAAATCCCTGGAGACACAGGGCTGCCCAGCTGTTATTTTGCAGAATTTTTTTCTTGTAGCAGGCGACAGTTCTGCTTACTGCTCCTAGGACTGACTCACAAGGGGATGTGGGGATTTCTGAGCTGTTTCAAAATGTGCCCCGAATATTAGGGTGTTCATGTAGCCCTTGTTTATTTAAAATTTAAAACTAAAAAGCCCCAAGGCCAACAAATATGACCCGTGCACGCAGAAGCTGGGAGGGAGAGGTAGTCAGGGGCCTTCCAGGACCTAACGATCTCTACAGTGCTGCAGCTGGGTCCAGAACCCAGGTCTCATGGGTGTGTCCCCCCCCCCATACAGTCTGCTTTGTCTTGGGTTTTGGGTGACAGCGACAATTTATGAGTTGCTTCCTTCTGCCTGGCTCACTGTTAAAAGCTTTGTAAGAAATAGCTCTTCCAAGTTAAGCCTGCCTGGCAGTAGAGGTCTGTCATCCCAGATGCTGAGGCAGGAGGATTTTGAGTTTTAGCCTGACCTGGATAACTTAATAAGATATCTCAAAATAAAAACTAAGAGGGTTGGGGATGTAGCTAGACAGTAAAACAATTACCTAGTATGCGAGAGGCCCCAGAATTAAAACAAAAACAAACAAACCCTCATCCGGTGCTCCTGGTAGCATTAGGCAGCTGAGGACAACTATGTCACCACTGTGTCCCTCCTGGCACAGAGAACCTAGCAGATTTAAAGCCTTTGATTTTCTTGGGGAGTGAGATGCCGGCTATGGATCCTGCTAGGGCTGGTCCTGCCCAGCCACAGGCAGGCCTCAGACTCAGTGAAGGTAAGTACAGAGGTCATCAGAATAAAGATCTGGGTCAGAGGGTGCAGTGGAGCCCAAGGGATCCTGCACGTCCCTTCCACCCAGCCTCCTGGAGCAGTGTGGATACCCAGTAAAGGGATCCAGATGGGGCAGAGGGATAGAGCAATCACCAGTAATACAACAGTACCTACATAAGCTCCCATGACCCAGACCTGGGACTCTAGGGTCGTGGGAGCTTATGTAGGGACTGTGGTATTAATGTCCTGCCCTTCACGGCAAAATGGCACGGCCAGAGAGAGGATGTGCCAGATGGAGAGGGAAAGGCAGTCAGTGGGACAGAAGGGGCATTGTACCCCTCAGCCTCCCTCCCTGACCGTCCATGGATTCCTCATCTAGGGATCATCATTGGACACTTCACTCACTTCTTCCTCAATCTTTCCAGTTCATTTACTTACTGACCCTGAGGGTTCCTAAGCTCAGAATAAGACAACTTCATGAAGCCAGTTCCCCTCAGAACCTGAGTTTTCTCTTCCAGAACAAAAGGAGTGACCTGGAGGCACTGATGCTGCGGGAAGCAGAGTTAGGCAACTAGGAGGGACTGTTCCTAACAGAGAGATGCCTGCAGATGCCCACCAGTCACATAATGGCAGGGACTGTTCCAAGGAGCATGGCGTGTTGTGTGTGCCACAGCTGAGGAGTAGGCTGGAAGCAATAGGACACCTGCTTTAGATGGTGCGTGAGAGTTTGCTGGGTAGACCTGGTGGAAAGCAGCAAGTCTGGGGAGAAAACAGCAAGCTCAGAGGGAAAGGTATATGTAAATTCTTGGTATGAGCAGAGCACCACAGACAGTTTCCCAGTCTGGTCATATCACCAAATAAGTCAGGGAGATGTAGACACCAAGACACAATGCCTGGAACCATCATTGATCCCAGCCCAAAACAAAGAGAAGCCCTCTTCACAAAGCTTCTGCTTTCATCTGGGGCCAAGAAAAAGAGAGAAGGCAGTTATAACAGAGCAGAGCCCCACCAGGCTAGGACCTGGGTGAAGCCTACAGGGCATAGATGGGCAGCTGAGAAGAGACAGGCTGAAAAACTTTAGGATGTCCATGGTGAGTTAGCGTAGTGGCCCGCTTTGGAAACAGAATTCACCTGTAATGGAGAGTGAATGTGTATGCTTCTTTGGTTGTGAGCCTAGCCTTTAATGGCTGAGACATCTCTCCAGCCCAAGCCTGTATGTTTTTTGAGCCTGTGTGAGCTGTAAGGTTTTCTGTACACACCTGCATACACACACACACACATACACACTGTGTGAACACAGGTCAATGTCCATGCTAATTCTGTGACTGTAGTGACTGGAAGATGTACAATGGGGATGGGGAGCAGGTGGTTGACGAGGGAAAGAAAAGGGGCTTGCATGGTGTGGGGGGGTAGGACCACTTAGACCTGGTGTGCTCTTCCTGCCCACTGCTGTTTCAAATAATGAACCCTGTTACAACATCAGCAAGGGCTGTCCCCACCAGTGGCAGCTGCCAGCTGGATGAGAGCAAGATAATGAAAGCAAGTGTCTTGGGTCTGGGGGTGGGTGGGGGCTGAAGGAAGAGTAGGAAACAATGGATCTTGTGTTTTTTACACCAGGACCCCTTCAAGCATTACTTAAGTTTTTATATTTGAAAGACCCCTTGAGTTCATTATCATCAGGTATGGTGCTATCTACCTTTAATTCCAGCACTTAGGTGGCTGAGACAGGAAGATCAAGAGTTCAAGGCTATCCTGGGCTACTTAATGAGACCTTAAAAAAAAATCCCCAGAGCCCATCTGAGGAACAAGTATTAGAGCAACCTCTCTCCTGAAACCCGAGCTCCTGGCATGGAAGGGGTTAACAGTGACTGTTCAGATTAGGAATAAGTCATTGCCTTCTCACCCAGTTCTGGAACTGAACCTGGAACAGAACCTGGAACCCCACCAAGGACCCAAGTGTTCTTCAAGCTATGACTTGAAATCTGGGAACCCTGATCTGGTGGAGTCTCAGGACCCAACCCCATATCACCAAAGCCAGAGCCTAGGGGCCACTCTGTCTAGGCCTCCCCTTGAGTGATCAGGGGACAGGGCTTGGTCCCTGGTACAAGAAGGAGGCCCACGTGGAGGTGGTGGCGCACACCTCTAATCCCAGCACTTGGGAGGCAGAGGCAGGTGGATCTCTGTGAGTTTGAGGTCAGCCTGGTCTACAGAGCAAGTTCCAGGACTGTTACAGGGAAACCCTGTCTCAAGAAACCTATCTGTTGCTGCCTTTGTGACCCCCCCACATGTGTGTGTGTGTGTGTGTGTGTGTGTGTGTTGAACGTTTACTTCCTACCCATTACTTTACCCATTTCTTCTCTGAGGTAGAAAACGCTCTGCCATGGTTTGGATGAGAGTCCCCAAAGGTTACATGTGCTGACATTTAATCACACCGTCAGGTACTGGGGATATGGACACAATGGTGCTGGCAGGAGCAGGACACTCTGGGGGTGATTAGGGCTGTCAAGGTTGGGGGTGGGGTCCCTATGGAGAGACCAGAGGAGACACACTCATGCTTTTGGTTTCTTGCCATGTAATGTCCTCTGCCCCCTTGGGACTCTGTCAGTAAGAATCCATCACCAGGTGCTGGCCCTCAACCCCCAAACTTCAGAATCATGAGGCAATATGAACTTGACTTCTTCATAACTCAGTCCCTCTGTGACGCTGTCTTGGAAACGGTGGAGAGGCAAATCCACACACAGAATCAGCCGGGGCAGAAGCTATCTGCACATAGCGAGCCAGCCTGATCACCTGGAAGGTCTGTTTTTCGCCCTCACAGTAATCTTCCCAGCTAGATCCTAAGCCCATTTCAGTCACGGGAAAACTTATTAGAAAGTCAGCCACACCACTTGCAAGTGAGTCAGCCAGGACTGAAAAGTGTCTGCCTGGTTCCAGAGCGGGAGAGTTACAACCCAGACTAGTCAAAGAGTCTTTATAATACCTAACTCAGGTGGATATGTAGTCCATGGTGGACTGCTTGTCTAACCTCCTTGAGACCTGCGGTTCAAACCTCAGTACCGAAAAAATAATATAAATAATAATAAATGATAAATGATAATAAATAAATAGGTGCCTAATCTAGGTGTACTGGTGTGCCTCTAATCTCAGCACTCAGGCTGCGGCACCAAGGTCTAGAGTTGAAGGCCAGCCTGGACTAGGTAGTGAAACCCTGCCTGTTAAAATTAATTCCTTCAAAAGCCAGACCAAACTGTTACAAGGAATTTAGGGCCGGGCAAGGCTCCCTAGCCTCAGGTATTGCCTGGAACTAGAAGCCAGGAGGAAGTGTCTGGGTGTGTCAGGGGCCTTATGTGCCAAGAATTAGGATTAGGACCATTGGAAGGCGAGACCAAACCTGTGCCTTGCTCTGGTGACACACTTGGGGGTTAGAGGCTACGGGATGGAGGTGGGGCGCTGCTGCTTCTGGATCACCCGCACTCCCCAGATAATCACGGTGTCATCCTCACCTCTCAGAAGCCTAGCTGTAGCCCTAGACTGCTTAACACACGGCAGGTAGGGCACAAAAACAACTAAAAAGAAAGCGGGGAGAGAAAATATGAAAATCAAGGCAAACACGGCAGAAAGTTTAGAGGGAGACCTCGGCCGAGTATTGGGGACTCTTCTCGGTCTCTAGCCTCTCTCTCTCTGAACTTGTCCCTGAAGCTCTCCAGACATCAATTCTAGAATCCGGGGCAGGAGCAGCGAAGCACTGTCTCACCAGCTCCGTCCCATCGCAGGGCGGTCAAACTTTCCCTGAGGCCCTTAAAGCAGGGTAAACTGAGACGTGGCCGGTTGCCCTCTTCCCCGCCCCCACTCGCTGGTTCCCGCCCGGACGGAGCCCAAGCTCGGCTGGCAGCGCCCAGGCACGCGGCCCCGCTCCTCTCCCAGGCTGGGCAGGCCGAGCGCGGAGCCCGCCAGGCGCTCCCGCTCCTGGCGCTGCTGCCCGGGCCCGGAGCCCGTCTCTCCTGCTCTGATGTAAGCTGATATTTTAATTCTCTTACAAGGAATGGTGTTTAGAGAAATGACTTAACCGGATTACTCATCGTCGATAATGACTTGGCCCAGCTCCGAGGCTATTCCTAGACGTGACGCTGGAGGCTTTGATTCTCTCTTTACTTTTGCTCCCTCCCCACCTCCGCAATTCCTCCCCTTTCCCTCCCAATGCCAAGAAATTACAGTGTGAGCGGCGACTCCGCCCCTACACGCCCCCCAAGCAAGGCATCCTGGGAGATGCAGTTCTCTCTTGACGCTGGGCGCATCCCCCAATGCTCTCCAAGGCTTGTGCTGCTGAGCACTGGACAGGGTTATGTGGGAAGTAGAGGCCCCTTAGGTGAGACATGCCTCAATTTATCCATCTGTCAAATGGGAGAAGCAGTCAAGAACATTCAAACAGGACTGAAGGACCCTCTGAGACCTTAACTAATAGCGCTACTCTGACCTAACTGCAATCTTTCTCCAGTGCGTTTTGTACTGACTCCCCAGGTTTAGATTTACCATTTTGTGACAAACTGTGACACAAGGAACCAAGGTCTGGTTGCCCTGTTCCTAGGAACTCTGGCGCACAGTGAACTTTTCTTACTTATTCCAGATTGTGGCTGTGCCCATGAACTTGGACAGCACCTGTTCTCTGTTCCTCAATGTCCCAAGAGTATTCTGGGGACAAATACAGTGCCTAGTTTGTGGGGATCAGGTGACATGTCTGGTAAGACACGGGTGTGGGTGGGGTCTGATGTAGATAACACTGTGCTGATTCTCCAGCACCCCTACGGGCCCAGGCATGGGCACTTTGCTGTCTGTTAACGGCTATGACTGTGTCTAACTTGGTGCCAGCACACAGAAGGACAACATGACACATGTTGGTTGATTGGTTGGTTGGTTGGATGGATGGATGAGCACAGCATCATCTCCACCTTCCCTGATAAAGCACCTGTGCATCTGAGCGATCAAACAACTTGCATGAGGTTGCACATCTGGGCTGTGTATGAGTGCAGATGAAAACCCCAAATTCTTCCCTACCCCAGGAGGATTCAACTGTCACCTTTCAGGTGCAGGCACTTTAGCATCTTGGGTTTCTGTTGGGTAGGGCCAGGGCCAGGAAGCCCCCCACCCAGAAGCCAGCTCTAACCCAACACAGGAAGTTGTTCCAGATTCAGCAGGTTGGTGCAGAGGGGGATCGGAGCACCTGCTTCTAAGCACCCCTGGGGACAGCGATCATGCCTCTTCTCCTAGGAAATTGTCCCCTGGTAATCTGGGACCCAACCCTATGCTAACATTGCCACCTCCCCAGCCTCTCAACCCTAGCCCATCCCCAAAGGCCAAAAGCTATTCTTGTCTCTTTCTAAAAGACGCGTTTGAAACCATGAGCCCATTTTTTCCGTTCCCGGGCTTGGGTATGGTCTATTTCAAGCATTTGCTGTTTTCCATGAGTTGCGAATGCCACTGCGAAGCAAGCCTTTCCTGGACAGCTAGCATAGCAGGGCGGGGGAGTGGGGTGCAAAGCTGGGCCAACAGTTAAAAATACTCCCCCACTTCATTCCCCTTTGAAAACAAGGCCCCAGGGGGCATTTAGCAAAGGCTAAGACTGGGAACAGAGCCGTAACAGCAGGGGAGACAGGCTGCTTGTCCTGTTTTCTGAGTACACCACCAAAGAGCTTTGAAGGTCTCAGATGAAGCGTGGCACTGACTTTCCTGTGTGACTTCCAGCAACTTGCTGAACCTCTCTAGGCCAGTAAGGATGAGAGCTGCCCCCAAGGTCAGGTCGTTAGGGATGGACCAATGTGAGGTGTTAGAAGGTAGGCTTAGCCCAGTCTCTCCCCAAAAGTGCTCTCAGCAAGATTCCGGGGTGTGGGGTGTGGGGGAAGACTATGGGGAGATCACCTATAAGGCATAGATAGTAGCAGATGCTAATAGAGAAATGACCTGTATTTTAACTGTAGATATCTTTATGACAAAACCAGAATTGTATCAGCTTGAAACACACATTAAACCAAGTTATGTCTTTTACCAGACCATGGATACACGTATGTATGAGAAGAAATAGGGAACATTCTAAAAGACTATCCAATCTGATAAGGAGAGGGAGGAAACTGGATTTGGGGCATGGCCAGAGAGGACTGATTTATTTAACTCAATACTTTTCCTGGGAAGAGTGTGTTTACACATGAGTGGTGTTTTGTTTTTCTTCTGGAGGCTGGCAGAGAAACAACCCAGACACGGAGAGGCTAGTGACAGCTCACGCTATCCTGGGCTGGTTCTCTGTGGATGGTGGGTGATGGAGGAAGGTGGCTGTGCGCTGTGGGAGGGGTGTGTAAAATGAGGCTTGAGCAGCGGGAGTGTTTGTGTTTTTAGGGAAGCAAATGGAGGTGTCATTCCTCAGCAGGATTTATTAGCTGTTGTAGATCACTTTCTGTTGCAAACAGCTGCCTCGGGAGACAATTAAATTTAGATCACATTGTTCTCAGGTTGCCCCAGACAGGTGTTGACTTGCTGAGGCTTTGCACAAACAGCCCTGTCTAAGAGTACGCTCTCCTGCCTGGATGGTAGGGTCCTTCTCTCCAGAGGTAGGGTTAGCTGTGGTTTTGTCAGGCAGTGCCTGCCTCACTGATGCAAGGAGGTAGCAGATGGCCTATACTGTGACACTGAAGGCAGTATCCAGATCTCCATATCTAGCCTGGCATTGTGGCTGGTCCAGTCAATCCTTACCAAATGGATACAAGTGGAACTGAAAGAAGTTTCTGGGTGGTATCTTTTGGTAGATAGCATCTCGGCCAGTCTCAGATCTCTTGGGGTGGAGTGTGGCTTGTAATCTTGGACGTGGGAGGTACTGTTGCAATCATTATTCTGGTGATTATTCTGAGCAGTTAATAAATATTGACAACAATGTGTCTGTTACCAGATCTGTGAGCGCAGGCTGTTAAATTATCCCACCAAGCCCAGTGTGGTGAGCTTGCAGATCTGTCATTCCAGACCCATGGATAAGGGCCTGAGGGTCAGAGTCTCCAACTGCTGCCCAGTCCCTTTGTTCTCTGTGAATGGGAGCACCGGTATGTTGGGAGCATGCCTATGGAGTCCTCCTCACCTGTGCCCCTGTTTCCCGGTTAAGCTCTAGCCTGACCATATAGCTCTAGCTATATGAGCTAATTAATCACCCAGTCTTGTTTTGCTCTATAAAATAAGGACAATGATGGTGTGAAATGCGCAGAGCTGTATGAATATTATAATTAATGAACAGAATTTGATTCTGGGGGGTATTAACTACATACTAGAAACGGAGTTCAAGTCCAAGCTCTTCAGCTGCTGAGGCTTTCTGCTTTTAAATCTCAAGGCTCAGTTTCAAATAACCCACACAGGTCCTCTTGTCCCCATCACTATAAACCTCACCCTCTTCTCCCTCACTTCCTCTTTGCATGGCTTGTGGCTGTCACTCAGCCTACATGACATATGTGGACATGGGCACTATGGGCAGGTCTAGGGCATTAGACATGAGCTACGGAGGACTTTCTAGATTGGCCCTTGGTAGGTCCTTGTTAGGCTAACAGTACTTGCCTCTCTATGTGACGTTGAATAGGATGCAATTGGATCACTTCGGATCAATTCAGAAGCACTTAATCCCACCCAGTCTTTGGCATGCTGCAGAGTGCGGGCAGTTTTCTAAGACTCTAGTTTTGCCTCTGGGGAAACAAGAAGACCCAGGGCGGCCATGATTCTTGAGTGTCCAGCCTAAGCCCCTTGCTGAAAAGTGGGCGCACACTACAACTTCCAGACTTCCTCGGGCTCAAGGGGCGGACCCCGCCCGCCCCAGAAGATAGGATCCACCAATAGAAGTCCAGAGCACGGCGGGGCGGGCCCGGGGGCGGGACCGCGGGGAGGCGGCAGTGGAGCCGCAGCGCGAGTCAGTCGCGCCGAGAGCGCTGGGACCGGACAGCTCCGTTCGTCGAGGGTCTCCGTTTGGCGACGCGCGATCTCTCTGGGCCATGGGTAAGCGGCTCTCGGGTGGCGCCGGGGTCGTAGGGCTGGGGACCTGGAGCGATCGCAACCCGAGGGGAGACCCGGGTGTCTGTGTGCTGTCTTCTCATGGAAAGTCGGGGCGGCCAGGGGCTTCCCAGGCGTTTATCTCGAAACTCTCCTCTCTGGCTCCGGACTGAAATTCACTGAGCCGCCCACACTTCCTGCTGCGGTTTCAATCTCAAGCTGCTCTGGGCCCATTTGTTGTGACAGCTGTCAGCAGCAGCTTCTCGGCCGGGGCCCCTCCCTGCCCCGTGCCAGCCCAGCGCTTCTCAGAACCTGAGGCGCCCGGACCGCGCGCTTCCCACTGCTGCCGCGATTCCTGAAAGTGACTGCGCGGGTTTTGAAGAACTTGCTCAATGCCCTTTGAAGAATCAACGGTTCCTCTTTCTGCCGAGGGACATGCTGATGGTTTGACGGTCACAGGCTTCAGGTCTCATGCTCCTTCTCTTCTCTCTTCTCTTTCCTTTTCTTTTTGTTTTTCTCTTTGCCTTCCCAGCCCCTGGCAAGAACGACGGCTTCTTTTTACTTGCCTAGTCTTCTGACTTTTCCTCTCTTCCCTCGAATCCTTCCAGAGGGACAGGGTGGTGGCCCTGGACTGGGGGTGATTAGTGGAGAGAGGGCAGAAAGGCAGGCTGCCAGAGTGCAGCGAACAAGTTTGGCTTTGCTCTCAAGCTCACAACGAACTAGGGGCACAACCACGCCACCTCATCCTCATCCTCAACCCTCCACACTCCATGCCTGGCTGGGGCCACACTCTACACCCTGGCCCACAGGCACAGTGGGGTTGCCAACCCTGGACCTGGAAGGCCTCAAATTCATCCCAAGTTGTGCTGCTCTGGTCTGGATCTCCCTGTTCGCAGTCTTCTGCTTCAGAGGAGGGGTCACTGCTGCCAAAGGTGTCAGGTGCTCCTTGCCCTGCGCCGTGGACACTGTTGGGAATTGATATACATCTAAGGGACTCAGGGCCTAAACAGGATGCCAGGGCAGGGGAGGGCTGGAGATGTTAGCTAGAGGGTCCACAGCATTTACAGCGTCCAAACTGACTGCTTGGCCTAGAACCTGAAGTGACAGAGGCAGAATGGGTCTTACGGTCAACTCCCTCCCCCATCACTCGTCTTTTATTACAGTTAGAAAAACTGAGGCACAGAGGCAGGCTCAGGTCTGATAGTGAGTGAGATTTCCTTGACTTCCAAGACTCCTTGCCCCTCACCCCTTTCCGGGTGGCCTTCGTTGCCCTCGGTGGGAAGCTGATCCGCAATGGTCTGCATTCCCTCGCGGAGCAGGGTAACAGGCAGTGGGCTGGGGTGCGGAGAGTAGGAGGAGAAAAGTGGCGAGGTAGGGAAGTACCCTGTGTAGGGGTTCTCCCTCTACTGTTGACTCACCCCTCTGAGCCTTGTTTCTGCACAGGTGGGGTGGGAAAACCGGAAATGATCCATATATAGGACTGTTTTCACCAGACCTAGGGGCAGAGGGGCGGGGCGATGGCGACTCAGTCCTTCCAGGAGTAGAATTGCTTAGGCTATTCCAGAGCTGGGTAGCACTGGGCGTCTAGAATCTCATATTTGGTGCCCGCAGACCTCTCTCTGCCTTCATGTACCCTTCAGGGCTCTCATCTTGTCTCTAGCCACTAACAGAACTTATTTCTCCCTGCCTTGGCAGAGGTGCCGAGACTAGGCTGTGGCTGGTTCTGGATCCTCAGACTCTTGTCCAGCTGTCCTCAAGGCTGGCCCTTGATAGGACCCCCCCCCCACCTCCCCAAACTGCCCACTGGAGCAAGCCCAAGGAGGAGAATGCCAGGCAGCCAGCTTCTGGGCCACTGAGTGGACTGACCGCTTCAAAGGCTGTCTTTGTTTCCTCTCCAGCTCAGCTAAAAGAACTTAAGCCAACAACCTCAGGCAAGGGGGTGGGGCTGTGTCTGCTGGTTGTTATTGAGGTTCCTGTTGCCATTATTGTTGTGGCTGATGTCGTGTTCCCAGTCAGTGAGTTTTCATGAAAGGAAGTGTCACTTCCTTCCCATCACACTGGGGTAGGCAAATGAAAGAGAGAAGGAAAGTAGTACCCACGCCTAGCAAGCTTCTCAGCTCAGGGGAGGTGTGTGGCCTTGAACACCCTCTGAGCATCCGAGTCCTCAGAGCAAGTAGACTCATCATCCCACAGACTTATGTCAGTTTTTTGGGAGCACCCTAGGGAGAATCAGATGCCACGGGGACAGGCAGGTGTCACCAAGGATGTGTGCACATTTGCAACTGTGATTTGTAGGGGAAGCCTGTGTGCATGCTTTCTTCAGTTTAGAATATTGGCCATTGAGCCTAGCACCCCCATTATAGAGACGAGGGAGCTACAGAAGCAGAGATGGAAGTGACAAAAGACACACCCAGTGTGGTATGGTGCTGCATGCCTATAGTCCCAACACTGGGAAAGCTAGTCCAGAAAACTGTAGGTTCGAGGCCAGGCTGGGTTACATAGAGAGATCTTGCCCAAAGCAAACAAAAAGTCAAGAGGCATCCCTGTGGCACTAGAGTCCCTCCTCCTCCATCCTGCACAGTTTCAGCTGATCTCAGCTCACTGGCTGGCAGGGCAACGGGCAAGTTTACAGGGAGGGGCCTCTCCTTATCTCTTCGCCTATCCCATTGCCTCCTCACTGATTCCTCTACAGGATGCCCCCTCACCACTTCCATCTTCCCTTCTTTTACATAGAGCCTTTGTCTACTGAAACAGCAGTTCCCACTTCTTCAGGGACCCTCGGCTGTGTCCAGTGGTTTTCCTTCCTTAAAGGTTATAAAGTGGTACCCTGGATTGCAATGATGGGGCCCTGGGAGACTCTGAGGCCAGGCACATTGATTCTCATGGAACTTCTGCCCCTTCCTGTTTATTCTGGGCTTGGTTAGCTCAGCTGTCAATGCTGACTTGTTCCTGTTAGTGAAGTGGGGCTGCACAGAGCCACTCAGGCAATGTGGGTAAGTTTCTACCCTCTGAGCTTAGATGAGAAAGCTGAAGGTCTCTCTGCCTATTTACAAAGCTCTAGCTTTTAGGGTTCAGGGTCTTGGGGCAATCTGACTTCTCTAGTTTGGAATCTAGGCTTTGCCCCTGGAAAGGTGTGTGACCCTGAGGCAAGTTGTCGAACCTCGCTGAGCCTCAGGTGTGAATTCCATTCAAAGGAGGAAGATTCAGTCAGGCTTGTGTTAGATGGCCAGCCCTAGGCAGCCCAGAAGAGATTAGCTTTGGTGGAGCCGCTGCTAGTGCAGAAAAGGAAATGGGGAGTGGCTTGAAAACCCACCAACTTTTGGCAAGCTTGCTCTGATTGGAAAGAGAGGCTGAAGCTGGGCCTGTAGCTTAGAGTCTAGGGGCTGAGCTGCCTCAGACATCTTTGGAATTGACCAGAAGTCCGTCCAAACCGAGGAAGGATTGGGGCAGCCCTCCTGCTGCACCCTTCGCCACCGGCCTGGTGTCTAGGAAGGGACACTGTCACCCTCTGATGGCTTAGCCTCCCCAGGTTCTTGTGTGGACAGTGGAGTAAGGCGCCCCAAGGTGTTGTAGGGTGAAGCCCTGCCTTCCCAATCTAAAATTATTTTCTTTGCTACTTCCTAATTTTGCTACTGCTATAAATAGTGATGTAAATTCCTGATATGCACGATATCTGATATGCAGCCCCTGTAAAAGGGTCAGTTGACCACCAAAGGGGTCACAAGCCCAGGTTGAGAACCACTGTTTTAGAGACTGTGCCTACACACAAGTGTAAGTCTCAGATGGAGTGTTCTTCAAAGAGGAACCTCCATGTAGTGAACTCTGTCATAAAACCCCCCAAATTGAAACCACACATGGATGCCAGCACTCCACCGTGAGAGGAACGGAATAGAAAGTCCAGTAATGACCCCGGATATGCTTCTGTCAAGTGGGAGGCGGTGGGGAAAGTAGCATTTTGTTTACTGCAGAGGGCATTGCTCCACCAGCACTGGCAAACACCTGCCCAGCGGAGAAAGACATCGGTAGACCCCGACTCACACCCCACACCCCACACTCCATACCAGCAGAGAGTTTAGACGCGCTACAAGGACCCATCCATTCCCATTATCATTATCGTCTCAGGGATGGGAAGAGTCCTGCCTGCCTGATATGGTGGAAAGCAGACTGTGCTTTTTTTTTGGTTTTCCGAGACAGGGTTTCTCTGTAGCTTTGAAGCCTCTCCTGGAATTCGCTCTGTAGACCAGGCTGGCCTCGAACTCACAAAGATCCGCCTGTCTCTGCCTCCCGAGTACTGGGATTAAAGGCGTGTGCCACCATCGCCCGGCCAGACTGTGCTTTTAAAACATCCATCTTCTTCTCCACTCACGAGGAGGGGGGACACCGAGGCACTGGCCAGGAAGGGATCTCACACAAGCTCTGAGGTGAATGAAGTCTTGAGTTGTGGTAGCAGTAGGCAAACAGGGAGAGGTGGCTTTCTCCTGTCTTACAGGCAGGATGATCCTGGGCCACCAGTCCCTTCCAACCCCCTGTAGAATGAGAGGTGGGACCCAGCCTGCCACTCCATGTTTGGGCCTCGCATTAGGAGGTTCAGGAGCCAGACAGGCTGGGGCATTGTCTACTCCTGAGGCTGAGGGTTTCACAAAAGAACCTTTCCTACAAATGCATTACCTGGACCCCGTACCTATAAATGATTGGGGAAATGAGGAGTTAGGACTGCTAGGGATAAGACAAGGCAACCCAGCCCCCTCATCGAAAGCTGCAGAGGTCAGGGCCCAGAAGGTCCTGCCAGGAACAAAGAGAATGGTAGTCCTGGCCAGGAAAAAATGGACACCAAGTTCATTTGGGGACTCAGGACACAGTGATAAAGAAAGTATTTCCCTTTGTGGCTCAAGGTGGGAGCTCTGATCCCTCGTCCATTTGGGGCCAAACAGCTTGGATTGGCAACTTCCTTTCTAGTTAACCTGAGTGTCCTACTCTAGGAGATTTTCCCTGAGTGAGCATATAGATTCCGGAACTGAACGCAGAATCAAAACTAGAGATCACCTGCCTGATGGCTGTTCACCTGCAACACACTGGGATCCCTGGGAGCTTTCAATTCGGATGAAGCCCCACTCAGGCCCATAAGCACCCGTCTTTGAAGTGCTTCTGGGGGTGGAGGGTTGTCACGGTCCAACGGTGTTATTCTTTTGAGATCTAGGGACTGTGTCATGCTAACTCTTTAGCAGCTAGAAGCCCAGGTCACACTAAGGGATAGATGGAGAGTCCCTGCTGCTGCCGCCAAAATCTAGGGGCAACTGGGAGACAGGAGCGTGCAGAGGCCTCAGGCTGGAGGAGGCCTGGAACAAGATAAGCTTCTGGTTCCTAGACTTGGGATTCACCCAGAGGTGGCAAAGGACCCCTCCGCCCAGTCACAGAAGCAAAGCCTGAGGCACAGAGTTTCAGAGAATGTGGTAGAAAAGGAGGGGGCAGTTGTCAGTTCCTGAAATTTCTGGAGACTGACCATGAATCTGATATCAGTTGCCGTCTAAGACAGCACCCAAGTCTCTTTGGACTCTGGCAAGAGTTAGGAAGAGGGTCTCTGTGAGCTTATTTGGACACTCCATGCGGACTTTGCCAATGGTGACGATAATCACAGCAAGCCATTGAACCCAATGGCCAGACAGGTTTTGTCTTGAGTTCTGGTGCCCGAGCTGAAATGCTGAGCCTCATGACCTCTCTGACTTCAGTTCCTCCCTCTTTAAAATGGGATCCCTGTCGTGACAAAATGGGGGAATGTACTGGCAAAGCCAGGTACCCAGAGGCAGGGCCCGGTACAATGTGAGCAGACACAGGCATGGATGTCTGTACTGTGAGGACAACTGTCAATGGGAGGGCCTTTCAGGGCCTGAGCATCCTAACACAGCTCCTCTGGGTCATGTGGCTGTGGGACAGTGTCCACAAGGAGAGTCTTTTTTGCCTGTGTTGACAGGAAAATCTCACAACCTCCAGTAATAAGGGGTCTCGGAGCTGGAGCAAACCAAAAGTTGGTCCCATTGCACCAAGTTGGTGAAAAGAAAAGGCAAAGTTGCCAGATCACGCCTGTAATCACTTTATAGGTAGAGACGGAAGCTCAGAGCTTCCCTGTGCTTGGTGGGGTGGAAGGATGAAGCATAATGAAATGTGTGATATGTCACAGTAAATCTATTTCTTTGTATGTCAACCCCACCCCAAAAATGATTTAAAAACGTGTCTGTATAGAATGTACACAGGCTCCATCCCCAAACCACAAAAGGACAGATTAGCAGAAGATGTGAGCTTCTAGGCCAGGTGTGCTGGCTCATGCCTTTAATTGTAGCATTAGAGAGATGGAGGCAGAAGGACCAGGAGTTCAAGATCATTCTTAGCTCCCTAGGAAACTGCAGTCCGGGCTACATAAGACTCTGTCTCATAAAATGGGAGCAAAACAAGTTCCCTTTTAGTTGGACATGGTAGCACATGCCTGTAACCCTGTCCTACAGGAGGCAGAGGCAGGAGGATTCCTGCATGCTTTAAGATAGCCAGGCTACACTGTGAGACACTGTCTCGATTAATTTAAAAGATTTGGCTCCAGATCTGATGCCAGCCCAGCTCTTCACCTGAGGTAATTTGGGTTGATATTTTTACAGTGGCCAATCTGTGACATGTTTATAACCTCCTGACCAGACCAGAGCATCACTAAACATATGTGCATATGGCTTCTCTCAGGCCATTGTCACGTCTTGAGTCTCTGCCCTTCTTACCTGGAACATGTCTCGAATGGGGCCAGAGGACTCACAAGGCGTGGGCAGTCACAGATCAGTCATACTGGACAAGAAAGGGAAGGACTGGAGTGCTGGAGTTAGCTAGGCCTGGGAAAGGCCAACTAGAGGACAGACGGGATCATAGCTGTTGTGAACAGTCATCAAGAGCCTTGCAAGTGAGGGCAGCCTGGAGCCTAAGGGCCTACACAGGGGCAGCTGGCCGTGGGGGACTCATGGATGAAGTCTTGACAGCATTCAGCTGAGCTACTGTAATGAGTTCTGCCTGAAGATGGGCAGGATTGAGAGAGAGAATGTCCTCAAAACACACCTACTCACATCCCTCTGACTTGATCCTGGACAAGAATGGTGTAGGGGTGTGGCTAGAATAGACGAAAGGAAAGGGGGTGGCTGCTGAGCCGGTGTGTGTGTGTGTGTGTGTGTGTGTGTGTGTGTGTTGTTTAGAGGAACAGCATGCATGTCATAGCTGATACTGGCCAGTAGAGGGCACTCTAAAAGGAATATGAGCACCCACCCCTTCCATGGCTGAAGTGAGGGGACTAGTCCTCAGCCCACATTCCTCCTACCTGCATCTCACCTGCTCTCTTCTCATCTGTTCCTCTCTCCCAGCAGCACCTCCTGCCAAGGGGACAAGGGAGCAGCCAGAAGAGGGTGACCCCCTAGAGCTCCCTGTGTCCCCCAAGCCTGATGAGGAGCAGAGCCGGAGCCAGAGCCCCATCCAGCTGGAGGTGAGTTGGACAAACCCTAGACCTCTTCCCTGCTGGGCTCAGCCTCAAGGGAACCTGAGACACCCTGAACTCGGACAGGGAGAGAGTCCTCTGCCCCATGCTGCAGTCTTGAGGGGCCCCATGTTGACAGATGCAGGATCTGGACGCTAGGCAAGGCGGAACCTCACCCAGTTCTGTAGCAGAATTCTGCAAATCAAACAACCTTGACTCTGATCAGAAAGCAGACAAACACGAGTCTGCAATGTTCAAAAAAGATTCTCAAACCAGGAGGCGATGGCGCACACCTTTAATCCTAGGACTCAGGAGGCAGAGGCAGGGCGAATCTCTGTGAATTTGAGGCCAGCCTGGTCTACAGAGCAAGCTCCAGGACAGCCAGGGCTGCACAGAGAAACCCTTGACCTGAGCCTAGGCACTAAGCTCACAGTTGTACCCAGGACAGGAGGCTGGGTGCTCTCAGGCAGCCTAGGGTTGGGACCTTCGGATGACAGTGGTTCCCAGTGTCCAGCTGCTCATCAGTGGGGTCCATCCATGCCTCCTGCTCTCTCCCCAGGACTCGCCTGAGGCTGGCGAGGAGAGGGAGGAAGAACAGGCCTTCCTGGTCAGCCTCTACAAGTTCATGAAGGAGCGACACACGCCCATCGAGAGGGTCCCCCATCTTGGCTTCAAGCAGAGTACGTTCCAAGGGGAGGTAGATTTAAGGGGGCAGCCAGGGGATCTTCCCAGACAGGACAACAGGCAAGGCACCTCAGCTCCAGGTGACCCTGGATGCCTCCAGCCTCCAGGGGTTGCCTATGAGAAGGATGTCTCCCTGAAGGCCAAGGGGGGTGGAGTTGGGTGCCCATCCTCTCCTCTTGACCATCCGGCCAGCCCAACCCATCCATAACAGTAGTGGGAGTGTGTGGGTTGCAGCGCCTGACAGCCTGTCTTGTCTCTTCCCTTCAGTTAACCTGTGGAAGATCTACAAGGCGGTGGAGAAGCTGGGGGCCTATGAGCTGGTAAGGAAAGGTCCTCAGCCATAGCAGGAGCCAGGGAGCAGGGTGGTCAGCAGGGCTTCCTGGCCTGTGGATGTGAGGAAGATCAGCATTCCCAGGTCCAACCCAAGTGCTGTGGGAGGAGGGACTGGGTACTTTGCATCTCAAAGCAGGTTTCTTCCCAGCCACATCTGGTCCACCTTTTCCTACTCCAAAACCTGCTTTGCCCAGCAGTCAGGTAGCTCCTGGGAGGGAGAGCTGGTGAGCACCAGCAACCCTCTCCAGCATCCTGCCTGTGGCTCTTGCCCCTTCCCTGCACGGGGAACCTGGAGCAGAGAGGGTCCCGGTGGCCCATCTTCTCTGGTGTTTTGCAGGTGACAGGCCGCCGACTCTGGAAGAACGTGTATGATGAGCTGGGGGGCAGTCCAGGCAGCACCAGCGCGGCCACATGCACGCGCCGCCACTACGAGAGGTACGGGGTGCCCAAAGGGTGCTGCATACCTAGGCCTTCCCCCTTCTGGGGTCTTAGCAGGTGTGCGCTAAGTGAGGTACAAAGACGGTATATAGACAGATATGCTGCTGTACTGGGGGCGGGCAGGACATGTGTGCCACAAGCATGTCCTTGTCAGGGTCAGGATCTGCAGCGAGACCAGGAAGAGCTGTAGCGTGCTCTGTGCCCCGGCAGGGAGGAGTGGGCAGCTTTGGAGACAGAAGGAGTTCTGGTGGGGAGGAGTCAGAGGGCCTTAAGAAAGTCCTGCTGCGAAGAGCAGCTGCCAGCTTCTGACAGACACACTGGCTCTTCCCCAGGCTGGTCCTCCCATATGTGCGGCACCTGAAGGGGGAAGATGACAAACCACTGCCCCCAACCAAGCCCAGGAAGCAGTACAAGATGGCCAAGGAGCTGAGGGGGGACGATGGGACCACGGAGAAGCCAAAGAAGGCCAAGGACTCAGAGAGGCAGGTGGACCAGGTAAGCGCCGAGCATGGTGAGGGTGTTTTCACAGCCCCAATGCCTATTCTGGCCATGGCTGCTGACTCCCGCTTGGAATGTCAGGAACCTGCTTCAGCGCAGGAGCTGGCTGAACTTTGGGTATTCTGAAGACCAGCTGACACCTGCTCACACACATGACACTATGCTGGGATTGCTGGGATACTACACTGTATCTGCTTGGGACGGGCATTTTGGAAAACTTTTGACCCAAGGTGTTGCTGGGTGCCCTCTGAGGCCTGCTACCTCCAGATCTCCAGGTTAGAAGCACAATCCTGCACCTGACTCTAAGACAAAGTCTTTTTCTTATTCCAGACCACGCCAGGAAAGACCAAATCAGATGCCACTGGTCTGACACAGCCTCCAAGCCAGGGGCCCTCAAGGGATAGCACAGAAAAGCTAGGCCCAACATCTGGGCCCTCTTTGCCATTCATGGGTGCTAGCAGCTGTCCGGAGGCCTACAAGCGGCTCTTGTCCAACTTTTACAGCAAAGGGACGCATGGTATCATGTCACCACTGGCCAAAAAGAAACTCCTGGCCCAGGTCAGCAAGGCAGAAGCCTTGCAGTGCCAAGAAGAGGGCTGTCGTCATGGAGCAAGGAGCCCCAGCAAAGACCTTCAAGAGAGTCCCCAGAACCTAAGAGGGCCAGCTGAGAACTCTGAACACCAGCAAAACCCTCAGGAAGGATTGCTGCCCCCCAGTGGCAGCACCAAGGTGGAGGTACAGGAGGGGCCCCGCCCCACAGCCCCTACTTTCTCAGGCTGTTTTCATGCCTACCCAACTGAAGTGCTGAAGCCTGTCAGCCAACACCCTAGGGACTTCTTCTCTGGCCTTAAGGACAGGGTGCTGTTGGAACGGCCTGGTAAAGAGGAAGGGCTGTCAACCAAAGAGCCCCAGCTGGTGTGGGGTGGGGATGCCAACCGCCCCTCTGCATTCCATAAAGGCAGCTCCAGAAAAAGAAGCTTCTACCCCAAGCCGAAAGCCTGCTGGGTGTCCCCCATGGCCAAGGTTCCTGCTGAGAGCCCTGGAGCCCTACCTCTCCTCCCCAGTAGCCCAGGCCTTGGCAACAAGCGCAACTTGGAAGAAGAGGGCTTTGCTCATGGTGGCAAGAAACTGAGGGCGGTATCTCCCTTTCTGAAGGAGGTGGATGCCAAGGAGTGTGGGGGCAAGCCTGCAGCACCTGGTGTGGCTGTATCCTGTCTACTGGGCCCAGCCCTGGGGCCCACCCCTCCAGAGGCCTACAGGGCAACCATGCTGCAGTATCCTCTGAACTTTGCCAGTAGCCCAGACCTTCTGAAGGGCCAGGCCACACTCCCCTTCAGTCCCCTGGTCATCCCAGCTTTCCCAGCCCATCTCCTGACTACGACAGGCCCCTCACCCATGGCTACCAGCCTGATGCATTTCCCCTCCATGTCCTATGATACCATTCTCCGCAACAGACTGGGCCCAGCTTCATCTGCCTGGCACATGCCACCCGTCACAACCTATGCGGCGCCTCACTTCTTCCATCTCAACACCAAGCTGTAGGTCGGAGCCTACTGTGCTTGCGTTGTGAGGATCCAATGGGCCCTCAGGAGGGCAGGTGCTGCCGGGAACCTCAGGCCAGAGCCCACTGCCTAGAAGTCGATGTTCCCTGCCCACTGGCACAGATAGGGGGTGTCAGTAGGCTTGACTCAACAAATCAGCCTGAGCCCAAAGCCCAGGGACCAAGTTGTGGTAAAATCACAAAAGTACCTGAGCTAGAAGTATTCTCTCTCCACAGAGGCCAAGAGGACTGAAAGGTTAAGGGAGCTAGATAGCAGCTCAAGGCATCCAGGTTGGCCATGAAAAGTCCAATAAAAAGACACTGGTGTGATTGTACCCAGCTCTGAGGTGTACAGCGATGGACTTTTGCAAGGGGAGGTGAGGCAGGAGCAAGCTTGTGGATGTGGTCACCCATGTGGAGCATAAGATGAAGCGATGCCGTTCTGGTCTGGATGTTACCACCCCACTGGAGGGCAGGCCCAGAGCGAAACTCAGCCTCTTCTGCCCAGATGAACAGACAGGGCACCTGGCTGTCGAGGCTGTCATGGTACAAAGCCCAGAGCACACTGGTGACTTGGGAGACACGAGGGAGGGACTGTGTGATTCCAACCCTCCAGGCTGAGCCCCAGACCCAGTCCCAAGACGCCTATGCCCTGCATCTTTGAGCCAGCACTAGGAAGGGAGCTGCTTGCTGTGTTGTTCAGGTTGGTCTCAGACTCTGGCCTACAGAATTCCTGCTGTGGCCTCCTGAGTAGCTGGTATACAGTGTGAAGGGAGGCTTCTGAGGGAACTAACACAAATCCCAAGTCATCTGTCCCGGTAATGGGTAGACTCGTGAACGCTGCTGCCTCGTGCTCACAGTGACCTGCCGCCCCCACACCCACTTTCCTGTTCTCCATACTGGATTTGGGGTGAGGGGAAGAGGGGCCCCATCTCTGCCTGGGAATCTGTTGCCAAGCCACAGTAAGTTTCAGCTGTGTTTGCTCCAGGGGCCCACAGAGAAACCCTATGGTTTAGCACCCTCCTCCCTTAGAGATGGCTTGATCTGCCAGTCCCAAGGAGACTGTCAGTACAGCTTCATAACTGTTCCCAGGAAGGTAGTGCCACCAAGGCCCACGGATGCCAGTGAACCACGTCAGCAGATGGTTACTGATCTGCATCATGGAAGCGCATCCTGTTCCTGACCTCAGGCCATGGGTAGGAGGGCAAGTTTTTATGGCCCCCTTAGTTCACAGGTGGCATGGCTAAGGCCAGGGACAGGAACTGTCATTGAGGATGCCTGGTTTGGGGAAACAGGTGGTCAGGGGAGCTGTAGCACAGGTGTCCTCCAGTACCGGGCAGCCAGAGTGAGGAGGGGTGTCCAGTGATGCGCTCAAGCATCTTCCAGCTCCCCCTCTTCCTTCTGGAGGCACTCAGGTGCTGGCCTGTGTATGTGGATGACTAGTCCTGAGCGCCTGGCTGTCCTACTGTGCCATGTGCTGTGGACTGCAGCGGTGGCACCCTCTGCAGGTACATCTGGGGAATGCAGTGGATGGGTTCCTGGGCTGGACTCTGCTACCTCTGCCTAAGCAAAGACACTAGAAATGAACACAAGTGGGCTTCTTGGAAAACTTTGGAACTCTGCACTGAATACCCACGTATTTGCCTCACGTGCAAATCCTCCTTCTCCTTCCCACTGTGAATGAGAAAACTGAGCCCAGAGGGGACTGCAAACACCATGGTAGCTGATGGGGGGTGCAAGCCACACATATCTCCCCATGTTGGTACTCGTCCCTGGCAGGCTGCCCCAGAGGACCCACAGGCCAGCAGAAGTCTCAGTGTCTTGTGTTCAGTGTGTAATTTGTGTTCAGGGTCTACTTTCAAATTTTTCATGGCATTTGAGCTGCTAATGGGAGAGGAGGCAGAGGCCACCCTGGAATTGGTGCTGATCCCACCCCTACCTGTCTGAATCAGCTTAAGTGTGATGAGTTAGGCATTAGGCAGGCAATGCCTTTGTTTGCTTTGTGGGGTGATGTTTGCTGCCCCTTTAACTGTCTTGGGTGTTCAGCTTGGTGGCGTTAAATGTGCATTACCTGCACTGGCCTGGTGTCACCACCAGAGTTTTAAACAGTGGCTAAGAGAGTTCTTTAGAAGACCTTAAGAATGGTTTTGGGAGGGGGTTGATGGAGAAGCAGAGCAGCAAGTCCCCAAGGGAGTGGCCAGAGAGTGGGGTCCAGGAGCCAATGGGCCTGTGGGGTTGGGATAGAGGGACCCAGAGGTGACTCAGGCTGGGTTTGGTGCCTTCTAGGCCGGGGGCAGTTGGGCTTTTACATGAAATAAAAGAAAGATGGAAGAACATCCTGGCTTCCGGAGTTTGTTTTTTGCTTTCTTTCTGGTGCTGGGGAGATAAGGCTCCAGGGCATGACGCATGCTCAACCAGCTCTGACCACTGAACTGCATCCCAGCCCCCAGCCTGTGGCAGATGGTGGGTGGATCTGGATGCTCAGGAGACTAGAACAGAGCAGGGAGCTTCTCCTTGGAGATGGAGGAGACAGCATCTAGACCCAGGTCTGCAGATGCTGTGGGCACGTCTGGTCAGTTTTGTTGTTTGTACTATGAGTGAGCGAACGTGGGTGTGGGCTGGGCTTGGAGAAGGGCGAGTGAGTGACCTCACAGAGTGGAGCCAGGCTGGCCAAGGGCACAGCTAAGGCATCTGAGAAGCTCCAGTTTCCACTTGAGGTTACTGGCATGAGTATCATTGCACCCAGGAGGCCAGCTGGATGCAGTCTTAAGGCAGGGGACAGTTAAGCCTCACTCCAGTAGGAGCTGCAGGGAAGGGCATAGATATGCGACCAGGGAGTGAAGCAAGTGAGGGCAGAGCTGGGAACAGGTGGCCAGACCTCCAGACCTGAGGTCCTGGTGAGCTGTGGGCACTTGAGGGGGTGGGCTGGGGCGATGAGAGGATTGGCTGCCTGATGAGGCAGAGCAGGAGGTCACGGCAGCCAGGTGAGGTACACAGGCACCAGTCAGAGGGAGATGGAGCCTAAACAAAGGCACAGTACAGGAGGCAGCAAAGCTTAGTCCTCACATGAAGTTGCTGGGGTGGCCAGAGCCTTAGGCTGGCAGAGTGGATCTTAGGGGAAGCCAGAGACAAGTGAGAAACTTCCATGGCTTTAAAGGGATTTCAGTTAAGAGCAGAGGCTGCCTGAGATGTTTCAGTGTGTTTGTTTGTTTTCCAGTGTGGTGGATGGAACCCAGAGCCTTGTATATGCTAGGCAAGTGCTCTACCATGGAGCTCCATCCCAGCCCTTAGGTGTTTAAAAACAACAGAACTGACAGCATTTAAAACATTGCGTTTCTTGCCAGGCCGTGGTGGCACACACCTTTAATCCCAACACTTGGGAGGTAGTGGCAGGAGGATCTCTGTGAGTTCAAGACCAACCTGGTCTACAAAGTGAGTTCCAGGACAGCCAAAGGCTGTTACACATAGAAACCCTGTCTTGAAAAATCAAAAACCAACCAACCAAACAAACAAAAAAAACCATTGCGTTTCTCTCGAGTAGCCACATTGGATGACTTTCTGAATCAAGACGGGAGGAATCCATCTACCATAGTCCTTCCGCTCCTCTGGTGCTCAACCCTTAGGGCAACTACGAGTTCTAGCCAACCATCCTGGTTCCCACCACTCAAGGTGGAGCTGTAATACTGTTCAGACACTAGGTGGCAGCTGCTGTTCTTCATTGGTTATAGAATCAAGACCAATTTTCTTAGCTAATGACTCCAAGAACGTTACTGTTCAATTCTTCAGATAGCTCGCTGGTCTGGCAGGGCCAGTGAGGTGGACACATGTGAGCACAAGCTCCCGAGACGAGCGTCACTCACTGAGCCACCTGAACACCTGCATTCTCTGACCCAGACTGTCATTTCGAATGGGCTCTAGACCCTGATAAAAAGCAGAAGACTGCTGAACATACTCCCCAGCCTACCAGGGGCAGCCCAGCCTCTTCCGCTACTCCTGGAAGCCACCATCTGCCTGGCCCTAGCTGTGGGGCTCCCCTGTGTAGGAAAGGCATCGGCATACTGCAAAGAGAGCAGGGAACGGGGGCTACCAATGGGGGTCTTCTAAAGAGGAACTCCTACCTCTACATGTTCAGAGGCTCTTTCCTACCAATAGGCTTCTTGTTGCATGCTTGGACCTTGGGGTGGAGAGGAAAGACCAGGAAACTGGAAGGCAAAGGGATTCTGACCTATACTCTCCCACAGCCAGTGCACCAGTGACATTCTTGGGTTCCTTCCTTGCAAGCAATAGAAATGAAGGCCAGTCAGGCAAGAGAGCTCCTGAGGGGCTCAAAGCATGAGAGAGAGCTGAATACCAGGCCGTGATGGACAGACTCAATGTGAATCCTGTTGTTAAGAATATTTTCCTAACGCAAGCTCTTCACTGACGCAAAATCCCAGTCAAACCAAATCAAAACAAGCCAAATTAAGAGATATCCAGGTTTAATGGGAGTTCCTGCACTCTCCGGTGGCCCTGGGAAGCAGTGCAAAAGGAACCACCCAATGGGAGGAAGGAGACCACGTGTTCCTCTTTTGGGTGTTCACTTAAATATTCTTGGGAGTGGTCCTGACCTGGCCTGCTGGTCCGGGGCTAGGATAGATGCAAGGGGCTGGGGCCTAAGCTCCCAACTTAATACCTGTATTAGTTGCTTTTCTCACTACTGTGATCAAATTACCTTCAGAAATCACTTGGAGGAGGGATTACTTCTTTGGTTCACATTTTCAGAGGCTTTTATTTAGCAATGGCCACTGGGTCCTATATGCCCTAGCAGAGCATCATGGTGGCAGAACCACATGGCACGGGAAGTTCTTGAGAGAGCATTCAAATCGGGTATAACCTCCAAAGACATGCCCCAGTGAGCTACCCACTCCGGCTCTGTCCCAGTTCCTAATTTTCAGAACCTTGCAAAATAACTACCAATTGAGTGTACCAGTGTGTGAGGTACAGCCAGCTCCTAACACAGAGGTTGCCATGGACACGTTTTCAATCTGTATTCAGTGACATTTGCTGGTGGCTTGAACTGAGTTGAAGTCGTGATATTTGTGCACTCCAGAATGTCCCGTCTGCAAAGCTTTTGTCCCTGTCCCCTGAGCTGCTGTCCCAGGCAGTGGTTAGATGACCAGCAGCAAGCCACAGGCTCTGCCTGCCATCCTTCTCGTGAGTCTCAGTCCTGGGGGGCTCGTTAGAAGAGAAGCGGACTCTGAGTCTTGTGCTACCTGTGCTGAGGCTGAGAGTAAGCATGTGCCATGTGGGTCGGAAGGCTGGTGACACCAGGTGCACCCCCTTTCTCTGTCTCATCTGTATTATCAAGTGAGTCGTTTAACCTCAAGAGTCAGGGTATTTAGAGAAAGCTCCTTAAACAAGGGCTCTATGAATGTGAGTCACCGCTTCCCTTGCCAGCTTGGCCATGCCTTGTCCTGTCCTTTACCTTACCAATTTTGAAACCCCTGCATGTGTTCTGACCGCTACCCTTTAGCTTGCCTTCTGAGTCAGAGTCACTCTGACTTTTGGATAGTGTCTGGGTCAAGAATGGCAAGTCAACCTTTGTGGTTGTCTGCAGCTCTGGACTGACTCATTGTGAAAGTGATGCAATTGATTAGTAATGTCTGCCAAGGCCATAGGAAGGGGAGGGGAAGTTCACCTGCCACATCGGTGCCATCTTTGTCTGGGGCTTGATGATGGGCTGTCTGATGCCAGTCCCTGACCTCACTGCCACATCTCAGCCTGGCTCTGGTGGTTTCCCTCCCACAGGAGCAAAGACTATCCAAGAAGCCTAGGTTGGGCATTGCTTGCCATGAGCTATAGTTTGATGCCTAGGTAGTAATCAGAAAGGGAAGCAATAGGGAAAAGATGTTAAAAGAGGTCTGAGGAGACCTGGCAGTGATGGCGCACACCTTTAATCCCAGCACTCGGGAGGCAGAGACAGGCGGATCTCTGTGAGTTCAAGGCCAGCCTGGTCTACAGAGCAAGTTCCAGGACAGCCAGGACTACGAGAAACCCTGTCTTCAAAAACAAACAAAAAAGAGTCTGAGGAGATGGCTTAGCAGACTTATCAACCTCTGTTTCCAAGCTTGATGAGTTGAGTTTGATCCCCAGGATTCATATGGTAGGAGAAAAACTACTGGACCTCCGTATGTGCGCCATGGCATGCATGTACCCCCCCCAAACAAACAAACGTAATCAACTGGGGGGAGGCAACCAGAGGAGAAAGATACTTTCAGCAGTGGGAGACATGGCTGGGATGGAGAGGTGGAGCTTACCATGTCATTTGTAGAGTGACTTTTGAAATAGGTCTTGGGCGTAATCAGTAGGTGATAAGCTAAAATAAGCATGCCAAAATCCAGCTTTGATCAGCTTACCTTGCTTAAAAGTAGCCCACAAACTGCACTACCCCCAAATTAAAACCCCAGTGTCTCAGTTTGGAAAGTTCTTTCTTCAGGCTTCTGGTTCCACTCCTCATAGCAACCATGCTCTGCAATTCTTGCCTGGGCTGAGCCCTGGGGTTTAACAGACACTGTCCCTTCTACCTGACATTCTCTCACTTACATGCCTCACCCCAAAGCCTCTTCCTCCAGGAACCCTGGCTCCCATCTCAGATGTCCTCACAGCACCCAGTGTTTCCCCATCCTGCCGGGCAGACCTACATCTGCTGCCCCACCCTGCCCAGACTGTTGGGTCCCTGGGACCACCCATGCCCCTCTGCTCACCTCCAACTCCATGGTATATACCCATAAAACAGGGGTTCTGTCTTCGCTAATGCATTAGAGCGCAAGTGTCCACTGGAAAGTGTCACAGACGTGTGAGCCCTGCTGCTTTGGTCAGTTCCCAGGGGATTCTGACATGTGCAAGAGCCAGAGAGGCTCAGAATGGTGGCCCAGAAGAGCAGCTCTTTCCACCACTGGCTTGATCAGTTCACTTCAGCTTTGGGAGAGGGCTAGAATTCTTCCTGTAAAAATATGGTCCATGTCCCATTCCTTCCCCAGCTCTGCACACATGGTGGAGACAAAGCAGACACTTCTTTTACTTCAGGGACCTTTCTTTCCACTTTGGGACTAGATTCATGGTTTTCCTCACTATTTATTAAAACAGAAAAATGAGACTTGGGATTGTAGGCCATCACTGGTGTGTGTGTGTGTGTGCACGCACGCGCACATACATAAGTCAGTACAGATGTCTACACACACGAGATGAGTGGGGAATCAGGATGATCTCAGGTGTCCATCTTGTGTGTTCACTGCTGCCATTGTCTGGCTAGCTGGTGCAAGCTTCTGGGACATCAGGATTCCTGTGTCCACCTTCCATCCTGCTGCAGGAGCTCTGGGATTACCTACACAGGGTACTACTGGGGTCAGCTCTCTACAGAGAGACTTTGGACTGACAGCCTGGTAGGTCCTCTCTGGTAGAGCACGCTGGGCCTCCTCCGTTTTTCATCTTCAATGTTTGAGTTTTTGGGATGCTCAGGACTAGGCTGTTCGTCTGGACAAGGGTATTTGAAGTTCTGTTGTAACCATGTACCAGAGCAAGGTAAGAGACACCAGAGGAGGCAGAAGCTCGAGAACACTCTAATGTAATTTGTGGACAATGGGAAATAAAGTCTGTATGATAAAGAAGCCACAGAGGGAGAATTCTAGATAATTTTTGTGCTTATAGCTATTGATCACAGCTAAGAAAAATGGCTCAAAAGTGTTATAATAATAAATACACTTAGCTGGGTGGTGGTGGCACACGCCTTTAATCCCAGCACTCTGGTGCAGAGGCAGACAGATCTCTGTGAGTTCAAGGTCAACCTGGTCTATAATAGCTAGTTCCAGGACAGGCTCCAAAGCAATAGAGAAACTCTGTCTTGAAAAACCAAATAATAATAATAAATACACTAGATTATATACTTGGCCCAAAAGAGAGGTGGTCTCTTCATGGGTCATTAAATGATTACACTATCTTGCAAATAGAACTTCATTGTCAAATATCAGGAAAATGGCGTGTTCAATCTTTCACATGTTTACACAATCAAGATACACATATATTATTATATATAATACATATAAAATATATAAAAAGAGGCACACTAACTCCCTATTTAAGGCAGTATAATCTGTGCCTGAATCCAATGGAGATGTCAGAAAGATTTTTAAATTTTTTATTTTAAGTGTAAAGTGCTTTGTCTATATATTGCATATGTATTTGCATGTATGGATGTGTATCACGTGTGTACCTGGTGTTGGCAAGAGGCCAGAAAGGGTATAATATCCTCTGGAATATCTGTAACTGGATTTACATATGGTTTTGAGCCACCATGTGGATGCTAGGAACTGAACCCAAGTTTTCTGCAAGAGCAGCCAGTGCACTTAACCATTAAGCTCTATCTCCAGCCTTGAGACTTCAAATTTTTAAAGTGCATCTTGATTTAGTCCTGCCGGTTAGCTTGTAAGAGTCCCATTCTGCCGGTTAGAAACCCCAGATCTAAGGAGTACTCTCCTTTTGAAGATCTATGAGCTATTAATTGAATTGCCCGTGACATTCGCTCTACTGCCTAATCCTCACACTCTGCTGGGGAATGTAGATGGTTTACTGTCCATGCCCTAAAATGCCTTCTTTTGCATTCTACTGGCAAGCAAATCAGAATTACTTTTTATCTGTGGATCAACAGATTTGCAATTAAAAAGAAACAAATGGCCAGGCAGAAGGTGGCTCACATCTTTAATCCCAGCACTTGGGTTGCAGGTGATCTGAGTTCGAGGCCAGCCTGGTCTACAAAGTGAGTTCCAGGCCAGCCAGGACTACATAGAGAAACTATCCCCCCCAAAAAAACCAAAACAACAACAACAACAACAACACAAAAATAACAACAAAACAAACAAACAAACAAAAACAGCCCAGCAGTGGTGGTGCACACCTTTAATCCCAGCACCCAGGAGACAGAGGCAGGCGGATCTCTGAGTTCGAGGCCAGTCTGGACTACAGAGTGAGTTCCAGGACAGTCAGTGCTACACAGGGAAACCCTGTCTCGAAACAACCAACCAACGAAACAATATTATAGAGCAGATTTCACCAAGTATTTAAACACTTGTCCACAATCTTTGAGGAAATATTGTTCTACTTTGTTTCCTACCACATCTATTTAAGACTAGCCTAGACTACAATAGCAAGACCTTGTCAGAAAAGTGAAAATGAAATCAGACTATCGGTCAGTGATCCACTCCCAGAACTCACTGTAGAACATGAAGGAGTTGCTTAGTCATTTCACTTACTGCTCGCACGTCTTGAAGACCATGCTCTTGACAGATTGCTGTCTGCACCTGTAGGGTTGAAACTATGAATAGAATACTATATAAACAAATATGTCAGTCATATCATATGAAAACTACTATGTAGCCAAGGATGAGCTTGAACTTCTGCTCCCCTGCCTCCAGCTCCAGAGTACTGCTATAACAGATGTACAGTTCACGCCTGCTTTAATTTGGTGCTGGAGATCAGACCCAGGGCTCAAACATGATCACTGAGCCACATCTCCAGCCTTATTGGCCTATTTTCATCATGTGTGTGTGCATGTGCGAGACTAGGGATGAACTTCAAGTGTTTTTCCTCAGGAGACACACACCTGTGGGTTTTTGTTGCTCCTGTTTTGAGAGAAAGTCTTTCAGCTGGGACTTGGGACGCATCCGTTAGGCTAGGCTAGCTGGCCAGTGTTCCCAGCTCTGGGATATATATGTGTGGACCACCAAACCCAGCTTTACATATATATAATGAATACAATATTCTGCCTGCACGTATGCCTGCAGGCCAGAAGAGGGCCCTAGACCTCATTATAGACAGTTGTGAGCCACCATGTGCTTTCTGGGAATTGAACTCAGGACCTTTGGATGAACAGACAATGCTCCTAACCACTGAGCCATCTCTCCAGCTTCTTTCACAGGTGTTAGAGACAAAACCCAGGTCCTTTTGCAGAAAACACTTTACTGAGCGAACCATCTCCTCAACCTCATCTTGTTTTAAATACAGATGTTTAGTAGTATTTGTTCTTGTGATTTTTTAACTTCTAAACTTCCTGTCCAACCCCCTCCAAAATGCTGGAATTCCAGACAGGCACCACCATGCACAGCACCTTTGCCAAAGCTTCCTGGCACAGGAAGGACAGTGGGCAGAGTATGGCTTCCCTGATTTGTAACAAGAAAGCTTGCTCAGCAGTAGAGACTTTAGATAACATACACACAAACACACATACCACTACACTTTTCAGTAACTACAGCTTTGAGTAGAGCTGCATCCAAGACATCCCTGTCTTCCTTATGGGAAGTCTAGCCTTCATGCTGAGGAAGTGACTAATGTCTGCAGTGGATCAGGCAGCCTATACTTGCACAAAGATCAAAAGAAAGTCAAGAGGACAAAGGGAATTGAGAGTCCAAAGAGAGGGCAAGAAAGAGAAGGCAGAGAGAAGCCTCCTCCTCCAGGGGCAGAGGAATGAAGGTGGGTGACCGGCACCTACGGCTTTTCATTGATGATTACCTAACATCATGATAGTTACCTAGGTCCCTCCACACTGGTCCTCCTCATGTCACAAGTACCATTTTCCCAAAGGTGTCATCAGTCAGATGAGACACACAAACCAGCAGGTCAGGGGCTCCAGTGGTTTACAGAGGTCACCGTGTGTGGGGGGAAGACAACAGGGCATGGAGTTTACTCAGCCATTTGTCTATTTGAGCGCAGGTCAGTAAGGAATTTGTAGCTGCTGGGAAGAGAAAGTTCACTGATGGGAAAGCTTCCTGAGTTTTGTTTCCCTGTGTATTCTTGGCCCTGAAACTTGATGTAGTTTAGAACTGAAGCTGGAAGCTGTGTTTTCCTTATCCATGTTTTCCCCAAGGATGGCCTTATCAAACTGTTAGAGACCTTTGAAAGGAAATGATGCCTGTCTTTGCTTTTTTTTTTTTTGAGACAGGTTTCTCTGTGTAGCCCTGGCTGTACAGCTCTGTAGCTGTAGACCAGGCTGGTCTCAAACTCACAGAGATTCATCTGCCTCCTGAGGCTAGATGCTTCCCTGCCTGACTTGATGCATGGCTTAAAGATAAGCTTACATACATTTAATGCTTCTGAAATTCTCCAATTAAGCAATTTAAATTTATAACTTTCAAGGTGCAAAAAACTCGAGAGGCAGTCAGATCACTGAGTTCAAGGTCAGCCTGATCTACAAATAAGAGTTCCATTACACAGAGACCCTGTCTAGAAGAAAAATTTTAAAAAATTTTATTAGATGTACTTATCACATTTTTGCCTGCATGTATGTATTGCATCACATGTGTGTCTACAGCGATCAGAAGGCAGAACTGAAGTTAGGATGGTTGTGAGCCACCACGTGAGTGCTGGGGAACTGAACCCAAGTCTTCTGCAAGAACAGCACGTGCTTTTCACTGCTGAGCCAGCTCTCCAGCCCCAGCAATGTGGGTTTTTGTTGTTGCTTTGTTTTAAAGACAGGGTCTGGAATTGATTATGGAGCCCAGACTGACTGCCCTAGATTGCTTTCTATGTGATAAAGACTATGACCAGAGCAAGTGGGGGAGGAGAGGGTTTATGGCTTACTCATCTTGACCAAGAGCCCATCAATGAGGGAATCTTGAGGCAGGAACTGAAAGAGGAGCATGAAGGCAGAAACTGAAGGATGCTTACTGGCTTGTTCTCCTATATAACCCAGGACCTCCTGCCCAGGGGTGGCACCACCAACAGTGGGCTGTGCCCTCCCCCATCAATCATTAAGTAAGAAATGTCCCACAGCCTTGCCTTCAGGCAATCTGACAAAATGCTGAAGCATAAGTTTTGAGTTTATGTATTTTATATAAGAATATGATCCTAGAAGGCTAAAAGGAAAAAACCTTAACCAGGTCAACTTAACAATGCTTAGTTGTGGGGCTGGCAAGACAGCTCAGCAGTTAGAACACTTCCTGGATTTGCCAAGAGGACCTGGGCTTGGTTCCCAGCATCCACATGGCCGTTTACAACTGTAACTGCAGTTCCAGGGGACCTGATGCCCTCCTCTGGTCCCCGGCACACATGCCACACATACATACATGCATAAGTGGAGGCAAAACACTTCAACACAGAAAATGAAACTTTGAAAACCCCAAATATCCTGTTGTATAATTGTGCAAATAGTTCTCAAATTGGGCCGTCCTCAGAATCAGAACAAAGTCTAGTTACGCTAACTGGGCAACTTAGCCAAGCTATCTCAAAATAAACACACAGCTCAATGTCAGTGTTTGTCTAGCAAGACTGAAGCCCTGGGCTCAATGTCCAGAACCACACACAAACTCTTCCAGGGCTGAGAATATAGCTCAATGGTAGACTACTTAGTAGGTGTGAGGCCAATGCCGAATGTTTTAGTTAGGGGGAGATTTGATTGATGTGCTAAAACATGGGACTATGGACAACTGGGATAGAGAGGCTTTATTTTGTCTTACAACTCGCAGGTCACTCTCCATCACTGAGGGAAGCCAGGACAGGAACTCAAACAGGGCAGGGACCTGCCTCATACAGCAGTCACAGATGGTGCTGTTTACTGGCTTGCTTTGTTAGAGAACTCAGGAACACCTGCTGAGAGGTAGCACTACCCACAGTGAGCTGCTCCACATCAATCACAAGAAAATACCCACAGGCCAATCATGGGTGCATTTTCTCAACTGAGGTTCCCTCTTCGAAAATGACCCTTGGCCATTTAGCTTGGTATCAAGGTGCCATAAAACTCACCAGTGAACTGGATCTCCAGAACCAACTCCCAGATGTTTCACTGTCCCTTTAGTCAAATGAGACTGTTTTTCATATACTCATGATCTTTTTTTTTTTGTTTTTCAAGACAGGGTTTCTTTGTGGCTTTGGAGCCTGCACTGGAACTAGCTCTTGTAGACCAGGCTGGCCTCGAACTCACAAAGATCTGCCTCCCGAGTGCTGGGATTAAAGGCATGTGCCACCACCGCCCAGCCTGATACTCATGATCTTAAGTGAAATTTTATGGCAATTTTTGACAGCTTGCTTCTCCCAAATCAAATCCTAAAACTGCCCCAGATTTCCCACAGGACCCCATATCACTTTCTCTTTTTACCTTGGAGAGACTGAGTGCTAGGAAGAATTCATTCCATCAGACATTACTAACAAGTTGCCAGAAGCCCTATCATGACCATCGGAAGAGACATTCTGAGTAAAGTGCTAATGACATAGATCGTTCAGCAACTATGCACTGCGAGTCTTCACTCCATCAGAGCCATCAGTAGCACTGGTGGCTTCTCATATTAATTCTATTTACCAGAGACATGGACTGCTCTGCCTGTTAAACAAAAGCAGTATAGTGTTACTGGCTAATATCTGTTAGTTTTAAATGTTTGCTCAGTTGAACTTTTTTTGGTGGGGCTATGGGGGACTCAATTTGCATGCTAGGCCCTGGCTGGACTTTCAGCACCATAAACAAGTTATGTCATATAATGTAACACCTCAGAGCACACATCAAAAAGGCTGTATAGGGAGATACACTCAAAGACACTATAGGCCAATCAAAGCTGCATTCTAAAAAAATGTTCAAGAAACCCACAATGGCAGAAAAAAAAGAAAACAAATACAACAGAAAACAGGAACTAAAAGGGCAGACTGAAGCCCTGACATATCTATAATTATATGTGATGGAAACAGTCTAGAGCCACCAATTGAAAGATCGTCAGAGGGAAAATCACATGCTAAATGCAGTCAGTCCACTAGACATTCACATTTCATATAATCATATAGGTGAGTTTAAAACAAAGAATGGAAAAAGGAGTACAAACTCTAATCAAAAGAAAGCCAACGGACTGAGTGCACCCCAGTGTGTACAGGCTCTGGGGGTGGGGGGTGCCAAGAGACAGAAGTCAGAGAAAGATTAAGACGGACTTCAGGGCAAAGGCTTACAGAAACAGACAAGGATAGGGACATTACACAATGATAAACAGGTCAACCCACGAAAAAGACAAAGGATTCCCAAATGCATTTGTACCAAAGAACAGAACTGAAAAACAGATTATAGTTGGAGATTTCAACACTATCCTGACAAAACATGGCAGAATACCACCAAAGATACTTAAGAACGTGGCTGCGAGCAAAATTTTACTGACATCTTATAGAATCTAACGGCATCAGAATACACATTCCTTAAGTGTCCCAGAGCATCGGACAAAGTGGACTATACCCCAAGACTCAGTAAATAAGACTGACGATATAAAAGGCACAAGTGGTAGTGGGGATAAGACAGCAGCTCTCTCATACACACTGCTGCTGAGAATGCACTGGTGCAGCTAGTCTAGAAACACTAAGACAGGCTTTTATAAAACTAAAACTTTACCACAGGACCCAGTAATCACACTTCTGGACATTAACCCCCGAGAAGTGAAAACAAATGCCCACATAAAAACTGGGTGCAGTTAAAGACATCAAGATGCCTTCCCCCAAGTTCTCTGGCCTCAGATGCAGAAACAATGTAACGGAGGGAATATCATATTTTGGAACATGCAAATACTGTGTTGCTGCTGTAGCTCTAAGGCCTTCCGCCTACAGAAGTGGACCTGTAACAGATGTGGCTCAAGAAAGTGTAAATGGAGTGTGAAAACCAAGAGACAGCACACTGGGACTGGACAAATAAGACATCGAAAAATCACCCAGTGCATATTCAAACATGGATTCTGAGAAGGAACAGCAGATAAAACCAAGAGAACAGCTGCTACAGCATCCAGTTAATCTTGAAAATTTCAATGACTGATCTTAAGCTACATGCTCTGGCTTCAAAAACTGAAGGAAAAAAAAAGATCCCTCAACAGGCTATTGCTTAAGCTGTGGCATACCCACACGATGAACACTACTCAGCAATAAAAGGAATGAACTATATTAAACTCTCACACAACTTGGCTAGACATCAAAGGGATTAAACCAAGGGGGAAAAAAGAGACAACTCAAAGGTCATGTACTGTACGGCTCTATTTATGTATTGTTCTATTTACAGAGCTATAGAAGGGATCTGTGGTTGCTATGGGCTAAGATGGGCAGTGACTATTAAGGGGTAGGACAAGAACCCTGTGCAGAGGGAAGTTATACCTTGACTGTGGCTGCAAGAATACAGTGAGAGAACCACATATTGAACCAAAATTTGCTCATTAAAAAAGAAAACTGTGAGCCAGGCGGTGGTGGCGCATACCTTTAATCCCAGCACTTGGGAGGCAGAGGCAGGCAGATCTTTGTGAGTTCGAGACCAGCCTGGTCTACAAGAGCTAGTTCCAGCACAGGCTCCAAAGCCACAGAGAAACCCTGTCTTGAAAAACCAAAAAAAAAAAAAAAAAAAAGAAAGAAAGAAAACTATGTGCGTTGTATGTCATGGTACAATAGTGGACGTCAGAGGAAAGCTTTGGGGAGCTGCTTCTTCCCTTCTACTTTGTTGAGGCAGGGTCTCTTATTTCTGCAGCTGCACTGTGAACTCCAGGCTAGCTGCTGGCTCACAAACTTTTAGGGAATTGTTTGCACTTTCTACCTTCCTGTAGGAGTGCTGAGGTTACAAATGCATGCAACCAATCCAGCTTTTTACGTGGGTTTCAGGGAAGCAGGCTTGGGTCATCAGGCTAATGAACTAGCACTTTTACCCTCTGAGTCATCTCCCCAGTCCTTAATCTCCTCATTTTGGTATACTTGTCAGCTGCAATGCAAGCAGTGGGGGGACACAGGTGAGGGCACACGGGCCCCTATCAGTCTTGAAGCATACACATAACAAAACAGATCAATAATTCATGTTTCCTGATTCTTTTAGGAAGGCAGTGGTATGAACTGCATGACTCACTGGATTATGGAGTGAGTGGGAATAAGATCCAGCCCCTAAGTAAGCTCAGGTCAATTGGGCTGTTTTTTGAGACAGGGTTTCTCTGTGTAACAGTACTAGATCTGTACACCAGGCTGGCTTCAAACTCACAGAGATTCACCTGCCTCTGCCTCCCAAGAAAAAGGTGTGCACCACCACCACCTGGCTGTTTTGATTAAGAATTACAGTGCCTAGGCCTCAGTATCTGACAGCACCAAGATAACCTCAAGTACCATCTCTCTCTCTCTCTCTAGTCTGCCTCCACTACACAGGCAATTTCCAAAGCATGCAAAATCAAATGAAAACAAGGTAAAGCAATGCAAAGTTGGTTGTTTTGTTTATTCTTCTTGCTAATGTAAGATCAGAACCATCACGATGGCTCACTTCTTTGAATTCATCCACCCCCAAATTATTATGGTGATACAACCAAAGGTGGACAAGTCTCTGTCCCTGTGACCTCTTCTGAAAGCCACAGACATCTTCCACGGGGCATTCACAATACATCTGTTGCCCAAGAATTTAAAGCCTTCCTGATCCTTCTACATACTCCATAAGAGTATTACCTTCTGAGGCTATGCCCTCAAGTCTGCCACAAGGTGGGTAGGGTCAAGTGTCTTTCCACATTCCAAGTAGTGTGGTTTGAGATGGGATCTGAGGAATGTGATCTACAGACTCCAGCCACTTCCTGTCGGTGAGTCCCTCAAGGTGAAGATCAGTGTGTTGTAGCTCCCCTTCCTCAGTTTTGCAGTTCTTCAAGGTATATAGGCCATGCCTCAGAAGTCACCCATGGGATGTACATAGATTCACCACCAAAGCAGGATACAAGTTTTCTTTGGTTCCAGAACACAGGGGCAGCATCTTCTAGGAGCAGCCCTCCAGTGTTGTTCAAGATGTTCTCCTAAGTCACAAAGGGTGCTCAGGGCCCCCTGCCAACCTAAATGATCCCTCAAAGTTTCCCAGAGCCCCACAGTCTTATCCTCTCTTTTTTGGTAGTTATATGCTCTGAACTATGAAGCTAATAACGCCCCAGCACTGGAGGCTTCTTCCAGATTTCATACCTTCTCAAATTCACTCAACACCTTCTGAATTTCAGAATACAGCACCACTCTGTGAAGCACTGCAAGTGCAGCTCCACAGCCAAGGCGAGGGTGTGGAGTTTGGAGACCACTCTCTACTCCTATCATATGTCTCTGACCTGAATTGCCTGAGGCTCCTCAACACTACATGTTCCACTCAGATTACAGGGGAGGCCCTGTGAACAAAATCACACTTGAGTTGCTTTATTTCTCACTTGACAGAAACTTTCTAAGTATGAAATGGAAAGGAGCCTGCTCTGGAACAGAAATTCAGAGTCAAGCTCCAAGCTACATCTATCTGTACAGTGTCATTGGAAATCAAAGACTCAGCTCTATCTTTAGTGCACACATCAGCAGAGACCATGATCTGCAAGGCTCAGGCTGGCACACAGTAGTCACCACAACCTACTTCTCAGCAGAAAGTCTAAGTTCTAAGGAAAGGAAACAAAACTCTGAGCACAGCCTGCACTGTCCTACCTTCCCAAGCTTCCTATAACAACAGTGAAAGCAAGTTAGCTGGTCAACCTGCTTCATCCCCAGGCACTAGAGAGGATTCTCAGGGGTTCAGGTTTTCCCTTTTACTTGGCTAATTCCACTTCTTGCTAATCTTCAAGTGTCCTCAAGTGTCAGGAAGAGTCCCAAGTCCAAACTGTCAGCAGCATAGGGTTTGTGGGTGTCTTGCCAATCATTTCCTCTGGCTGCTCCATCCCTCACCTTCAGTCTTTGGACCCATAGGCTTTCTGGTACAGGAAGTGCATAAAGCATAGTGAAGAAGAGAAAGGGGCCTGGTAACTACCGTTCCTCACTTCCCCAGCAGCTAAAGGACTCAAAGCTGACAGCCCAGTTCTCCCTGCCTTCATCACGAAACTGCAGTGAGCAGTTCTATACTGACACTGGGGTCAAATTACATTAGTACTGGGGAAGAAATGCCAATAATCCATACATGGCGAGTCCTGCTGGGGATTCCAGGAACCAACCTGCTGGCCCTGGATAGCGCCCCCCTTGCTGGCACTGTTATCACCTGGCCTAATGCCTTCTCAAGACCCAGAGGCCCAACCCAAAAGACAGCTGGTAGAGAGGTGAAAAAGACTGTCTTAAGGAAGTCTTCACTCAGATGGCTCAGCAGGACCACACGGTTCACCTTGAAGCAGCGGTCACCAACCTGGTAAGGACATATTGCTGGCGTAGTCAGGGTGCCGGAGGCAGGCGCTGTGAGGCAGAAGGGTGAAAAAGTGTTAAAGTTTGGCCAGGCTAAACCACTGCTCTGATCCAATCATCTCACTCCTAAAACTCAATCCAATGTAATGATCAATAGGAAAGAAAACACACAAAATAAAGACCCTCTGGTGTCATGTACTTAAAAGAATGTGCATTCTGAAGTCATGCTCATCTGGCCACTCCTTAGGGCAAGGGGCTCACTAGCTCACAGGCTCTGAGCTTCCTTTTCCTCACCTGTGGACACAGATGGCAGCACCTGCTTCCCAGCATTGCTTCGAGGATTAAGTGAGATAACTGCATAAAGCATCAATAGTATAATCCATGCTCAACTCACAATGATCAACTCTTAGTAGCATTCATCACACCCAAGGAAGGAGAGGAATGCAGAGAAAAGGAAACAGGTGCGTGACTAGACAGAATTAAAGGGAAACTTCCACAACCATTCTGACAATATCGTTTTTAGGTCCTGGGAATTTTGGAGGCATAGAGAGTACCAGACTTCTGAAGCTTTCAGTCTGGGAAGAGAGAAGCCAGGTGGAAGGATGGCATCAACAAGCCTACCATATTTCTATATTTCACACTTTCAAAAACCCCAAGACCACAGTGAAAGTGAAGAACATGTAAGGAGAAGGATGGAGAAGGGTCTGATAAACTCTCAGAAAATCCACTTCCTACTTGCTTACACAGACCCAAAACAGGGCTGCACACAGGAGTTGACTGTCCTGATTTTAAAGAAGCAGGGACTCCAGGAAGGAGACATGATCTCTTATAAAATTGGTCAGCAACAGTACACACACACACATACACACACACCCCTACACACCTACCTATAGGCTAACAATAAATGGAGTTAAAAACTCAAGTGAAATAGAAGCTAATCAAAAGGGCATGTTACTCCTCTTAAATAGTAGGCTCTTCTTTTCTCAGCTCGTTCTCCTTTCATAGGGTCTTATTTCCTTTGTATATAATAAAACTAACAAGGGGATGTAGAAAACAATAAGAAAGTGGCATGTTGGCACAGGTCTTCTTCTTTTTTTTTTGGGGGGGGGAGGTTTCTGAGACAGGGTTTCTCTGTGGCTTTGGAGCCTGTCCTGGAATTAGCTCTTGTAGACCAGGCTGGCCTCGAACTCACAGAGATCCGCCTGCCTCTGCCTCCCGAGTGCTGGGATTAAAGGTGTGCACCACCACTGTCCAGCTGGCACAGGTCTTCT
>JAQHUG010000122.1:1278537-1323880 GCA_028555095.1 Dicrostonyx torquatus
TCACAACCATCTGTAATGGGGTCTGGTGCCCTCTTCTGGCCTTCAGGCATACACACAGACAGAATATTGTATACATAATAAATAAATAAATAAATAAAAACAAACAAATGAACAAAACAAACAAATACAGAAATGAAGAGGGACAAATAAAAGGGGCCCTATGCTGCCCTTACATAGGCAAATCAAACAAAAATGGCTGGGTGTAATTTTAGCAGATATGGATGATCTCAGCCTGGTCTACAGTATCAAGTTACAGGTCAGCCAGAGCTATACAGTGAGACCCTAACTCTGAGAAATCTAGAAAATTTTCTGTCAAGCTATCTATAAGAACAGCAACATGAGAAATTTAATCATTTTCTAAATTATATTATTCCTATAATGTTCCAATCATTTAAAATATGCATAATTACTTTATAATTGAAAAAAAAAAAAGACTAAAAACACTAGACCAATAGTCAGGCAGTGGTGGTGCACGCCCTTTAATTCCAGCATTTGGGAGGCAAAAGGCAGATCTCTGAGTTCGAGTGGGAGGCAAAAGAAGGCAGATCTCTGAGTTCGAGACCAGCCTGAGAGTTCCAGAACACCCAAGGCTAAACAGAGAAACCCTGTCTCAAAAAGCAAAAAACAAAACAAAACAAACAAACAAAATAAAATAATTCCAATAGGCCACAGGGCAGTTCAGTGGGTAAAGGCTCTTGCCACTAGGTCTGATAACCTGTTTGGTCCCCAGAATCCACATGGTAGAACCCATATGGTACATGTAGGAGACAGATTGTCCTCTGATCTCCAAAACATGCGCCATGGCATGAGCAAGCATGAGCACGCACCCACACACAAATAATGTTTAAAAAAAAAAGGAAGAAAAAAAAGCACTTTCAAACCCTGTCAAAAAGAGGTAACTAGATGTCCATGAATGTCAGGCTCTGGTCTCTGCATAGCACTTCCTGTTAAAAGCAAATAGAAGGGCTTAGAGAATGGCTCAGGAACTGATAGTCCCCCATATGGAGGGGCACTATTACGAGGTGTGGCCTTGTTGGAATCAGTGTCACTGTGGTGAGCTTTGCAGTCTCCTATGCTCAAGCTAAGCCTAGTGTGACACATAGTTTCTCCTGCTGCCTGTAGATCAAGATGAAGACCTTTCAGCTAGTTCAGCACCATGTCTGCATGCATGATGCCATGTCCCCACCATAACAATAGCGGATGAAACCTCTGAAACTGTAAGTCAGCCCCAATTAAATGTTTTCCTTTAAGAGTTGCTGTAGTCATGTTGTCTCTTTACAGCAACAGACCTAACTAGACAAGCTTCTTTGTGCCCAGGCATGTTGGTCTGGTGGAAGGACAGAGACTGGGCTCACCTGCAGATAAGTAACCTATACAGCTCCTTGCTCAAATGCTGAAGACCTGGTTGAACTGAACTACTGGTGAAGAATACAATGTTAGACCAGGACTATTTTTGTTTAGACTCCTATCTTTGGTTGATTCTCAGATAACATTTTTAGATTAGAAGCATTTATTTTACTTTTAAAAGACATAATGGGAGCTGGAGAGATGGCTCAGTGGTTAAGAGCACTGACTGCTTTTCCAGAGGACCTGGGTTCAATTCCCAGCACCCACATGACAGCTCACAACTGTCTGTAACTCCAGTCCCAGGGGTTCTGTCATTCTAACACAGACATACATGCAGGCAAAACATCAATGCATATAAAATAATAAATAAATAATTATTCTTAAAAAAAAAAAAAAAAAACACAAAAAACCCATAGCCGGGCAGTGGTGGCGCACGCCTTTAATCCCAGCACTCAGGAGGCAGAGACAGGCGGATCTTTGTGAGTTCGAGACCAGCCTGGTCTACAAGAGCTAGTTCCAGCGCAGGCTCCAAAGCCACAGAGAAACCCTGTCTAGAAAAAAAAACAAAACAAACAAAAAAAAAAAAACAATGGAAATCAACTAAGAGGAACTGATGGCACTTCCTAGGTAAACTCTAAAAAAAACCTACTTAGACCCTCAAGACCACAAAAAAGACAAGGTCTGAGAATCAGCCCCTATTCACAAGCTCTGGATGAGGAAACCAAGAGTGGAAGGAGAAAATACACATTATACCCCAGCAGCAGCCATACTTGAGTGTTCACAAACTCAATCCCCACAATAGCTAGTTTTAGAGATAAGGAGACTCAGAGAAGTCCTGCCTTGATCAAAGTGATAAAGCTATAAGCCTGAGGGCTCAAATTTGAATCTGCTCTATCAACAAATTTAGTTTAATGGCAGCTATGGTCAATCCTTTGGCTGGCTCCCAATTTACCTAGGATTAGAGCTCACTTCCTGGTCTGTCTAAGCCAACTCACCTGTAAGTTAGAGGGCAGCATCTGGGAGGCAGGCTCCTCGGATGGTACTGCTCCTGAACCTATAGGGCTTAGCGTGGTGATTCTGCTTGGCTGGCCTCGGAGTGTCAGAGTAATGGTGGTGGGGACCTTTAAGCCTAAGTAAGAAATAGACAAAGACAGGAAGACATGGGATTCACAGCCTCGTTCAGGTAACAATGTCTTCCTATATAAAACATCCTCTTGGTTTCCTTCCTGGGTGGGTAGGTATACCCCATAAGTCAATTTGAAAGGCAGCAAGGAGGAAACTTCCTGTGTTCTCTAGACTTCTCTGGGGTCTTGAATCCAAGAAACCAGGTCAGGACCATGTGGGGCTGGGTTTACACCTTCCCTATGTGAGATGGCCAGTAAAGTGCTATGGAAAAGCCCAAATCTGGAAGTCCCCATTATTTTCATGAGACTTACCTGATGCTTGGTTAGAAATCTGAGCCAAGCCGGGTAGGCTGCTTGCTAACTTAGCGAGGCCCCCATTGGTCAGCAGCTGGTGGATAGCAGTAGGCTTCCCACCAGGAGTGGCACCCAAGGAGGAGAGAGTGGTGGCTACAGGAATGGTACGGACAATGGTGCTCGTGCCTGTGGTGATGGCACCCAGGCTCTGCATGGGGGTCGGCAATTTCACACCGGTGGCCTATTGGACACACAAGATGATTAGAAGTTATGACCCAACAGCAACATTAGAGCCTGGAGGGCCCACAGCTATTATTAAAAGCTAACATGCAGCGTCTACCACATGTTAAGGTACTCTTCCAGGAATTTTGTATATTATCATCTTTAATATACACAAATATATGAGGGAGCTAGTATCTTTAGCTTATTTTATAGATAGAACCCACTGACCCCAGATATAATCTCCCTGACAAAATTAAGGAGTCCTAATTCTGCACTGTTCAACACAGCAGATGATATACCTGTGGGGCTGGCCCTGGAGAGGGACTTCCTGGGAGGCCAGAGGTCTTGCTGCTAATATCCTGTAAGCTGAAGCTGAGGCCTTGGAGGAGGCTGCTGGCTGAAGTGGCCCCTAGGAGATGACATGGCAGGTAGCAGCAGAGGTCAGTCACTTGTATATACCCATAAGCAGCCACATTTTCACCCTCACCAACAACTTACACTTGTCCTAAGATACTCCCCTGCCCTCAGAAAGATACCAGGAGAGTCTCCTGAACAGACACAGTAGGTATACCACACAAGGAGATATATGCCAGACACTGCCTTGGATTTGTTCTGCACAATCAACTTGTTCCAAGCCAGTAGTTCTGTATTTTGAATGGCATTAGGAACAGCAGAGAGCTTCAATCCCACTTTCCAGAAACCTAAGTCCTCTTTATTTCTAGGTAAGAAGGCTCTAGAAGTCAAGTGGATTCAGATATTTGACCACATTACACACAGTCCAACATTCTCAAAGTAAAAATCTGCTTAAAGGAAAGGTAAATTAGCAATGCTCTAAACTATGGGATCAGGCAACCAGCCCTTCCATGAAGACTGGGGTCAGAAAAAGTTAGGTGACAAACACAGGAAAAACATCATTTTCCAATATCCAGGTTAGCAATACCTCCAGCTTTAATTCAGTCAGATGTATGAAAAAGAAGAATCAGTTGGGTGGTGGTGGTGGCACACACTTTTAATCCCAGCACTTGGGAGGCAGAGGCAGGCAATCTCTGTGAGTTTGAGGCCAGCCTGGTCTACAAAGTGAGTTCCAGGACAGCTAGGGCTGTTACACAGAGAAACCCTGTCTCAAAAAATCAAAAATTAAAAAAGAAGAAGAAGAAGAAGAAGAATCACAATACAGGCATTGTCCATGCTCACAGTAAAGGACACACAGCTCCTAGAGACCCTCATCCACGCTAATTCTGGCAGAGGTATTCCCTCTAGCTCCAGTCCCAGAGTTCTTGGTCTAAGACCACCTCCTAGCAGCAGATCCAAAAGACTGCTGGGACATGAGAAGGGCTACAATATACCTGGAAGGGAACTGCCAGGAGAAGTGGCCACTAAGCGGCTCTGCAGGGTTTGGATGGCATTGGGTGTGGCACTGCTGGAAGCCACAGATGGCGCTGCGCTGGCTAAAACGCCACCTTCAGAAGGACTTGACCTGGAAACAAAGAAAGGAGTCCTGTCATCCAAAGGGTAGCAGCCCACAGAGGGAGCAACCAGAGAGAAATTCAGCCAGGAAGAATTTTCTGTTTCTTTGTTTCAGCTTCTAAGCCCTTAATTTATCCTTCTAAAAGTCATGCCTAAATTAAAGAACTGTGGTCTTAACTCAGTGAATGCTCTGCAATCTCCTAAGGAAAAATGAACCCTAACTGACAGAAATGAAGGAAAGCTCCCACGGAGAAAGAAATCACATGCCCTTAACTGACAGATTCCAGAATCTCTCAACTTCCCCGAACACCAAATGAACCACAGACTGAATGAAGGGAAAGGAGAGACTCACTTGGAGGTGGTGAGAAGTCCAGTGAGTTCCTTGGCTCCCGCTGAAGCTCCCAGTGTCATGGTGATGGGTTTCCCCCCAGAAGCTGCAGAACAAACCCCATGACCAAAGGTCAGTTCTAATGTGCCCCTACAACCAAGGCTAAACTTGAGACTGGAAAGTGTATCCAGATACTTTTCTCTGTTCTTTCTGGTCCCATTGGACCAGTTTCTTTCCCACCTGCTAGTCCCCGCAGCCACTTATAAAACAGTCATTCAGATGCTTAATATTAATTACAATTGCTTGGCTGATGGCTCAGGCTTCTTACTGGCTAGCTCTTACATATAGATGAACCCATTTCTAAGAATCTGTGTATCACCATGTGGCTTCATGGCGTTACCTTTTCTCTAGCACATCTTGTTGCTCTGGTGGCTTGCTGGCATCTGTCTTGACCTTGCCCTTCTTTACCTGTATCTCTGCTTGGATTTCCTGCCTAGCTATATTCTGCCCTGCCATAGGTCAAAGCAGTTTTATTCATCAACCAATAAAAGCAACACATATTTGCAGTGTACAGGAGATCCTACATCACTTCCTCCTTTCTGTCAAATTGAAAAGGGAGGTTTTAACTTTAACATTGTAAAATTACATATAACAGAACAGGTGTCAAGCAAGAATCACAATTACAATAATCTATTTGGATTGGCAAAATTAAAGGAAATATCTACCCTATCTTTGTGAGTCTCAAGTTTTATATCTAACTCATCTTTTATCATAACTAAGGAAAACTGTAATTATAACTATCTAGTTTTAATTCTGAAGGGCCCAGAAACATATATGGGCAGTACAGCGAAAAGTATCCAGCTATAGGAAAGTGAAAACAGAACAGCTAGCTATGCATTATAGGAGAGCTGGGAGTTCTTTCTTCCCTCTTAAGCTTTCTGGAGTATCTCATTACCTTAACTGAAACCAGAAAGGGACAAAATATGAGATATTCTAAATGGCCCCACAACTACTCTTATGTTGTCTCTCTTGTTGAGACAAGGTGACTGCCACTTTCCACTATGTGTGACCTTAGACATCTCTGTTTCAGGTGTCCTTCACACTGACAGAGGTTTGGCTGCCTGCCAAACTGTGTGCCTGGGAAAGCTGGTCAACCTTTACCAAACACTCACAAAAGACTCACCTTCAGGCATTCCACCTTGAGAAAGAGCACAAGGCCCTCCAGCTGTGTCCCCTTGAGACTCACCTTCAGGCATTCCACCTTGAGAAAGAGCACAAGGCCCTCCAGCTGTGTCCCCTTGAGAGATCAGGGACACTTTGATCTTTGGTCGCTTGGAGGGCTTTGCACCAGGAAGAGGACTGGAAGGATGATGGCGCTTCAGCTGGACTCTAAGCTCCTCTTTCTCTGCTTCCTCCATAGATTCTGATGAAATAGGAACTAAGAAATGGAATTGAGGTCAGATCTCCCATAAGTTTATAAATACCATAGGTCAAGCCAGCCAAAAGCAGCCTTGTGAGGACACACAAGAGAAATGCCCCAGGTACAGGTCACACCTCATATTTCTACCTTAGCTCCCATCCATTGTGGACCTAACTTGGAGCATCTCAGAGATAGCTCTAGCCCATCCAGCTGTTCTGGACTTGCTGGCTCTCAGAACCTACTAGGTGAGGCAGCATCTCAGATTCTGCCCAAAGATAACAGGGCAGAAGTCACCCATGTCACAACCAAGCCTGGGAATATGGGCTTCCACTAACAGATCACTAAGTATAAAGGCAAGCCTTCTGGATTCTCTATTCTTTCAGATTTCTCAGTTCTCCTACTCTTTACACTCAGAAGTCTCCTCCCTTTAGTCCTTAGCACAGGCAAACAAGATGGGGTAGGGAGACAGACAGCATCCCAGTGAATTTGGGCTGGGAAGGGGGTGTGTATCCTGGTATGGGGTCACAGTCAGGGAATTGATTACCGATCAGTTAGAAGAACTGCTTAGGGATAAATGTACTGGCCTAAGACAGAGGAAAAAGGCAAGAACTCTAAGTCCTGGTATGCTTGCAGAATGGAAACAACCAAGGCAGGGAGAAAACAGACATGGAAATGCAAGTTTACAGGCCACAGGCACACAAGAGAAACAGAACCAAGAAGCATGGCAAACAAAACAAAACAACACCATGAGAAGCCAACAGAAAGAACTGAGAAAGGCAAAGGCCATTGCACAAGCAAGGGGAGCTAGTGGAAAGAGTCAGGAGACAGAAGACAGAAGAAAAGAAGAAACAGAGTGGAAAGAGGGAAAGGTAGAGGAGGAGAGCAGCAAGCCTGGGCGAGCAGGTGAAAGCAATACTCACCAAAGAGACAGGAGGAGGCGCCAGGAGGAAAAGCTTTCCTCACCAGCATGTTTTGTTTCAGAAAAGCAGCAAACTGTGCTGGAATGAATCAGAAAGAATTATAGAATCATAGCCAGCTAGAGAATGGAGGAACAGAGTGGGAACAAGGAAAAGATGAAAATGGTCAGTGGGTGCTCTCTCTTAACTAGATGGATCTAGAACCTGACTTTGCTGTGTACTTGCTACATGGGGCCATTGTCAAGCCTCAACAATCTAGAGCAAGTCAACTGCAAATAGGGGCAACAGGCAGTGAGGGCTCTGTTTATATATTAACTACCACTTCCCACCCATCCATCAGCTCTGCCAAAGTCATGCTTTTATGAATGCTGCTGTCCCCACTGACACTCTTGGGTCTCATCCTAAACCCAGCTCACTACTCAACCTTCAAGATTACCTTAGTAACTCCACTAATCATGCTACCCATAAGTACAGTAAACTGTTAGCTCTGCCTTCACCAAATTTCTAAGAGAATCCCACACCAGGAACTCGGCTCTTTTCCACCACTCAGGAAGTCAAGTCACAGGGCATCCACACAGACCTTAGGCACCTAGCCTCTGTTGTTGCCTTCATCCACCCACTCACACTTGTTAGTGGTGTCTCATAAGACATCTGGGTTAAAGTGATAACTCTGACTCTATTAAAAGCAAAAGGGAATGTGAGCAGTGGATCATGTTGGGGTGGAGGAAGTGAACAGACCGACATAAGGGACAGAGCCACTGATGTTTCTTTCTTGATTCACTGGATTTTCCTTTTCTACACCTCCTCACATAGTCTTTAGATTCTCCCAAACCCTAATTTCAACAATACAAATGTTTTCCATTCTCATCTGAAGTTCAACTGCAGAACCCTCACATAATTTGTAGATGACCCATCATGTAACTCTGAACTAGGTGAGCTGGCCTAGAACCTAAGGAATAAAATCAGTCACTCTGTACTTATCATCTGGAAAGCCCTCTGACTACTGGAATGGTTGGCAAAATATATACTTCTCCAATGAGTAATGAAACGAAAGGTCAGGCCACTACACACAGTCAGCTCATAAGCTTAGCATCCCCAGCATACCAACATACAAGGCTGTGACTAACAAACAGCCTAGTCCCACACAGTCTTGGCATTCATTTCAACCTGATTTTGACTAAAAGCAATATGGGAAAGGGTACTTCTCACACTGAAAATGCTGCAAATCTAGTACTTTCCAACTGCCACAGGACATTAAGTACAAGCAATAGAACCCCACTGGGGCTGCTGGGTCAGGAGACTATACCTTGGGCTTGTTTGTGGGTCAGCACAGCTTCTGTCCTCTGTACATGTCTTTTCAGCAGCTGGGAAGTCCCAATCTGACTGGACTTCTGGGCAGAGGTCACTGTGGTCACTTTGGTCTTAGGACTAGAGGTGGGGCTGCTGGACACACTGGAGAGATCCTGGGTAGAGAAGGTCCAGAGAGGTTTGCATCCAACCATCACTTGGCATGTCTCCCTGGATCTCCCCTTGTAGTAATTCCCGGATATCCTCATAAAGAAATACCCAATTATACATCTTCATACCTCAACAAAGGTACTCCCTCCCTGCATACACTACCTCTGAGCCCGAGGGGGAGGTGGGGAGCTTGGCAGCTGGGGAAGCAGGCCGACTTCCTCGCTCAGGAATTTCAAAGGCCAAGTCTCTTCGGGCCAAGTCCCGGGGCTTTTTCTTCTTCTCAGCATCCTGATCCCGAGGCTCAGAACCCACATGTCCCTCAGCACGAGTGAGCACTCCAGTCAGGAAGTCCACAATCTCATCCTAGTTTGAAAAGAAGCTAAGGCCTGAGTTCTCCTCTGGAGAACAGGACTCTCCTAGATAATATTAAGGTAAACAGAACTCTACTCCCAAATGATGGTTCTTTCCACTCACAAAGCCAAGTTTTCTACCTGCTATTTGAGAAAGACCAACAGCTGCCTATGTGAAAGAGGTTCCGAGCACACTCCACCCGAGGTGCCTCCCTTGCCTATATCTTTATCCTAGCTCACCTCTCTTTCCCTTTCTTTGATTGTGATTTAGGTATACCATAGAACCTACTTGATATCCTTCATGGTCCAAAGTGAGACTGCTGCCATTAAGAGTAAACCTAAGGCAAGAGATGGAAGGCCCAGATATAAAACAAGAGAAAACTGTTTACCTGAATACATCTGTCCACCATGCTTTGAGTCAACCCTTCTGATTTCTTCTTTGCTTTGCTTATTCTTAAGAGGCAAAAAAGAGGAACAGTGAGGTCAGTGAGATGACTGGGTAAAAGCACTCTCAGAGAAAGCCTAACGACTTAAGTTCAAATTCTGCCACCCAGGGTCAAAAAACTGACCTGGAAGCCGTTCTTTGACCTCCACACACATGCCATGTTCCCACATCCTGGTACAAGTGTACCTCCATTCACACATCTCTCTCTCTCTCTCTCTCTCTCTCTCTCTCTCTCTCAAACACACATACAGAAAGAGGAGAGGGAGTTATAAAAATTTTTTTTTAACTACAACTAAGACCCTTTCTCAAAATAACAGAAACCTGGTTTCTGACTGAGAAAAGAGAAAGGTTTCTCCTGGCAAAGAGAAAACCAGGCCCTTGAGTTATACAATGGAGAGTTATTAGTAAGCCTATAAAATAAATTAAATGAAGCTTAATACAAATAATACCCATGTTCATGTTGATCCTCCAACCTGAGTTGCTTAGGACCCACATAGCTTAAGGAAAGAACTAGCTCCAAGCTGTCCCCTTGACCTTCATAACAGTGCTGTGGCATGTGAGCACTCACATACACACAAATCAATGATAAAAATATAACTTAAAAATTTTTTAAAAAAAGGGCTGGAGAGATGGCTCGGTGGTTAAGAGCATTGCCTGCTCTTCCACAGGTCCTGAGTTCAATTCCCAGCAACCACATGGTGGCTCACAACTATCTGTAATGAGGTCTGGTGCCCTCTTCTGGCCTGCAGGCATATATACAGACAGAATATTGTATACATAATAAATAAATAAATAAATATCTTTAAAAAAATTTTAAAAAATTTATTTTTCGAGACAGGGTTTCTCTGTGGCTTTGAACCCTGTCCTGAAACTAGCTCTTGTAGACCAGGCTGGCCTCGAACTCACAGAGATCCTCCTGCTTCTGTCTCCTGAGTGCTGGAATTAAAGGCATGTGCCACCACTGCCCTGCCAAAATTTTTTAAAACCAGGTGAGTTGTGTATGCTTTTAATTTCAGCACTCAGGATGCCAAGGCAGGCAGATCTCTGTGAGTTTAAAAACAAGTATCTGAAACTGAGCATGGTGCAGCATGCCTTTAATCTCAGCACTTGGGAAGCAGTCAGGTTCAAGACCAGCCTGATCTACAGAGAGAGAGAGAGAGAGTTCCAGGACAGCCAGAACTAAACTTCTCTCAAAATTTGGTTCTATTTATACTCCAAAATGTATCCAGTCAGGCTTAAGACAAGTGAATCTATGTTCACACTGATCCTCACTAAGAAAAAAAATTTAAATGCCTACACCAGGAAAAGTTTGATGACAAAGAATCTCAAAGTATCTTCTCCCCACAAGATGACTCCTAATTACAAAGGGAAAAACAGTAATTTCGTAGTGGAGAACCCCACAGCAGCTATCTCAACTGCACGATCAAAGTTAAAACTACCTATAACTGGTCTGTGTCCTTAATAGTGTCAAGGTCACAGAAAAAAAAATCACTAAAGACTGAACATGGAGATTTAGTAGTTAAGGGCAGGATTGTGTTCAAGGTCATCCTCAATATATGGTAAATATGAGTATAGCCTATTTCAAAAACGAGACAGACATTAGAGAGACACTGATGAAATCTAAGTTTGTTGTTTTAGACCAGACAATGCTATCAAATTGACATTAGTTTCCTCATTTTGAGAATTATATTTTGGCTATACAAGAAACTTTAGGTGAAAGAGATACAGATGAGATTTCGGATTTTTTTTTATTTTGTTTTTTTCGAGACATGGTTTCTCTGTGGCTTTGGAGTCTGCGCTGGAACTAGCTCTTGTAGACCAGGCTGGTCTCGAACTCACAAAGATCCGCCTGCCTCTGCCTCCCGAGTGCTGGGATTAAAGGTGTGTGCCACCACCGCCCGGCGAGATTTCGGATTTTTTATACTATTTTGCAGCTTTAAGTCTTTTAAGTTTTTGAGACAGTTGTTTCAAGGGCCAGGCTGGCCTCAAAACGAATCCTTCTGCCTCAACCTTCTGAACAAATATTGGGATTACAGGATTCAACTTTTGTTATTTCAATCACACTAGTCTGTCATTACACCGCCATCTTGGACAAGCTTTCTTCTAACATCTTAACAAGTTCCCTCTCAGCTCTAGAGGAATGCACCCACCTGAGATTATCATCAGCTCCCCCGACCACCACCAAGCTATTTTCTGCTCTAATCTTTTCCCGGAAGTCCTCCATGGCTTCAGGGTGGCACTGTAGAGAATTCTGACCAATAACAAAGAGGACTGGAGTCTTCATGTCCAAGAGGGGATCATCCACATCCTAAAAGAGGCAGGTAGCAGTTTAGATTTAGAATTGGTACTCAGGAAGCACTGACCTTGAAGCTATTCAGAAAAGTCAGCTGTGAATCTGCAGGAGGCCTCAGCCTCAACCTACCCTGGATGCAACAAGCATGCCACTGTCCCTCATTCCTGCTGTCCTCCATTCCCACGGCCAAAGACCAACCACTTTGACCTTGCTCTTACCCCTCGGGGGCCATCCACAGTAAGCAGAGGAAACCCAAGGCAGACAACTGCAGTGACATACTCCATCACAGATACCTGTAAATAAGGGCACCATTCATCTTTAGGGCAAATGAATTAATTGTACCTCGGCCTCCCCAGAATGCAGGTAGGACTGGCTAGTCCAGAGTCACCAGTCAGTCCCAGCTTTTCTTGCTTGCCATGACATGATTAAGTGTACAGAACACAGGCAGTCACCTCCTAGAGAACTGGAGTCCTGACAGGACCTCCACATACACCTGAGCCTGATGACAGTTGTCACACTTCAGACCCACCAGCAACCTAGACTAGAGCCCTCCTTACTGACTTTAATATTGAGAACAAATATAATCAAAAGAACACAGATGTTGCCAGGCTGGGCGAAACAGCAAGCTCAGAGTAGCACACTTACCTCTCATGTGCAAGGCTCTGGGTTTTATCCCCAGAACAGAGAACACCCCAAAATATAGAAAAAACACAAACGCCAACCCTATCCCTTAAGCAGAGAAATCTCTTATCAGTGGTTTTCAGGGATGGCTTCCATACAGCAGAGACTTCTCAAGGTAAGTAGCTACTGAGACTTCTCTTCCAGTTGTGCAGAGTATAGTGGTTCCTTTACAAATATTAAGGAACATTTTTTCCCTGCATATTTATATTAGCTTGTGTAAATGTCCTTGACTTTGGAAAGCTTCACTTCTTCCAACCAGCATAGTCACTTTGGAACCAAACATGAATATAACATCAAATTCAAAACTACTAATTTGTCCCCATTTGAAATGTTAAAAAGAGAGTACAATATGGTGTCTAAGTTTGGAGAAAAGGAATCTTTTTACTTGTTCAAACATATATAAAAAATACAGTAGTTGGAACTTAGTTTTTTGAGACAGGGTTTCTTTGTGTAGCCCTGGCTCTTATAGAACTTGCTCTGTAGATCAGGCTGGCCTCGAACTCAAAAGATCCACTTACCTCTGACTCCCGAGTGCTGGGGTTAAAGGAGTGCACCACCACTGCCTGGCCATATTTGGAACTTTTAAATACTGTTTTGTTTTCTCTTCTCCTAAGAAGCTTGGGCTAGCCCAGAACTCACTACATATAGCCCAAGTTAGTCCCAAATTCATGGCAATCTTCGTACCTCAGCCTACCTAGTGCTAAGATTATAAGCCTGGTTGAGTTGATCACTGGTAAAGCTATGTGAGGAGATCAAGAAATTTATTAGCCTATTCTTCCTATAGTAACATTTCCATAATAACATTTATTGTTTTAAATAATTTATTTTTATTTTATGTACATTGGTGTTTTGCCTGCCTAAATGTCTATATGAGGGCATCAAATGCCCTGGAACAGGAGTTACAGATAAATGTGAGCTGCCATGTGGGTGCTGGGAACTGAACCTGGGTACTCGCAAAGAGCAGTCACTGCTCTTAACCACTTAGCCATCTCTCCAGTCCCCCATAATTAACACTTAGTTTGTCTTCCACAATGTAAATACAATTTCCCACACAAAATATCTAGCACAAAGACAAAGAAAGAAGAATTTAAAGTAATAACAGTAGCACCGTTTCCATGACCACTTTTCAGTTTCAGTGACCTCCAAATACAACAGAAATTACTTACATGACAGGCCACCAAAGCTCCTGTATTCCAACCGATCAAGATGATGGGCTTGTGTGGAAAATGGCTGTGGATCTTTGTGACAAGAGAAAGACAACAGTGAATAGGAGACTGTGCATGGGCACAGAACAACCCCACACTACTGGGTGCACCTCCGTCAACTAAACCTGGGCACTCTCACCTCCAGCACTTTGCTTCTCACTGCCCCAATCATGTGTTCAAGGCACTGCAGAACTCCTACCCCACTACCATTGTTCAGCAGATGGGTGGCTACAGGGATGACCTGAAAGGGAAGAGAGAGCATCCATGCAGCAGTGCCAAGTTTCAAACCTCAATTCTGCTTATTATCCCAAATCTCTTAGACAGTTGACAATTAAATGCCAAAATTAGAATTAAGGGGATGAACCACCATTTGAGTTCAACAAACTTGACCCCATCCCACACACCCTTCTCTTTAATCCTCCAAGACCACATTTCTACCCAGAATTCCTCTTATCCTTAAAATTACCTTGCCTAAGCAGGAAAGTTGCGACTGCCAGAAGCGGTGGCGGCGTGAGGCAGGGAACACAGAGCTGGAGGGACCAGAGGAGGCGATGAGAATCAAAGGAGAACCAGGGAGTTTGCTCTGAGGAGACAGAATCCCATCCAAGAACCACTGAGTGAGAGGTATTCACCTATAAACTCTCAACAGTTGCATCCTGAATCCCATCCAAGAACCACTGAGTGAGAGGTATTCACCTATAAACTCTCAACAGTTACATCCTAACAGTTCTTACACCAACCACCAATCCTTTGCTTATGGCTGGAGGGACGGTCAGCAGTTAAGAGCACATGATGCTCTTCCAGGGAAGCAGAGGTCAGTTCCTAGCAACCTTATCAAGTACCTGTAACTCAGTTCCCTCTTCTGACCTCCATGAGCAGGTACACTCAAGTGTAAACACCCACTTTAAAAAAAAATGGATCTTTAAGGAGAACCCAAGCTATTACAAAGAAAGTTAAGCCACTTATCTTCCCCTGCCAAGCCTCTAAGGGTCAGTCTGAACATTTTATGTGCCAGTAAAGGCTGAACAACCAACTTACTGGTTTGTTATGAGAAAGCACACCAACAGCAGGGTCCCATGGCCTCTTGAGGAGGAGCGACAAGGCCTCTGCTCCTGCAGCCCCAGTCTTTGTGTTGGATGACACAAGCATGCGGTCGATCAAAGTTGGGATCTACAAAGAAGGATAAGCAAAGACATTCCCAGTGTGAGGTGAGAAACCTTCCCTCCAGCAGCAGGGCAGTAGCTCACTTCTTAGCTCTTATGCATATCAAATCTGTGCACAGCCAAAGTATACTCCCACTGTGAAAGGAAAGCAGAGATGATCCTCTGGAAGGCAATTTGGTGAGCTGTACCAATGGACTGAAGTTTATTCCACCACCCCTTTCCCAGATGACTGTACTTTGGGTACTATTTCTTATCAGGATACACACAGAAGCCAGGGTGACACATTCCTATGTGATCCCAGCACAGATGGAAGAGGATCAAAAATTCACTATCAACCTCACCTACAAAGGGGACAGCCTGGGATACATTAGACCCTGTCTCAAAAAACTAAATAAACATCTGGGTTATTTTCTGGATATAGCGTTCAAGTTGAGACAAGTATAATGAAACCTGTTATTGTTTCCCCAAAATATATCCTACTGTATTATGCATATTGTGATTTATATCATATCCTGTTTTTAACTATCCCCCAAAAATGTGACCTCACCAATATATAAACATAGGTTTTAGACATGCTGATGCTTATATTACAAAGAAATATCTTCACGAATCCCACAATACCCACAGAGAAGTCAAAACAATCTCAAAGAAAGAAAGATTTTTAAGTGTTAAAGGTAGATTCATAAATATTTTAAAAAGGTTTCCAGAAACTAGAGAATATGGTTTGAGGTAGGCATAAAACTCCAAAGGCAGCAGGCTAAGAAGATGAGCTATTTCTAACTCAGGAGTGGGAAGGAGGGAGGGAGAAAGGAGGGAGGGAAGAGGAAGAGAAGGAGAGAGAGACATGCAGACAGACAAACTGATTAGAAGCTGGGAATAACTCCTACCTAGGATTTGCAAGGGCCTGGGTTTGATCCATAACACACAAAATAATTAAAATAAAACAGATAATGCATTGTGGTATGTTACTTGAAATCCTTCATCTGTCCTCCATATAAATATGCTTCACGTAAGTAGTCTAATAGATTTGAAATCTGGGCCCAACACTCAGGAAGCTGAGGCAGAAGGATATCCAATTCAAGGCCAGCAAAGGGAAATCCTGCCTCCAAAAAAATGTAAATAAACAACATAGGAAGATGAGATACTAAAAGGATCTCCACATGAGATTTTAAAATTATAATTTCTAGACTCCCTCAGTTAACTCATAGAAGTTAATGTTTATACAGTAGCTGCTCTTACAGAGCACCAAGCTAATGCTGCAGAGGTATTTAACCTCAAAGGGTGAGAAAGACAAACCATGGGGGGCACTGAAACTGCCATGGGAGGAAAAGAAGCCCTACACTGGTGATTTCAGCCATCCAACAAAGCAGGGCAGGTCAACAGGAAATTCACATCTGAAGCAGCAACACATACAGTGAAACAGGCTTAGGTTAGGCAACTCCAACATCAGCATTCCAGCACAGCTGGACATGGTAGCCCATTCCTGTAATCCCAGAACTAGGGAAGCAGAAGGAAGAGGATTAAAAAGCAAGTTCAAAGCCTGTCTGGTCTACATAGCAAGTTCTAGGCCAGACAGGTTACCCAGTGAGACAAAAAGCAAGGATGTGTGGTGTTTATTCCAGACTCAAGTAGACTTAAGTAACAGATTCCAGCACGGAAGTAGGAGTTCACAGTGACAAGGGTTAAAGTCAAACTGCTTTAACCGCCCCAGGATCACCACCCCAAACTGGCCATTCTCATTGAGCATGAGCTCAGTGAACACTGAGAACACTGAGCTTTCTCAGGCAGCAGAGTTTACCTATGAAGCTGAAAAGTCTGAGGCTCACTGTCAACATGAAATAAGTCATCAGTAACTGACTTTCACTTAGGAGCTAGAAGATCAAGATTCCCCAGCTCTTCCAGTCCTACATTCATTCTGTCTCAACACAATTAAGACCCTGAGTTTGCTGTCCCTTCTCTGCTCTCTTCAGAATGAAATTAAAGGTGAAAATAGCTAGGCTAAGAGCATGACCTGAGTCAGTTGCTGTCTAACACCTAGTATGTATTTTAAACAAGTATATTTAAGAAGTATTTTAAAGTAAATAATCCCATATTCATAAATAGCTTTAAGTATGGATCACCATGGAGATCCCAGGGTATATAACACCTTATATTCAATGTGCTCACTGACTGGTGGTGTAATAGGCAGACTGATGTCATTCCATTTAAACCATACCAGACACCAGCAATATGTCCAGGTAGCACTGACACCCGCTGTATACACTTGAGTCTACAATAGGCATCTGTCATGCTCAAAATATCTATCAGTTCATTCACACAAGGCATGCCCCACTAGTATCTTAAACCAGAAGTAGTGCAAACGTCTTCATTTCTTCTTTTTTTGAGACAGGATTTCTCAGTAGTTATGTAGCCAGTCCTGGAACTAGCTCTGTAGACCAAGCTGGCCTTGAATTCACAGAGGTTCACCTGCCTGTCTCTCGAGTGCTGGGATTAAAGGCATGCGCCACCACCACCCAGCACATACTTTTCAAGCAAGGGGTATTGCATTTAAATCCTGGTCACAGCAAGTGTGGCAGAGCTATCATTGCCCCAGGCACTACCAACACTCGTCTCTAAAGCACATTACTCACCAAATATATTTCTTTTTGCTCATTCCCATGCCTGATACATTATAAATACAAGATAAGTATTAGCTGGATGAAATAGATTAGGTCAAATATCCTACCACACATGTATCTATTGTATCTAGTCCTGAGTTTTGTTTCACTTTGGTACAAAGTCAGTTTTCTTCAGCCTTCTGCAACTTCAAAAAAAAATATCCGACTAAGAACCAACAAAACCAGAAGTTTTGAAGTCATGCTCAGAGAACCAACGACTGGGTAAATGCAAGGGCCTGGACTCTATCGCAGTACCACTATGTAAAAGAAAAAGAAAGTGAAGAACTGAACTAAGTACCACTGCCTACGGCCATCCTGTGCTAGAGCAAAGAACACATACTCCTCAAGCCCCTATGAGGGCCACTTAAATAATCCTCAGTAGTTACTGTGGGCTTCTTATACGCTGGCTCTTGTGTCAAGATCTCTACCTCAATTCACTAACTAAATCCCTACAAAAATGAACTTGCAGTGTAGAGCAGGCTCAAAGTGATGGTGAGCCACCTGCCTCTGCCTCTACAGTACTGGGATTAAAGGCATGTACCACCACACCCAGTCAATGGTTCATCACTTGATGAGAAGAGACTTAGTGTCAGACAGTTCCTTGCTATGTAATTTCCTGGCCCTCTGAGCACCACAGATCTGCTTCTCGCAGCCTCTTTATTGACAATCCTCCTTGGTAAAACCCTCATCTCCTCCACCACAATTCAATTCAGCGATGACTCAAAGCACAAACTGCAAGGCTATAGAGGTTAAATATGTATTCTGGTTTTCAGATGCCACACCTCATCCAAAAGATGGAAGGATTGAAGAAATTTATAGCAAACATAAACCTAAAATGATACCTTTTTTCTATTCAATAGCCAAATTGTCAGACTCAACCATGCTGACCTGGTCACAATGGTCTTGTCCAAATCTAAATCCTGAACCCACAGCAAATACAAGCTACTGCTAGGAAAAAGTAACAAAAGCCTCACCTTCCCTTTCAGTGTCTGCAAAGCGTCCAAGTAAGCAGCCAGCATGGGCAGACTCAAGGTCTCCACGAGGGTGGTATGTAGCCACTGGATCAGCTTGGTGTCCCAGCTTACACTTGCCAGAGCCTGTCGCACCCTCCTTGCACACTTGTCCACAGCAACACGACGCAGCACAGGCTCATTGCAAGCCTAAAAGATGTTCGGGGGGCGGGGGGGCACATGACAACACAGGACATAGTCAATCAGTGAGGCCTGAACTAAGAGAGTTAACTAAAGACAGATTTCTGATGTCTTACCCCTTCGTTGGCCAAGCGTGCGAGTCGGTCAGACTGCAGGGCTTTGAGGATCTTGTTGAACAGCTTGCTCTGAGCCACTGTCCAGCCAGTCCTGTAACAGAGACTCTGAGGAATTAAAGTGAAACCTTCTAAGGACATTTCCCATGTATGTCCACCATACAAAGAGATACTGTCACATTTCTGTTCCCATTATGGAAGCATCTAAGGTCACCGAGCATGAAATTTTGGTCCCAATTCTGCCAACAAATTGGCTCACCATACTCTACAAGTCAGGACCAGTCTGGAGTCTTCCAGTGCTTGCAAAGCTAATTATCGATCTGGTGGCTAAAATAATCATATTAGTAACCAAAGACATGGCATCAGTACACAATTAAATTCTATTGATTATTTATTTTCCAGATAGGGACTCACACCAAACTGGACCCAAACTCCAAATTCCTCCTTCCTCAGCCTCCAGAATATTGGGATTACGACATATGCCACAATGCTTGGATCAACAAGCACCTTTTTTTCCCTTTTTTTGGTGTTTCAAGACAGGGTTTGGAGCCTGTCCTGGAACTAGTTCTTGTAGACCAGACTGGTCTCGAACTCAGAGATCCACCTGCTTCTGCCTCATGACTGCTGGGATTAAAGGCGTGTGCCACCATCACCCGGCTTTAGTAAGCATCTTAATGTACTATACTAGAAACATGAGAGTAAGGTAAGAGCTCTATTTAAATCAGTTTGAAGAGCAAAAATGCAAAAGAACTATTATCATAATTCTTCAATGCCTCAATATTGTATCCCAGTTTACATTTTTCTGTCACGAAACTAGCAAAATGAGCCGGGCGGTGGTGGCGCACGCCTTTAATCCCAACACTCGGGAGGCAGAGGCAGGTGGATCTTTGTGAGTTCATGACCAGCCTGGTCTACAAGAGCTAGTTCCAGGACAGGCTCCAAAGCCAGAGAAACCCTGTCTCGAAAAACAAAAAAAAAAAAAAAACAAAAAAAAAAAACCAAACTAGCAAAATGACATTAACATTAACCTAGCACATGACGATGACATATAAATATCTGCCTTCCCTATTCTTTCACAGCCCTCTGTGCCCTTCTAAACTCAGCTGTAAACTCTGCAATTACAAGTCTATCCTATTGTTCTCCATTTATTTGTTTACTTTTGGTTTTTCAAATCAGGGTTTCTCTGTATACCCTTGACTGTCCTGGAACTCACTCTGTAGCCCAGGCTGGTCCCGAACTCAGAGAGATCCACTTGCCTCTGCCTTCTGAGAGCTATGATTAAAGGCGTGCGCCACCACTGCCCAGCATATCCTATTGATCTTAGCCCCACACTTCACTCCCAACATAGCAGTATAGAGCTTATTAACATCACTCCCAATCTCAATAATTCTGATGTTCCAACTATGACTAATAATCTTAAAGACAGGAGGAGAAAGGCAATAGAAGACATTTAAACTATTCACTCTCTCTGCCATCAAGAAACTCCCAATAAGCTTAGCATGATGGTGGTGGTGCACACCTTTAATGCCAGCACTAGGGAGGCAGAGACAAGTGATTTTTGTGAGTTCAAGGCCAGCCTGGTCTATATAGCGAGTTCCAGGACAGCTAGGACAGTTACACAGAGAAACCCTGTCTCGAAAAAAACAAACACATAAGCAAAAATAACACCAAAAAACAAATTTTAAAAAACCCAGTCAGATGGTGGTGGTACACGCCTTTAATTCCAGCACTGAAGAGGCAGAGGCAGGAGGATCTCTGTAAGTTTGAGGTCAGCCTGGTCTACAAAAGCTAGTTCCAAGACAGGCTTTAGGGTTACAAAGAAACCCTGTCTTGTTGGGCGGTGGTGGCGCATGCCTTTAAACCCAGCACTCGGGAGGCAGAGGCAGGCAGATCTCTGTGAGTTCGAGACCAACCTGGTCTACAAGAGCTAGTTCCAGGACAGGCTCCAAAGCCACAGAGAAACACTGTCTTGAAAAACCAATGACCTGGTGCTAATGAGATGGCTCTGTGAGTAAAGTGATTGCTATGCAAACATGAGGACGAGGATGTCAGTTTGTATCCCCAAACACTCATGTAAAAGTTGGGCATGGTGACATGTGTCTCTAACTCTAATGCTGGGTTCAGGAGTGGGGTGAGACAGAAGGATCCCAGGGGCGTGCTGGCCAGTCAGTCTAACCAATCAGCAATCTCTTCACTGAGAGAGTCCATATCAAAAACTAAGGTAGAAACCAGAGGAAGACACCAGACATCAACCTCTAGCCTCCATCTGCAGAAACACAGGTGATAACAGCTTTATAATCTACATGTGCACTCAAATACATGTATACATACATGCAAAACATACACACACACAACAAATAAAATGAAAAAAAAGTTAAAGTTCTTGCAATGAACCATGTGGATCCCAGTACCTTTCTAATTTCATCACCCAACAACTGTCACTCAGGTTTAGTTCAGCGTGCTCTTCTGTCCCTGGTCAATACTATCCATTCCCCTACATCCATGTGCATCATGCATAGCCCTGTATCTGGAGCCTTTTCATTCTTCCCTAAATTCCAACAGTAATGTCCTCTTTCCTCTCCTGCGGATCACTGTTAAATATCACCTTCTACTGAGGCCTCCTTGACCCGTTTTATCCCACCCTGGGATTCTCTAGCTCCATTTTCCAATAACATCACCACCTCACATTCCAGCCATTCTGTGTTTGGCCCCTTGGTTTTGTCAAAGTCAAGCCCAATAGTTCATGTTTTCCTTTCCCTTCAGATTACTGAAATGTATAGTATATTTACCCTAGTAGCATCTCTCCATGTACAGTGATTCTCAGATGATCTTGAAACTTGCATGTGGACATGGGAGGAAACAGAATGTCCACAAACAGTATAGAAAAAGCTTTCCAGAGACAGATATATTTCCATTTTAATGTACTTCTTGTTTTTTTAATCATTAGTTGAATTATACCCTATCTGTAAGCACTAAGATTACTATGTGTAGTGTATGCATGTGGATGGGGTGTCAATGTATGTACATTTGGAAGTCAGATTTTGGTGTCCTCTTTATCTTTCTCCATATTGTTTGAAACAGGGTCTCTCACAGATCCTGGTACTCAATGATTGACTAAATGGCTATCCAGCAAGTTCCAAGGACCCCCATCTCCTTCCTCTCCACTGTGGGTCACAGATGTATATTGCCATGCCCAGCGTTTTTTATGTAGGTGCTGAAGACCCAAACTCAGGCCCTGACGCTTACACATAAACCATATCTTATTACCCAATAAGCCATATCTCTCCTCAGCCCTTCCTTAGTTATTACTCTATTTCCACTATGAAAGCCAAAATGATATGAGGGAGAAATATGATCTGAACAAAAAAGTAAAAATATATTTAGAAATGACTACCATACAACACATGAAATCTCAGGAAAACAATTCTTGTGACTGTTGCTACACATACAACAAAGTGAACCAAACTGAAACATGTTCTATGCATTCTGTCAGCTTCGTGGGAGGCTGAAAAATTAAATGGGCAGAGGGAAAAGATCTAACCAAAGATTAAGATAAAGAGCATGCTAAAGATATAATTAAGTAAAAATTCAAAAACAGGAGACCAAATTTTAAATACAAGCCTAAACAGTCAAGGAGCTGATGGGAACTGTGGTGAGTCAACTGCCCTCCCTTTGGGCCTAAATCTAATTTTCATGAGTGCAAGAAATGCATTTTCTTTGCTTCATAGATGAGATCAGATAGTCTTTTGTTTTCTTCAGTCTGACCAACCTGAATGATATGCTGATGTCAGGCTTATCTGAGCTAAAGCAAGCAAAATAGCACGCTGGTCCTAGAAAATCGGAATCTTCTTTCCTTTTCTAAAGAGACAAGGTCTCACTATGAAACCCATGTTGTCCTCAAATTTAGATTCTCCTATCTCTGTTTCCAAAAGGCTGGAATTACAGACATATGCCACAAAGCCAGAAAAGCCTACTATTTTCAAAGGTAATTATTAATTCCCTGATTCTGTTCCAAGGGAGACTGATTCAACGCAAAAAATGTCTAAAGGACATGGAGGTCAGAAAAAGGGCACTGAATCCCCAGAGTTAGAATGGTTAAAAGCCACGACTTGAGTGCTGGAAACAGAACTCTGGCCCTTTGCAAGAATAGCAAATGCTCTTCACCACTGAGCCACCTCTCAAACCCCAGATTTTTTTTTTAATTGTGTATGTGCATGGGACTACTGTGTGATATATTTAGGAGGGAGGCACATGCCATGGCAGTATATGATCAGAACTTTGAAGAGCAATTCTTTTCCTGTCTTACATGGGTTCTGGTAATTGAACACAGGTCATCAAACTTGCACCACGTTTGTGTTTTGGCAAATTCCAACTCACTGGCCCCATTGAAAAAAATTTAAAAACAAACAAAAAAGAGCCTCTTATTTATTAATTTGTTTATTTATTTATTCACTCATTCATTCATTCATTATTTATGTCTTGTGAGACATAGTCTCTCTACATAGCCTTGGTTGTCCTGGAAGTCACTATGTACACTGGGATGGGTTCAAACTCAGAGATCCACCTTCCTCTGCTTCCTAAGCACTGGAACTCTAGGTGCCACCATGCCCAGTCTAAAAAAAATTTTTAAGGGCTGGAGAGATGGCTCAGAGGTTAAGAGATTGCCTGCTCTTCCAAAGGTCCTGAGTTCAATTCCCAGCAACCACATGGTGGCTCACAACCATCTGTAACGGGGTCTGGTGCCCTCTTCTGGCCTGCAGGCATACACACAGACAGAATATTGTATACATAATAAATAAATAAATATTTAAAAAAAATTTTTTTAAGTGAAAAGTTAAACAGAGCAAGACAAAAAACATCAGAAAAGCTCAATTAAATCACACAACTAAGAAAGGGAAGAATAAAAGAAAGGAAAAGAAAATGGGCAAGCGGTAAGGAAGGAGGGAAAACAATCCAACAGTTTCTGACTTGAAATACCAAACATTCAACTTGATATATACATACTTAGCATAGTACATAATCACATAAAGTTCAGAAAAGAATGGGAAGATTTTTGGTTGAAAATCTAAAGTTCTGATTTCTAAGATAGACAGCCTACTTTCCAGTACTAGAGTAAAAAAAAAAAAAACAACCAACAACAAAACTTAAATGTTTTAAAACTCACCTGAGCAAATGCATCTAATGCAACTTTCTATCTGATGAATGAACAGATGGGGGGATAGCTGGCCCAACATCTTCAGGACTATATTACTGGCCACCAAATAGAATTTTCAACAATCCTCCAAGGTATATGACTGTGACACACAAACACAAGAACATGACCCAGACCCAGTCAGCTAACTTCTTGGATAGGAAATCAGAACGTAAACATATGAGGGATTATAGATCATATGGTCCCTGACATAATCACAAAACTCTTGTTTTGGTGAAAAAGCAGCCATGGGCAATATCATGAATAGGCATAGCTGTATTCCAATTAATTGTTAACCATAGACACTGAAATTAAAATTTTATGTGTCTTTTTCTCCAAAAACTACTCTTAAGGCATATAAAACCAAGCGATGGACCAAATTTGGCACATGGATCAGTTTAACAACCCCTGCCTGATCTAGACAATTAAATCAAACAGAGACTGAAACCATTTCATCAAATACCAGCCATCATTAGAGAAAACTAGGATTAGATGATGGTAGTAGATTTTTTTTCCTATACACAAAATGATCTGTAGGAAGTTTCTACTGAATAATTCAAGGGTCAGGGAAAAGAGCCCTAACAAAGAATGGAAGTTTCTGACTCTACAGATAACAAGCCAATCAGTCGTCTCCCTGAAGATAAAAAAATCTAGATTCTAGGGAGCTGTCCATGGAAGTCTCAGTGTGGATAATTGTAATTTTACATGGCTCATACAGGAAGAAAGGAAGCAGCAGTTTAACAATCAAGAGAAAGAAGGCAATATGATGATTATAATCACAACAGAGGCAACTGCAAACTTCCAAACAAGCTACAGAAAAATGATGACCTCTTGAGCTAAGCTAATAAATACTAGCAAATAATGAAATCAGCTATCTGCAAAAGAGATAGCTTAAAGCCTGCTGATATTAAAACATCACCCAGATCTTACCAGACACTAGAACACAGTAACAGCTTATTTCAGAATAACAAAACCCTATCAGTGTGCAGTGGTCGTCTTAATAGAAGATGGAAGTTCACTCTGAGACTAGAGAAAGACAAGCCAAAGATAGGAATCTCTCAAGTGTATTCTGTAGCACCCAGCAGGTGAAGGAGCACCCTAGTTACTTGGTGTGCCCATCTTTCTTCTGTAAAGATTCTCCACGTACCCACTCCATGGAACAGAATGCCTTCTCAGACCTTTCAAATGGGAATGGACACTCTAGCCAGGCATTCCAGTGTCTCTTCTGCTTTGCAGTTTTATCTTTCCTTATAAATTAAGAACTAGTGACCATGCAAGGTGGCACATATATATATATAGTGTGTGTGTGGCCAGCCTTGGCTTTCACAGTAAAACCATTTATAAAGTAATAAAGGCAAGGCATGGGGGTGACACACCTATAATCCCAGCATACAGAAGGTAGAGGCACAAGGATCAGAAGTTCAAGGTCAACCCTAGTTACATAGGGAGTCTACGTCAGACCCAGAGACCCTGTCTCAAAAGTCAATAAAGGGGGTTCAACAATTGTAAGCACTTGCTGCTCTTATAGAGGACTAGAGTTCACTTCCCAGCATCCATATCAGACAATCCACAAGTGCCTGCAGCTCCAGAGGATACAACAATCTCTTCTGGCCTTCAAGGACACCCACCACACATGGTATACACTGGCATATACTCATTGACAAATATACATGAATATAAAATCAATCTTTTAAAAAATGACTGTAAAAAGGCATTAACTGGTTTTTAAAAGTCCTTCAATTCTCCCACACATTTGTTCCCATGTTTTAAAAGTCCTATTTTTAACTGTGTGCACGTTTGTAGATATGTACATATGCATTCAGGTGCCCACGTAGAAAAGAGGCATCCCCCTTGGAACTGGAATTACAGGTAGTTGTGAGCTGCCCAAGATATGGTCCTCTGAAGAGCAGTACATCTCTTGACCTCTGAACCATCTCTCTAGTCCCTCTCACCTTTTTTAAAATTGAATTTTATCATGGAGTTATATCCCAAACCTCAAAAAATTATATTTTAAAGCAATTCAGGCATATTAGCTTTACACGTGACACCAAACATTTATTAACCTAACTGTAGATCATATAAATGCAAATCTTACAAACATAGTTTTTTAGGTAGTCTGGGTTAGTTTTTACATTGCATAAGCTAAAGAGTTAGTTATACCTATGTCCAGCAAGCACATCATATGGTTTTGTGGTGCTGGGTCTCATACATACCAGAAAATGCTTTACCACTGTGCTCTATCTCCAACCCCCTACTTCTTATAAAAATATTAAGGTTTCACTATGCTGTCCAGACATATCTTGAATTAAGTGCAAGTCCTCCTTCTTTTTGCCTAGGCCTTCCAAAGTGCTGCAACTACAGACATCTGTCACTATGTATGTCAGTCAATGTGATAGTTAGTGACAGTGAGGAAGGTAACCGAGATGCAACTCCTACTGCCAAGTGGTTCACAGCAGTGAGGTGAGATACAATGCAGAATGAAAGGAACATCTTCATTTACACAGCTACAAATAAAATGAACTCCAGCAAATGTTTCAATGAAGATGATATTCAAGAATCACAGGTACTAACCATTAAACCCAAAGTGACCAATTTGATCAAGGAATGGCCTACCTGTTGACATGCTCTTCCCAGTCTTCTGGCGGAGGAGGAGCATCTGCATCTGTCCTGGCGAAGATAACATGCCGCTCACACTCGTTCATCACACTTCGTGCCTTCTGATTGTCATAGAGTGGAACAGGAGTTGATGTGACCGTCTCCACATCTATTGGAACGTCTGATTCACTGTAAATAGGTGAGGAAATAGGACCAAGCCACACACACTTCACACAACATAAATGCTTAGCAATCATCTTGTTGCCAAATAAAAAATGTCTATTGAACATAATAAGCTTATCACATCCATAAGAAAATTTTGATCCAAAGTCATCTTCCCTTGCGCTCTCTCTTTCTCTCTCTCTCCCTGGTATGGCTTGGGAAATGCAAGGTCATTATACTTTTAGTGGCTTTGGTCTTTTCTTGGGAAGCAGTTTTACACTGGCCTGAAATTGACTATGTTGTCTAGGCTAGCACTGAACTTGGTTGGTGTTTCATTTTAAGATTTTTAAAACAATTTTTGTGTATGTATGCAAATGGGTATATGCACATGAGCTCATGTCCACAGAGGCCAGAGATATCTGACATGGGTGCTCTGTAAGAGTAGTATGTGACCTTAACTGCTGACCCATCTCTCTCCAGCTCCTAGCCTTAACCTCCTGACACTCCTCTTGCCTCAGCCTCACCAAATGCTAGGACTTTAGGCATGAGCTATCACACTGGCTCCAAAGTTTGGGGCCTGCCTCGTCTACAGAGCAAGTTCCAGGATAGCCAAGGCTACATAGAGAATCTCTGACTTGTGTAGGAGGGGTTCTGTTCCTCAGGTCCAGAAAGATGGCTCAGCAGTTTAAAGTGCTTGCTGCTCTTTCAGAGAATCAGGTTTGATTCCCAGCACCGACATGAGATGGCTCACAACTACCTGTAACTCCAGCTCCACTGATCTGATGCCTCTGACCTCTGAGGACACTGTCACTCAATATACTCATAAACACAACTAAAAATAAAATAAATCTTCCAATAAAGTCAGTTACTCAATCACTGAGCTTCATTTAAAGAAAATGCCATGAGATACAAATACATGAGTTTTAATGTAAGCAAGATTTTTTAACACAGTTAAAAAAAAATTCAAGTAAAGATTTTCAGTTATGCCTCAAGCCAGAGGCATTAGGATTATGCTAGAATGTTCCTCTAAGTCATGGCTCATGGACCTTGATCAAAGTAGAAGTCAACAAAATGTTACTATCATTAGAAAATAAAAACCTGTCTTCTGAGCTGGTACACTGAGAGTTCCAGGATAGTGAGGGCTACATAGAGAGACCATGCCTCAAATAAACAAACCCACTCTTCTAATCCATACCTAAGACTGCAATCTTAATACTTGAGAGGCAGTGTTAGGAATATTTCCTAAAAAACAAGCTCTCCGCCTACGCAATTAATCCCAATCAGACTGAATCAGATCAAATTAAAAGATATCCAGGTTTAACTGGACATCTGCGTTCTCGGGTGACTTGGGGGTAGGGGAGGTGGAAAGCCACCTGCATGACCATCACCAGAGAGGAAGAGGGAAAAACCAAGTGATTATTTTCTGGGGAGCAGTTTAAATAGCCTGTGGGACTAGTCTTGACCTTTCCTGGGGAGGGGTCAAGGCCTAGCGGACTCCCTTGAGGCAGGGGAGGGGGTTTTCCAAAACTGGAGGCCAGAGGCTGGGATTACAGGCAGCAACAAGCAAATCAAGAGTTTGCTGCCACCCTTAGCCACACTGCAAGTTCCAGGTTGGCCAGGGGAACAGAGTAAGTAAGACCCTGTCCCAAAAGGAAACACACAAACTAATCAAGGTGGCATATACCTATTATCCTAGTACCTAAGAGATGCAGGAAGATCAAGAGTTCAAAATTATCTTAAGTTATACTACTGTCTGGAGAGGGGAGTGGTGTGTGTGTATGTGTAAACAAAAACAAACTTCAAAACTCCAACAAACCAACAAAAACATCCAACATTCTACACTTGCTTAAAAACACATGATCCCTCTAACTCATAAAGACTCAAGGGAGGGGTGTGTGTGTGTGTGTGTGTGTGTGTGTGTGTGTGTGTAGAGAACCTACTACTCCCACAAAAACAACAAACCTTGTGTTTGAGGAAAGATTAAACAAAACAAAAAACAAACACAAAATCTCTTATCCAAAAATTTTTAATGATCAGACTAGAGCATTTCTACAAATCCTGATATAGGTGAGATCAGAATGTTTAAAATAATTAATTAGCTAGGTCAAATGTAACCAAATCACTTATCAGATAGTAAATTTTTAAATTTTTCTTATCCTATAATGTAGGGTGGCGGGAAATATAATGAGACTTAGGAGGGTTTAGATTAACCCACAGGTGGCTTTCTGTAAGGAGGTAAGAATGAAAGCAATGTTTTGGGAGCTCCCTCTGAATCGGTGAATCTGTGCACTAAAGCCAGGGAAAGCGAAGAATAGATTGTAGCCACTGTCAAGCAAATCAAATGCTGCAGTAAAGTGACAAGGAAATTCTTCAGTTTCCTCCCTCCACACAACCTCTACGACACTCATCTAAGTGGGGTAGGCTGTGTGTCCATTTGCACATCGTGTTTTTCTAATTCACAACTGGAAATGTTTGTGAAGATGTCCACATGTGCCCTGATATGCTTATGCTGCTCATCCAAGATCTCCAGTCACTCCCCTCCCCCAATCACTCCCAAGTTTATCTCTCTAATCCCCACCACATGATCACTGCCAAGATCAGGCACAAGTAGCCCTTAAGAAGGAAACCCAAACTCACATGGTATTCTCAAACTCACATAGTATTCTCCTGCTGCCGACGGGGAGTTACAAAGAGCATGCGGGTGGGTCGGGCACTACTGGCATCTGGGTGGGCACTCCATGGTTTAGCATAGCTATGATCCAAAAAAACGAGGTCCAGCTCCCGCTCATGCACTGAAAGCTGGAACAGCAGAGAGGTACCCATCCGCCGAGCTGAAGTCTGGAAGTCCCTCTCCCCGCCCCGGTGGGCCATGTCAATGGTCAGGCAGTCAAGTCAGGGTGTGCGTATCTGCATGCTAGTGACCTGCAGCGAAACGTGGTTTTGTCAATTCAGTATTGTCAATTTCTCCCAACTTACATTATCATATAAATAGGCTTTTGTGCCTATCATTCTTATCACCGATCCTGCACAACTCTGCCCACCGAGGTAAGAGTTCCCACACTACTACCAAAAAGGTACGCTGCCACACAAAATCCTTGACAAGACTCCACAGTTCACAAAGACCGGGACTTTGTTTGCAAGGTACAGTAGCACACGCCTTTAATCCCTCAACTGAGACGGATCTCTATGAGTTCGAGGACAGCCCGGTCTATATAGGGAATTCGATGACTCAAAGAAAAAAAGTTAAGAAAAGAAAGACCTAAATCTGCTGTGCAATTTTCTTCCTGGGTGGTAAAGGTTTTTGGCAAACAAGAGGAAATCACAAACATGAATTCTCCAAATGCTAGGGGGTCCCTACTTTCCATCCCCCTAATGAGGACTTGGGCAGGGCCTGTGGGCTCGGGCGCCCCTGGAACAAGCCAGGCACCATGGGCGTACAGGAAGCTGATCGCTGCCAAGGGCTCCAGGCTTCACCCGCTTTGGGTTGAGATCAAGGGGCGTCTCTTAGGGTCACGTTCCAAAGTTTTGCACCGATCTCTGGTTACACCAGTTTTGAAAAAGGTAAACACGAGAGCCCGCCCTCAGCCCGTGCCGGGACGGGCCCTCGGGCCTTTCTTCTTTCGCCCTCCCTCAGCCAGGCGCCCGGCAAACTGCACGCTCCTCCGAGAGCTTCCAGCCACAGAGCCGCAAAACCTCCAAACGGCCCACTCGGGCGGCACGGCGACCGCGGAGGTTCGGCGGCCAGGGCGACTGGGCCAAGGTCAACTCGAGATCGGGCCGACGAGGAGGAGCCGCCCGGCCCCGCCTCCCGGGGCCCATATCGGCCCCGCGCCTCCGCCGCCCCAGCGCCGTCTCGTCCTCCGCGCCCGGTCCGTGGCTCCAGCCCCCGCGCCCGCCCTCCGCATGCCCGCGTAGCCCCGAGGGTCTCGCCCAGGCCGTCGCCCGCCGCCTCGAACCCCACGGTCCGCCACCCGCGCCGAGCCAGACCCGCGTCTCACCCGCAGTCGTCGGCCGCGCGCTCGCCCGAGCCGGCTGCTAGCGCGCGTGCGCTTTACCGCCTCCGCGCCCGGCGCGGTAAGCTCAGAGGAAAACGCGGAACTGGATCTCCGCCTGGAAACCGCACGGCGGTGAGCTGCAAAGCCAGGAACGGATCCACACCCGCGATTTCACTGGCCGGTGGATAGTGCCGAAAGAGACACACAACTCCGAGGCAGAGACGTCCTCCTGTGTTTTTTGCAGAAAAAGTGTGAGGGCAAAGAACAAGATAGTTGAGACAACCAAATTGTTTGGTGTCCCCACCGCAGTCAGTTTTGTCCCTTTGGCCATTAGAGGCTAGGTTCAATCTGCAGTAGGAGGGTGCGAGTTACGTTCATTCCAGCACGGTGTTGTATCCGTGTAATTCCAGCACGCAGGAGGCTGAGACAAGAGGATCGCGGTGAATTCCGGGACAACCTGAACTACACAATGACACCCAATCTCAAAACTTCAAAACAAAGCAGAGTGCTGGAAACCAACGCTAGTGCTCTGCGGAGTTTAAGGAAGAAAGGGAAGTTGGTAGAGTTCAGACCCTCACGAGGTAGATTTGAGATGTTAGGGTAAACATTTAACTGCCGGGCTCAGTAGACCGGCAAGGCTTCTGCCTTTTCACATCTCTGAGGTAATCAAATGCCCCGCCTCGCCAGGTTGCCAGCAGAATGCAGCAGTACTTTATTTCAGCCACCTGTCAAGAGCTCGAATTGATTTCCTGATGGCAATTATCATGAGCGACCCCCACCTCCATGCTTTCTAACTCAGCATCTTCAGCTGTTTATTTATTCATTTTATGGAGTGGGTGGTGAGACCAGGGTCCCATGTATCTCCGGCTGGGCTCAAACTAGCTATGGAGCAGGGATGGCCTTGAATTTTTGATCCATCTACCTCTCTACCTTGGAAGTACTGAGATTATGGGATTGCAGGCCTGTATCACCATGCCTAGAGTAGAACTCAGTGGGGTTTTTGTTTGTTTGTTTGTTTGTTTGGTTTGGTTTTTCGAGGGTTCCCTCTGTGTGCAGCCCTGGAACAAGCTCTGTAGACCAGGCTGGCCTCCAGCTCACAGAGATCCGCCTGCCTCTGCCTCCCCAGTGCTGGGATTAAAGGCATGAGCCACCACAACCCAGTTTAAAACACAATGTTTTCAACTCTAGGTTGCAATCCCATTTCGGTTTGAATAACTGAAGGTAGAGGGTCAGGAAAATTAGGCAGCTGCAAGAGTTTTCTAATGCGCAACGACCTAAAATTAATTCAATCCATATTTCTGCAGTTTGTTGTAGTGGCATTTCATTTGTATTTTAATAAATAAAACTCGCCTGAAGATAAGAAAGCAAAACAGCCCCACTAGTCAGCCTTACAGACTGGGCAGTGGCAACACACACCTTTAATCCCAGTAGCCACACTAGTTTGCCATAGAAACCGGGCATGCCTTAAACCCAGTGGTACACGACTTTAATCCCAGTCCTAGAGTGGAATATAAAATGGGAGGAGACAGCTCACAGAGTCTCATTCTGAGATTCCTGGAGACAGGATCACCATTTTCAGACTGAGGACGAGGTAAGAGCCAGTAGCTGGCTGCTTTGCTTTTCTGATTTTCAGGTTGAAGGCCAATGTCTGTCTCTGGGTATTTATTAATCGTGATGTGTTACACCTACAATGTCACTACAGCCTTGGTTCTGAGCACACAACATGTACACTTTAAGCTACTTCTGCTGGATAGTTACAGCACCAACAAGTGCTATCTAAACCCCTTGGCTCAGACGCTAGACTATTGTATGTTAGGAATTGCAGTGTTTTAACTGTAGACACGAAGTTTTCTGTTCTTACAGCAACTTGACAGCTTCATTATGAGAAACAAAGGCTCTTAACATTTTCCTATCTTTCCTCAGCATGTATCAAAGTAGTATTATCTTTGGATTGTGGTAGAATGCTTGGTTTTAGTGATTGCTATTTGACTGGCTGACTTAAGCTTCATAAAACATTCATTTAATGGATTTTAGCTTGGGATTAGGACAGAATGTCCAATCATTCCTGAAAATACGTCTGCCATTTTGTAGTATGTCTTTATATGAAGTAGCTTTCTTAGCATTAGTTATTATTATTAGCAAAAATATTCATCACCTCAGAGGTTAGAGGATCAGTAGTAGTTCAAGAAGAGCCTACACAGTAAGTTCAGGGCAAGCCTGGGCTATGTGAGACCCTGGTTCCCCACCACACACACACACACACAAATCAAACAAAGAAAAAAGAGGCCAAATGTTTTTGCTTTCCCATTAGGAAGCACTCCTCTGAGGCCTCATCGATTTCCCTGTATATATTTTTTGATGACCTCACTTCTTTTATTTTCTCATCTAAATTGCATGACTTTGCCAGGAATTCATTCCAGACAAAGGAGAATTCTGTGCCTGATATTGGGCACAAAAGGACAGCAATAGAAGAAAAGAAAGGAATTGACAGTGGAGCCCGGTCATCTTGTTAGTATAGGCCTAGTCACCTCAAGCACTTGGTTGATGCACACTCTTGTCACATGTCACTCGTCTGGAGATTCTCTCCGGAACCAAGAACCACTTATCTCTGTGATGTCCCTCTGTTGCTAAGCTCCACTTACCCTGTGAACCTGGGACAGAGGGGCTCTAAGGAGGAAGCTGTGACGCAGCAGAAGGAAGAAGGGGAGAAAGCAAGTGTCCAAGATGCTAAGGCTTGTCGTGGAGTCCGCCAAGATTAGCCCACCACTCAGCCCCCCACCCAAACCCTGTGTGACTGTCTACTTCAGAGGTGAGAACTCGGAGCCCTGCCAGGCATCATACTCTCAGAGAAAACTCAGTTATTCATATTCTACCACATGAAAGATGTCCGTGTGACACAGGAGGAGGTAGATTCTGATTGCTTCACAACCTGTTGTCAAGCCCCTAGCATCTCAGGTCCTGGGTTTGATCCCCCAACACAATTTAAAACCCAGCCAGGTAAGAGAAGAAGAAGAAAAAAAGACAATAGTTCCTTTTTTAAAGTTTTTTTTTTTTAATGCATACGTGTGTGTGTGTGTGTGTGTGTGTGTGTGTTTTGTGTGCTTGCTTGTTTGTAGATGAGGTCTCACTGTGTAGCCCAGGCTGGCCATGAACTCCTCCTGAGTACTGGAGTTACAGGTATGAACCAGCTGTGTGTGACTGATTAGCCTGCATGTAAGAACATTTACTTTGTGTGTACCTGGTGCCTATGGAAGTCAAAAGGCTGTTAGATCGTGTGGAACTAGGTGTACAAATGCTTGTGAGCCACCATATGGATGCTGGGAACTGAACGCAGGTCCTCTGTGAAGGAACCTCAAGTGAGCACATGTTGGGGACTGCTAACCACCAGACCCTGAATTTTCTATAAGCAACTTGTTTTCCTCTGTTCTGAGCAGGAGACCCTGATGACAGGGGAGTGGTTTCTGATGGGTCTGCAGCTGGAAGAGCCTGAGAGCTGGGGCATGGCCAGAGCACTATATAAGCTGCCCCTGAACATGATAAAGGGGGCATTCTTCTTTCAAGGATGACCCGTGTCTCCGTCTGTATGTTTACGTGTTTAACTCTCCAGGCCCTTGCCTGAAACTGGCAAACAGTCTCGTAGTGCAGGCGCCGCACTCCAGGCATAGTACTGTAGTACATGTAGTAGCGTGGTGCAGGAGGTACAAGTACAGAACACGCTCAGACACCAAATTCCCATCACAAAAGAGATTTACTACCCCACAGGGAGAAGTGGGGATGGGAGGGGTGCCTCTGGTTTGGACAAAGACAGAAGCAGGTGTTTCAGCCGGAGTGGGCTGTGCTAGGATGAGTTGGTAAATCCTGATTGTTCAGGTTAGGCACCTGAGCCAAATAATGAATTTTGATAGCTGGACCTTAGTGTTTTAGTCAAGCATAAGAGTCGAATGTAATCTAATGGCTTAACAAGGGAGAGGGAAGGGAGGAGGGCAAGACCTGCCAGTGCCATGTTTGCAATGATTGGCCCTGCTAGAGAGCCCTTTACCCTGCAAGAGCAGCCTTTGCTCTTAAACAGAGAGCCATCTCTGCAGTCTCAAAACCTACCATCTTCATTGTTGTTATTGCTTTCATTTTGATTCTCTGCCTTACTCTTTCCGTTGACAGAGGTTTCTGTCCTGCATGGCCCCGCAGTCGTTCAGTCCCAAAGAAACATACAGAGGTCTACATTAATTATAAACTGGTTGGCCTATTAGCTCAGGCTTCTTATTAACTAATTCTTACATCTTACATTAACCCATTATTCTTGTCTCCGTTAGCCACGTGGCTTGGTACCTTTGTCAGCAAGGGATTCTCATCTTGCTTCCTCTGTGGCTGGGTGTGAAAGACCCCCAGAGTGGGGAGACTCTCACTCAAGTCTCGGGATAACACGACCCCCCCAGGAACTCATGAGAGACCGTCCTTACTGCAATCACACGAGGTTTATTAACAGGACAGGAACCAGTGCACTGGGGCTGAAACTCATTTCCCACACGGGGGTAGAGAGTTCAACCCCGAGTAGCTGTGAGAAGGAGCATTTAGGGGAAGAAACCATAACACAATAATCCAAAGGAGGTAGGGAGGGCATCATTGGAAAATTCTGAAAATACCAGTGATCACTGAAGAATTCTGAAAATACCAGTGATAATCACAAAGGGGTAACTCCCTGTTTCTCAAGATTATAATCTAACTTTATCTTCAGCTAGTTCCTGAAACAGAGTCACTGAATTGATTAATCTAGATTTTTTTTATTCTTCTCTTCCTGCTTAGATTTTTGGCTCTATTTTTTCTGCTAAAGTGGTCTGGATTTATCCAGGTCTTTCAAGTGATGACTGATGACTGAACCTTTCCTCTTCCCAGAATTCTCCTGTTCTGGTTGTCCCGCCTATACTTTCTGCCTCACTACTGGCCAATCAGCATTTTATTAAAATACAAGTGACAAATCTTTACAAAGTACAAGACCATTGTCCCACATCACCCTCCCAGATAGGTATTGGTGTGGGGGGGAAGTAAACACCTCCTCACCTTCTTCTATGAACGGAGGCTGTGCTAGAAATAAAGCCAGGCAGTGGAAGCACGTGCCTTTAATCCCAGCACTCGGGAGGCAGAGGCAGGAGGATCTCAGTGAGTTCGAGGCCAGCTTGGTCTACAAGAGCTAGTTTCCAGGATAGGCTCCAAAGCTGCAGAGAAACCCTGCCTCAGAAAAACAAAAACAAACAAACAAACAAAAAGTAAAGGGGAAAGAAGTCCCAAGTGGTTTCACTACCTGGAACCTCAGCACCTGGAAGGCTGTGGCAGGAGGGGTTTGAGCGCTAGACTAGCCTGGTCTACACACTGAGAATCTATCTCAAAAAGAAAAAAAAATCTGTGTGTGTGAGAGAGAGAGAGAGAAAAAGAGAGAGAGAGCCCTGCTTCATAAAATTATGAGAATTTTAAAAGATAGCACAAGAATAACCTTTAGTATGATTTTGCTAATAGCTGCTCAATATTGTCAATTACACGTGAATGAGCCTTACAGTTGGCAATGCCTCACAGCAGTTCCACAAGGCAAAGGAGGCAAGATTTATTATCCCCACTTCTTTGTTTGTTTTTTGAGACAAGGTAACAACAGCCCTAACTGTCCTGAAACTAGTCCTTGTAGACCAAGATGGCATTGAACTCACAGATATCTGCCTGCCTCTACCTCCCAAGAGCTGGGATTAAAGGCACAGTGCCACCACTGCCTGGAGCCTTATCTCCACTTTTTAAATAATAGAAGGAACATATATCTAAGAAGAGAGAGGAAGAGAAAGTGAAAGAATCTATGAGGCAGATTAAGTAAATTTAGGAATCTCAGAACTAGGAATCAGCAATATAGTTCTTGCCTGTAATGTGAAAGGCCCTGGGTTTTAATCCCACTGCCACCAAAGGAGGGGAAGAAATAAAAGAAAACGTGTTGGTCGTCTTTGGTTGAGTGCATGGAAGCTAGGACAGGCTAACAAAGTTTCAGAAACTTGTAGAGAGTGAGAAAATCAGGTCAAAAAAAAAAAAAAAAAGACGCAGTGCTGTTGGCTCTCCATATCTGGGAATTTAACCAACACGAGTCAAAAATATTTCAAGGCAGGCAAGATGGCTCAGCAGGTAAAGGTAAATATCATTCCTACACTCCATTGGCCAGAATGAGTCACAACTCCGTATGGCTTTGAGACTTTGGGTACTGTGTACTGGGAAGAAAGTGAAATGAAAATGGGGTTATCTATCACACAGGGTGACAAGTTTGAAATGCTCGAAGCTATAGATGCTATGTCACACCTGCCAATGTAGACTTGACTTCTCATTGTACCCTACCTCTCCTGGCCCCACTCAAAGCCAGACACTGAAATACTTCCCCCGATTCATTCCAGCCCCTTTGGTATCTTTGCAGCTATGAAGAAAAGAACCCGTGTGGAGGAAGGAAACGACCCCGTATGGAATGAGGTAGACACACCACTCCTGGAAGAGGACTGAACAACTCCAAGAGCAAAGGGCAGGGTTGGGCACTAAGCAGGTGCCAGAGATCTAGGGAGCTGCCAGGGAGTCTCACCTGGGTTTTTGAGGCATCTTAGCCCAGGTTAGCCTCTGATCTCATAGGACTGCAAAGGTCTCATCTGTCCACAGCTCTTCTTGATCTTTCTCTCACTTTTGGGGATGAACCACAGCATGGCCCAGCAGCTAATTCGTCCATGCCATTCTGATAGACCTAGAAGCCTGAAGCTGAGACAAGGCTGCTTGTGCAGAATCCTCTCTCTTTTTTTTAAATCCACTCATATTGTCCCACCCCATTGTCACTCAACTAACACGCCTAGGAACCTTCAGCACGGGACACATGTAGGATGTCCCACATACGGGACAAGGTAACAATCTCCTTAGGGAAGTAGACATGATAGAAAACTCCTAAGTTTCAGCCAATTTCTTAGACTTGTCTTCACTTCCTAGAAGGCTGGGATGGGAAGGAAGAGGCAAGATATTATCCAGCATGATGTCACATGCTTGTAGCACCAGCACTCTTGAGGCTGAGGCAGGAAGATCACTGAGTTCCAGGCCAACCTGGCCTACCTAGTGAGTTCCAGGCCAGCCAGGGTTACATAATAAGACCCTGTCTCAAAACACCAAATTTCAAAGTAAAATAAAAAATAATAATGATTTCTCCCTGACCCTCACAGACCTTAATCTGGCACCTCTGGAATCAACCACTGGAAAATGACTCCTTCTTGCAAGTCATCCTTCAAGATGCGGGCTCTAAAAAGAAAGAAAGGTGAGGCAGAAAGAGGCAGGAGGAGCTTGGCTCCCTGACCAAAGCAGTGGTGGGCCAGGCATCTCATTTCTAACCCATAACTAGCTCAGTTTAAGGGCCAGCCAGTGCCCGTGCCACACAGTAAAGAAAAATGTAGGGTGGGATTAAAGGAGTACCGAGACCCAGAGATGAAGTTGGTTAGGATACAGACTTGGGTGCCAGCAGCAGCTCTGTTTGAAAGCCACAGATCTTGAATGTCCACCTCAATCCAGCCTCTTCAGGTCAAAGCCCAACTCTAGTACCCAGCCCAGGCTAACATCCCACGAGGAGTGAAGCCATGGCACACCACGGGTCTTTTCCAGAACATAGAATCTGATTGGTCCATCTAGGCCAGGTGCCCATCTTTCATCCAGTGAGCTACTAATTTTCTTAGGATTCCCCAAGTGTAGAGGCCCCTGCCCCCACCCCATCATCACTGTTACCCCTTCAGTCTTCTGGTGGCCGCTCTGCTTACCTGGATTCTTCAGGCTCTGGGGGAAAAAAGTCATCCCTAGTATGCAGCCTGGGACATAGGAGGAGCCCTCTAGCCTGGCTCGGAATCTTATACCTGCTCCTTGCCTCCCCCAGGTTCATTGGCCTGGCCACTGTACTGCTCAGGCAGCTCGTGCAACGACCCAATAAAGTCTTTTTTGTGAAGAACCTGAGCCTGCTCAACCATTCCATGAGCCCCACTGATGTGAGTCAGGCACCCGATAGCCCAGGAGGGCAACTGGAGGAGTATGGGCTGCTGGTATAGCTGAGTGTCTTGTTCTAGGAGCAGCCAAGGGCTCCCCCAAAAAGGAGTCCTTTGTGTCCCCAAAGGGCCCCATCGCACTGTCCTTGCTGTCATCTGGTTCCCCATCCTGCCATCCATCTCTTAGGTGCCCTGCCATCTTCCCTGGAGGCAGTCGCTGGGCTGGGCACTGGGATTCAAGCCTGAATGGTGGGTGGCAGGCAAAAGAAGGGGAAAGCTTTGTGGTAGAGAGAAGGGAAGGCTTTGGTGTGCCCAGGTTGGAGCCTGATGCTCTGGGGGAGACCAAAGACAGGTTCACTCCAGTGATTGGTTAGAAACTCGCATGTGGCTTTTCCTGGTTGGTCCTATGAGATGGAAGCCTGAATTCAGTTCCCAGGACTCACGTAGTAGAAGGGGAGGATATTGACTCCCACAGGCTGTCCCCTGACCTCCACACACCTTGGCACAAACACGCTCCCCTCCCCCACTTACACAAATCAGGATTATCAAATCCTGGCCATTGGGGCTGATAGCGATTGTTTGGCTTCTTGGCTTATTAGAGATAGCAGACTGGCTTCCTCCAAGTCTGACACAGGGAAGGCTGACCTCCTGGGCTGCTTTCTGTGTCTCCTGGGCTGGATGATGACCACTCTGTTATATGTGATGTGGTCATCATCCACCTAGATATAAAGTCTCTCAGAAGGATGAGTTTTTCCACTGGCCTGGAGAGGCAGGTCCTCCAGCCTCTCCAGGAATATGGGGAGGAGGCAATGTTCAGGGAGAGCAAGCCGCCTGCGTTACTGGGACAAGGTGGAGGTGAAGACAAAGGCAGGGACCAGAGATGAAGGGGCTTGTGGTGTGTGATGATGGCTAGGACTTGGTTCTAATAATTTAAACAGGTAGTGGGTGTCCAGTGGGCAATTCCGAGGGATGGTCTAAAGATGCACCGGTGGTATTTGGAGGAAGGACGTCAGTTAGAAGGCTTAGCAGTTTTCCTAGAAGACATTAAAATTGCAGTGTGTGTGGGGGTTAACACTCTAGTTAGCAACGTGGTCCAGGACAGGTCCTGAGTCACACTTCCCTTTTCTCAGCAACCTCTTGGGTATTCTGCCATTGATATCATTTTCATTCCATTATCTTCCAAATCCCCTCCACTGTAACCCATTGCTAGCTCTTCACCAGTCTGATGATCCCGGCAGCAAGCCCTGTCTCATGGCTAGTCTCATGTACCCCAGGAGGAGGAAGAGCATGAATGAACCCAGTTAGACGAGGAAGTCTGGTGCTATAAATTATTAAATATTTCAAGATCTGACTTTCAACTCCCTGCTTTTGCTTTGTAGTGTACCGTCACCCTACAGGTGACCCAAATACATGTCCAGGAAACTGAGATGACAGGTACGTGTTTGCCTAGGGCGCTACCAAGCATATCTGAATGGGTTCTTTGGGACCAACTCTTAAGGCCTACCAAAAGATTGTGACCAGATAAGGGTCCTTGGAAGTTCTATGGACCTTGTACTGTTTATTGGCTTGCTCCCCATGGTTGGTTCAGGTTATTTTCTTAAACAACCCAGGACCACCTGTCCAGGGTGACACCACCCACAGTGAGCTGGGCCCTCCCACGGCAATCATTAATCAGGAAAAGTTGCCCATGGACTTGCTCACATGTGATCTGACAGGGGACAATCTCTCAATTAAGGTTCTCTCTTCCCCAACGATTCTAGTTTGTGTTGAGTTGACAAAAAACTAGCCAGCACAGCCACACATCTCCCCATCTCCATTTTTTCATCTCTGGACAAGGTTTATCTTAATGGGGAGGGGGCAGAAGGACAGAAGGATGGCCATTTCCAAGAGCTCCCATTATGAAGAGTGGGGCCAGGAATTCATTACTGTTACAGATGAAGGGGCCGATGAGCACATTCAGAGAAAAACATGCTTCCCGCCAGGGTTAAGTTTCTAGTCAGGTGTAGGTCATAGGAGACAGAATGATTAGAAGGCAGAAAGGCCCAAAAGCCTTCGAAATGGCCAACCCTGGACCTTTTCCTTAGATGATGAAGAACTCCTGGGCTCAACCGCAAATAAGATGACCCAGCAGAAACTAATGGTCCCCGGCCTCACCATGCACAGGGCTCTGGCTTCTAAGCCGCAGCACTTTCAGGTGAGAGACTGGAAAGAACTGTGTAGCCCCACCTGCTGCTAATGCCCTTTTTCGGCACCGACCCTCTCTTCCACGAGGTCAGGGTCGAAAGCAGACCTTCCCATTCTCAGGTCCTCACTCCCTCCATCCCAACCCCCACCCCGTTCCTTCCGGGACCACTCTGGAGAGACTCTACCTGTGCTGGAGCCAGACTGCTCCAGTGAGGCTAGGAGGGGCTGGCTGAGCCTTGGAGGCTCTGACAGACAGGTGCAGGGAACGCAGAGCAGAAGGCACACGCGCCACCTCCTTTCCAGAGCCCTTTGTTGGCAAAGAAAGCCACCAGTGACTTCTGTGAGAATTCAGGAAGCCCATCCCAGGCCTCACCAACTTCCCTTTGACCCTCATCCACCACTTGGCCTAGCACTTCTACTGTGGGTTTGCCCTGCATATCCCCAGGAGGTGTGGTCCAGCCTTAAGTGCCCCTTTTCCTGCATCCAGTCCGTGGCCACGTCCTGTCACTTGACTGAGGTCACTTCTCCATCACCTCTTCCACTCCTGGCCTGAGCCTTCCTTGGACGCTGTGGAGAGACAGTCTCCTCCTGAACCCCTGGTCAACATAGCTATCTTTTCCTTGGTCAATAGTATTTTCAAAGAAGCCTAGTGGTCATGTCCAAAATCCCTAGAGTCAATGCACACCTGGAATCCCAGCTACTCAGGACAGGGTTGGGAGCTGAGGGTATAGGATCAGGATCTGGGCTACATAGGGAAAAGCTATTTTTAAAAAATTAGCCACAGTGTTTTGGGCCCTTATGGTGACTGATCAGGCCCTTGATAAACCAAGCCTGCCTGCTGTTTTTGTTTGTTTGTTTTTAGTTTTTTGAGACAGGGTTTCTCTGTCTAGCCTCCTTGGCTGTCCTAGAACTCTCTCTGTAGACCAGGTTGGCCTTGAAATCAGAGAGATCTGCCTGCTGCTGCCTCCAAAATGCTGGAATTAAAGGTGTGCGCCACCACCGCATGGCTCCCAAGCCTGCTTCTTCTTTTATTTTTTTCTAATTAATTTTTTTCCATTTATCTTACATACCAACTACAGTTTCCCCTCCCTCCTCTCCTTCCATTTCCTCCCCATCTCCCATCCACCCCCTCCCCATCCACTCCTCCGTTCAGAAAGGGGCAGGCCTCCAATGGGCATCAGCTTGGTTCTGCCTCAAATTGACGTATCAAGGTTAACATTCAAGTCCTTTCCGCTGGTGTATCCGCTCTGTAGGTTCGGCTGAAGGTGTTTGAAGCCCGTCAGCTCCTGGGCAACAACATCAAGCCGGTAGTGAAGATAAACATTGGAGGCCACCAGCATCTCACGCGGATCAAGATGGGGAACAATCCTTTCTTCAATGAGGTAGGTGAGCCAGCCAGGAGCTGGGCGTTTCCTGGAAGCAGCTGGCAATCTTGCTTCCCGAGTGGACTGTCTGCAAGCTGCAAGCATTTATCAAGCACCTAAATGAACACCAATCCATATGCCTCTCATCACTGCTCAGGCCCGACAGCATTGCGTCGGGCACACAGATGGCGCTGGTGCTTGTTCAATTAGCAGGTGACTAGATGAGTAAAGATGGAAGCTACAGGGACCAGGTACTGGGACAGTGGAGAGAACTCAGAAAAAGGCAACAAAAACGATGAAGGAAAAACTTACCAGAGGAAGATGGAGAGACTAGAGAAAGATAATTCAAAGACTTGGAAGCAAGAAGCAACTTGGATTCCCCGCCCCCAAAACTGTTGATGAAGGGTGTGGTTGGGAGTGTAATGCAAGGGCTGGAGAGATGGCTCAGCAGTTAAGAGCACTGACTAATCTCCCAGAGGATCTGGGTTCAATTCTCAGTACCCACGTGGCAGCTCACAACTGCCTGTAACTCTAGTTCCAGGGGATCCAACCCCCTCCCTCACACAGACATACATGTAGGCAAAACACCAATGCATGTAAATATAAATCAATTTAGGGGAGTGTAGAATGCAGATTGGGTTCCCACCACAGATAGCACTGGAGAACCATGGAGGGCTTAAGCAGGAGGGTGACAGGAGAAAGGAGTTCTCGCTAACACAGAGAAGGGTGGAGCAGACCGGCAGGGAAACCTAGAAGGAGCTCAAGGCTCAGGTGGCTACCCTGGAGCAGCAAGCTGAGGATCGAATGGCTAGGTTCTCTAGGGAGCCCTTTAACTTGGGCAGAACAGCCCCTGGGAGCTGAGGGATCCTCTGGTTGTGGAGGAGTGTGAGGGTGGTCACAGGCAGAGACTCTGAAAAGGGCCCACAGTGAGGGGGAGGTAGGGGCTGGCAGTGGAAGAAGCTCATCGTTCTGAAGGTTCCTAGGCCTTTGGATAAAGTCGGGGAAGAAACTGTCTGCCCCATCTCTCTGTTCCAGATGTTCTTCCAGAATTTTCATGAGGTTCCCGCAAAGTTCTTTGAGGAGACTATCTTAATCCGGGTAAGGAGCCAAACGGGACCATTTCTTGTCCTGCCTCAGTCACAGAAAACACTTTGGCCCCAATGACTGTTTTCAGAGATGAGGCCACTTGTTTCCTCTGTCTCCAAAGCAGAATCTCCAACTTTTATTCCCCTTGATGGGACAAATAACTCATTCATTCATTCATTCATTCATTCATTCATTCATTCATTCATTCATTCATTCAACCAGTGTTAGAGATTGCCAACTGGCAGGCCCTGAGCTAAGTGCTTAGGTGAACATAGCAGCCAGATTCTCTCGTTACCAGAGTGACACCCTCCGTCCTCCACCATGAGGGAACCAGCAACCATGGTGAATGTATGTCTATCAAGTGCCTTCTAGGTACCCAGCACAGGGCTGAGGGCAACTAGGTACTAGGTAGCTATTCCCCTAGGGCATTTTCATGTTCTTGGGCACAAGACACAATGGAAACAACCAGAACAATCTGTAGTAGAGTCAATTGCAACGGCTTGCCTTGTGCTGACACAGGACAAGTAAATTGATCTCTCTGATCAATATCTTCGTCACTGAAATGGAACTAAAAATATGGGCTTCACAAGGTTCCTCTGCGAACTCTGTAAGAACAATGACAAGCAAGCACTGGTCATTAGTAAGCACTCAGTGAGGGGGTGTGGTGGCCTACACCTGGAGAGGTGGAGGCCGAAGAACCAGAAGTCCAGGGTCATTATTGTCTACACGGTGAATTTGAGGTCAGCCTGGGCTACATGAGACCCCAGCTATATCCTTGCTACCTCTTCCACAGAGGGCAGGGATAGTTGGCATTGTGAATGATAAGCTCTTTCTGGAAACTCCTTGCAGGTGGTGGACTCTGCAGCATCAAGATCCAAAGCAGAGATTGGGAGATTCCAAGTAAGCCCAGGATGAAGGAAGGGGGAGGCTGGGAAGACTCATAGAAACCCACTCTGGGCTCCAGAACCCAGGCTAGGGAAAAGCACTTGGCCTTTCACACAGACCCGTACTTGGATCTGCCTACCAACCTGGTGGGGGGCAGGGGGATGCTCAGACAAGTTACTCTCGGCCTCTGCATCCTCAGCTGTGGAATGCTAACAATAACAATCACAATAGTAATGTATACAACCTGCGGGGGGCACCGTGAGGGTTAAAGTGTGCCGTGTTTAGATAAGGATTGTGTCCCATGCTGAGCTACCCAGTTCGATAGTACTATGGATGCTGGCCAAAGGTCACCCTAGACGTTGAAGAACTCTAGGAAGAGACTGCTGCCTTTGAGGACAGGTGGGGGCAATGATATTCATGTGAAGAACAGGCCAAGAATTCACTATGTAGTTCAGGCTGGCCTCAAACTCATGACAATTCTCCTGCCTCAGTTTCCCAGAAAACCATTCCATGCTGCAATGACAGACATAAACCACCATGCCCAACTTAGTATTTTTATTTCATTTTATCTATTTATTTTTATTTTGTGTGTATGTGTTTGTGCACATGTGTGTGTGGGTGTGCTTGCATGTGTGTTTGTGGAGGTCAATATCATGCCTACTTTCTATGTAGGTACTAAGGATTGAACTTGTGGTCCTTGTTTAGTAAGTACTTAACTAACTGAGCCATCTCCCAAGACCCAAGATTTTTTATTTTTATGTTATTTATTATGTATGTGTGTGAGCACATGTGTGTCTCTGTGTGTGTGTATGTTGTAAGAGGTGGGGCGGCTGTGTTCCCAGCATCTGAGAGGAACGTGGGCCCTTTTGTTCCCAGCACCTGGGTCCCGGCCGCTGCTGCTAGTTTATGCCCGAAATAACCACATGAAAATTGTATTAATTAAATTATTGCTTGGCCCATTATCACTAGCCTCTACTAGGCTAGCCCTCACATCATAAACTAACCCATTCCTAATAATCTATGTGTCACCACGAGGTAGTGACTTACCGGAAAAGTCTAACCTGCATCCATCTCTGGCTGGAACATCATGGTGTCTGGCACACTTCCTTTCTTCTCAGAACTTCCATTCTGTCTACTCCACCCACCTAAGGGCTGACCTATCTTATAGGCCAGGCAGCTTCTTTATTAACCAATGAAAGCAACAGAAATAAAGAAGGACCCTCCTACACCA
>JAQHUG010000122.1:1334637-1360949 GCA_028555095.1 Dicrostonyx torquatus
GGCTCCAGGAGCAATTCTTTAGGAGGATACAGGGATTAGGACCCTCTAGGTGTGGTCCCTCAGATACCCACCCCTCTGTCTCTGTATCTCAGGGACTATCTACCATTATGTGCCCTGGTACAACACGAAGCCTGTGGTGGCTGTGACCTCCAACTGGGAGGATGTCAGCTTCCGAATGAATTGCCTCAACCTCCTCCACATCACCCGGGATCACCTGGTGAGTGTGCAGAAGGGAGGTGGGGGATGGGAGGCTTGGGAACATATATCACAGTACCAAGAAACCAGTCACACCTCACGCTTGTACACACCATGATATTGGGACCCCCACATCATTGGGAACTGTGCCAGATACAGGACTGGGCATCAGAGACACAAAGGTAAAAAAACACACTTGTTCTCACTGACTAAAGAAATTAGATGTACATTACTGTGCGGCGCAGCATGGTTACCATGGAAATACAGGTGCTGAGAGATTTAGGATCTGAGAGATGAGGATAGGAAGGGAGGAAGAAAGTGGTCAGGAGGTAACAGGGCAGCAGGGGTTTGAAAAATTCATAGACAGTGTTGGGGGGTGGGAGCACAAAGGGAACAATGTCTGTAAAGTCACGGCGATGTGCCAGGTTTTCAAGCCATGAGATGAATTAGAGCCATAAAGGTATCATGGAAATCAGAGAGGCTGGAAAGGGTCCCATCACAGAGTTTTGAGTTCTTGCCGAGGAGCACAGGACTCAGGAGATGTTTATACATAGCATCTCTACATGTCATGACCTTCTCATGTCTTCAATGGCCTTCTGCATATCTCCATCCCCTGTCTCCCATTTTCTCTGCTGGGTACAGGAAGTAGGGAAGAAAGGGTGCGCTAGCTTTGCTAGGGCATGTGGCAGTTTGAAAGTAGCACCACCTGCCAGTCCTTCAGCCTATTCCAGGAGAGCTACAAGCTGAGGCTAGCTCTCTCCCTTTCTCTCAACGGACAGAAAGCCAACCTGGACACCCTGAAGTCCATCCGGAATCCGAAGGATCCAGCTCTGCTCCAGCAATGGGAGAAACTGCTGAAGGAGCTGATGGAGGACTGCCGGTAGGAGCTGAGGACCCTGGCTGGCGCTGGCCTTGGGGTGAGCTAGGGAAAACTCAGAAGAGGAGTTGGATGCTCAGAGTAGCACCCAATGGATCCCTGCTCCACAGGAACACTACTCAAACCTCCCCCAATTTGAACCTACACACAGCTACTTTTCCTGTCCATGTAGGACAGCCCTGACCTCCAGTCCAGCATAGGCTTTGTTGTCCCATGTCCACACTCATATGGGCAGATCACCATCGCCTAGACCGCCACACTATTCTTACCCACAAATCTCACCATTGCTTATATCCCATCCAGAGTGCCTGTTTCGAGCTCATGGAAAAACTTCCCCCTGGCCCTCACCAGGTTTTGGCTAGCCTCTTCCCTGGAAAACATCTACCCACAAGAGGTCTTTGGGAACCAACCTAACACACTGCAGGGCTTTAAGGATGGAAGAGGGCAGGATAAGAGCCTGAGTCAGAAACAAAGCAGCTGTGGGTAGAAGAGTCTCCAGGCTAGAAAGGGAACATTGTCCTGAAGTAGGACCACAAACAGTCATACCCTCCCGGCCACAGGCGCCCTCTGCCTTGTATGACTGATCAGCCCATGGCTAACAGCTTGGACAGGAATAAATGGCAGCTTCGCAGCCGTCTTCTGCAGCAACTAGCGCAAAGGGCCAAGGATGCCAAGCCGAGGAACATGGTGGTCACGGCAGAGGACTGGTTGCGCCGTCTCAATGCTGTGATCCCTGAGGTGGGCACTGGGCACACTGGCTGGACAGTGGGGCCTGGAGCTGACCCAATGGTCCTGGTTCTGATGCTCTCCCACCTTGGCAGCCCCAGGAGAGCCTTCCTGATGTGATGATTTGGCTGATGTCCAGGCAGCAGCGAGTGGCCTATGCTCGGGTACCTGCCCACACTGTCCTGTTCTCCCCAGCAGGACCCCTGAGCTCTGGCAAGTTCTGTGGGAAGATTCAGAACCTCCTCTTACAGGTGGGGAAGTAGAGGATGTCTTTTGGGGGAAGGATGGGGTTCCCAAATTGCCAGATAGAAACCCAAGGGACCTCCCTGAGGGCATGGCCCATGTGCTGTTTCCTTGGCCCTACATTAAGTAGAACAGATCTCAAAGTACCCAGAGGAAGGCAGGGGCCTGCACTTCTCAGTATGTGAGCTGCTGCCAAGCCCATATCCATGGTAAATGCTCCTCAAATCCTCCACCTCCTCCATCACTCCTGTGTCTGCCACTTGGTCTAATACCTTGTCATCTCTCCTGTGAACCACAACTGAATGACTTCCAGAATATTCAGTGACTATAACATTTGGTACCAGCTCCTCATATCAGAAGTAAGCTATAACAGAAGACTGAACTCCCAATGGCCTTCTGTCTTGGAGAGGACGGGCCTCATAACCCCTTCAATGGCTCCCATTGCCTCTCAGGGAAGATGCAGGCTCCCTAGCCCCACCCCAGCCACCTGAATCAACTCTGTCAACAGACAGGCCACTTTGGGTCTCCCTATCCCGAATATACTTACACTCTGCCCTTTCTACCGTCACGCAAAGCCCTTCCTCCTGTCTTTACCCAGTGCCCGACTGCACCCTAGCATCAGGGTGTTGCTCAGTCCAGTGCTTGGTGACATCCTCACGTGGGATATGAGGACTGAGGTGCTTAGCAAAGTGCTGGTGCACAGTGATCAAGCAGCAGGCAGTAAATAGTTAGCCAGGATCACCAAAGCCACCATTATCACCTTCCTCTGGTCCCCCTCCCGCACCCCTCTTCTTTTCTCTTTGTCTGTTGTCTCCCTCTGAGAACAACAGGGCAGAACACAGTCCCTTTCCAGTGCTGGTGATCCACCCAGAGCTTTGCACTATTGTAGACTCTTTGGCCCCGGCACACAGTTTGATGTGAGGGCCCTGATCCCACAACTCAGGCAAAAGGGGTGGATGTGACCCTTCTGGGAACGTGTGCCCCTCCCTCACCCTCTCCCTCAGCCATACCCTGTCCCCCTGGGAGAGTGGTACCCCCATGGCACTTCCATGGGATTGATCTGCTTCTGGCTCAGTACCCAGAAGGTGAAGGACAGGACACACTCCCAGCTTACCTCCGGGTCTGCATGTGGCTTGGCAATGTACTACACAGCAGGAATCTGAAGCTGCTTCAGCAAGGCAACATGGTGGTGTATGCAGAGACGGTGAGTGGACGTGTGGATGCGCAGGGCACTGGGAGGGTGAGGTCAGAGGTCGGCCAGGTCAGAGCCAGGCCAGGGAAGAGCAGGCCTGACAGTCGGGCATGCAGTTCAGGAAGAGAAGATGAAGAGACCCAAAGGTAGAGGAGGACACTGAACAAATCTGTCGACACTGAGAGCTCTGAGAGGTGGTGGTGACGAAAGCACTTGTGGATGGTGCCAGCCTTGTATCCCTGCTCACAAGCCCTATGCGTGTGCTAACAAAATGGAGTCTGAGTGGCCTTCTGGTACCTGGTCACTCTGCTCCTGGTGGAAGTTTATTGGGAGCTTTCTCGCAGCTTGCTCAAGGCATGTGACCAGCTCAGGTCTCTAAATTGTATAGCATCTCTTTGTCACCAACAAGCAATCTGGGGACCCTTGCTGACCCCTGCCAGACCTCTGGGCCAGTCTGGAGGTCACGGGAGGTGGGGAAAGGCCAGGAAGTGTGAAAGGAGCAGGAGATGAGACTTCTGCCCACAGAGCATGGGATGCAGGGAGAGCAGCTGGGCAGACTGCTCTACAGAGGGCAAGGGATGACCTTTGTTCTTCCGAGAAGGGCTGGCCCAGGAAGATAGCTCTGCCAGTAGAAGGGAAGTAAGGTTTGAGTGCCGGGCTCTTAAGTGATCTTTTCTGGGGAGATGAGAACAAATGTCCACCCATCTCAGATAGGTGACTCATGACAGAGCAAAGAAAGAGCTCCATCCAGCTTGGGGAACCAATGAGTTTAATTGGGGTTACAGAAGCATGAGCAAGGTATGGGTGTCTACACCACTGGAGAAGTCTTCCTCCCAGTAATTGTTAACTGTTTATATACTGGAGAGGAGAGGAGCCCCATGAGCCTTTTAACCTGCTCATGTACAAAGAAGGAACAGGTGGCCCCATTTTCCAAAGGTAGTCACAACTGACCTGATTTCAGGACAGCAATGGTCATATCAAAGCTTGAAGACAGGATTCCACCACACAGGCCTTTTAAGTTACAGAATTATGACTTTGTTTGTAGTTGGTTGACACATGCATGTAATCTCAGTATTTGGGAGGCATAAGCAGGAGAAGTGCTGAGAATTTGAGACTGGCCTGGGCTGCATAAAGAGTACTAGACCAGTCAGAGCTATTTCAAGAAAGAAAAAATGCATTTAAAACATTGTTATGTTTTAAGGTGCATGTATTGAAAACATACCATAATACAGTCAGCTCCCCATTCAACAGTATCTCCATTCATGTACTGAACCAACTGTGGCTTGAAAATGCAGTCAAAAGCTGAGCAGTGGTGGCAGTCAAGTTCGTGATGGCTGCACCTATATCAAACATGTACACACCTTTCTCCTTGTCACTATGACCTAAGCAATGCACTAGAACAACTCTTGACATAGCATTGACATTTTAGGTATTAGGTTTTATGCCATCTATAGGTGACTTAAAGTATACATCATACACAGATGCCAGGCCATTTTCAAATGTAAGGGGCTAGAGAGTAGATTGTGGTACCCAGGGACATTCTGGAACCAACTCCCTGAGGTAGTCAAGGGACAGCTGTGTTTGTAGGAAAAACATGGGGGTAGCACAGAGGGTACGTGTGTAGAAAGACTGGATTCGTCAGATCTGCAGTGACCAGGGAGTAGGCAGGTCACATCGAAGTTACAGGCTTTGACCTGGGCATCACCCTACTCCTCTACTAGCTGCTCAGTGCTGGGTAGTGTTGATTGCTGAGCCTCTGTCTCCTAGGTACAGCTGGGATATGGCCCTGCCTTTCTCGGCTGCTCCATTTTTGATGTTGGGAAACAGGAGTCTCAACATCCCCAGCATCAGGTGGTTGATGGAGGCGGTATGGGCACTGACTAGGACTCTCCTTCCCCAGTATGAGAATCAGGCCAAGTTCAAAGACCAGTGGGGACAGCAGGGACTGTACCACTGCCCCAGCTTCTCAGATGTCATGGGACACAAGGCTGTCCCCAAGACAGATTTCAAGGCTCCACCGGGATGGCGTTGGTACGGTGACTGGATGGTGGAGCCCCAGAGGAGGTAAGGATGATACATGTCCTGACCTGGCACCTGGAATGTCCTACTGGGTGACTTCCTCTCACCTGGGAGGGCTAGTGGGAACTTAAAGAGGTGGGCTCCAAAACCCACCCAGTCCTGTGAGTGAGAATGCACAAGATCAACAGCCATGCCCAACACCTGTGTGCATGCTAGGCTCTCCCTAGCTAAAGGGAGGTGGGATGTCACATAAGGGTGCTTGGCCAGCAAAGAATGACCCCTGGGAGTTCAGACAGCTCTGGGAACTTGGGGTCTCACTACTACCCAGACTCCTTCTGGACATCGACATCAACAAGAGCCAGGTGCTGGAAGAGGTGTATGAGAACCAGAGCCGTAATGCCACAGGCGCTTGGGTGCCTGCAGCTATCCCTAACACAGATGTGGTAAGTGTCTCCATCCTGCCACAGGGTACAGGGGAGAGGCAGGAAAGCAAGGACCAGATTGAGGGGCCGCAGAAGTTGGGGTGTCCCAGCAGTAAGAGCTACATCTGAGCTCTGTTCCATACATGCTGTGGGACTCCAGAAAAGTATTACAGCTCCGAGGTTCTTCTAGCACCAATGAAGGGGTTGGACCCAAGGATAGCAAGCAGCAGACCTCAAACTGGATGTCAGAAAGAGATAGATACTGTGTAGACTGTAGTCCAGCTGCTTTGGGAGATAGGGCAGAAGGATCACTTGAACCCAGGAGTTGGAATTTGAACCTGAGTTCTAGCCCCAGTTCTCACATAAAAAGTCAGACATGTTGGTATGTACTTACAGTCCTAGCGGTAGAGAGGCAGAAGCAGATAGCTGCCCCCTGTCCTCCACCACTGCTTGCTGGCCAGACAGCCTAACTTAACAGGTAAGCCCCAGATCTCAGTAAGAGATGTCTCAAAAACTAAGACCAATGGGATCCTGAGCAATGAGACTGACTCCCAGCTTACACACACACACACACACACACACACACACACACACACACCACACTATCCTGACAGAAATATTCTGTCCTCTCTATTGCCCCATGGCTCTTCAGGAAATATGGTGCTAAGATACAGGAATTAGTCTTTGAATTTTGGTTTATTTTAATGGAGCTCACCCAGAGGCTGCTGCCTCTGGTACTGAGTAGAACCATGCAAGTCTAATGTGTCCCTAGTACATCAAGGAGAGAGCTGTTCACCTCTAAATAAATGAGCCAGGGGCCAGTAGAAGTAGCAAGATTTTCTGCCCTAGAAGGTGGCTGGAAGTTCAAAGACAGGAGGGGGGAGGGAGAGAGGGGAGAGAAGGGAGAGGAGAGAGAGAACAAGTGAAAGCAAGCTTCATGTACCTCACCTGGACCCTCCCTCACCCTCAACATCCATACAGAACGGACAGCCCGTGGAAACCCTGGAGAATGTGAAGTGTCCCCAAGGCTGGCACTTTAAGAAGAACTGGACTGTGGAGCTCAACCATGCAGTAGACAGCGAAGGTCAGTTTCTGGTCAAGTCTGAGGGCGTGAAGGCCTGGGACCCTAAAGCATTCAAGTCTGGTTCTTTTAGTAGACCGTGAGTGGCCAAGCTCTCAGGCAGGATGTGTCTGAATTCCCGGGGGCTCTCAGGCTCTAGCCATTCCACAGACAGAGCCCCTCTTGTTGAGACACCCCACTGCCTGAGGCCTGACCCTGAGCAAGCCTGGTGGATAAATGCCTGGATTTCGATTTGGCATGGATTTAGTTTATAGACCTTCTTCAGTTCACCCAAAGAGGCTCCAGGGAGGGAGCGGTGGATTGGAAGTCTTGATGCCTGGTCTCCAGACACAAGCAATTGCTGCAATTGGTCCCATGTAGTCCAAGTTACACGATTCAAGCACATATTCCGGGACATGAGGACCCTTCTGCCCTCAGGACCTGTCCCTCTAGGGCCCTACTCTCAGGCATGTGTCAAAGCTCCCGAAGTCTGCAGGTACAAATGGACCCAGAGGCCATGTTGCTGCCCCTGCAGGCTGGGAGTATGGAGTGGGAATCCCACCCTCCGGACTACCCCAGATCTGGAACTCAGTGGAAAAGACTTACCATTCATGCCGCCGGCGACGCTGGGTGCGTCTGCGCTTCCGGAATCGCAAGGAACTGGGCCAGGAGCTGAGCCAGGAGCAGGAGACCCTCTCCTTCCTGCAGAGGGTGAGGCAGATGGAGCAAGGGCCCTAGCTGGGATACAGACAGGGACCGCTTGCAAAGTAGGGACAGGAGCACAATTCTGAGACCCTGTGTTCTTCCCTACAGCAAGACCTCTCTGAGGAGGGAGAGGGCTGGGAGTATGGCACTTTTGACTCCAAGTTCCACCTGGATCCACAGCCCACAAACCGGTTCCGTCGCCGCTGTTGGCACCGACGGCTGGTACCCAAGAAGGAGAGGGGTGTGGCTCCCATATTCCTCCTGGAGGGATCCTTGGTAAGGCTGCTGTGGTCTGGGTGACGCCTGTTTATTACCTCTGTCTCCCAGAGGCTCAAGAACATACACAACCCTGATCCCTGCTAGCTGGGCCCCAACTCTTCAAGTTGGGCAAGCTGGCACCTGTAGAGGGGTAGTGGGCGGCTAGGGCCTGGAGAGAGGAGTCAGGAAGTATTGAAAACCTTTAAAGGAACCTTTCCCGGCACAGGCAGTGACGTTGGAAAACGAACCAGAGAAGGAACACGAAAAGGCATGGTCATGGCAACACTGGAAGGACTCCTGGAGGCACACCCCAGAGGATCCCAGGATCCCCACCATGCCTTTCATCTACTGCATCTTCAACAGTGAGCCCTGGCCTGGGAGTCTACGGAGTGGCCCCAGAGGCCAGGGCCTGAGAAGAGGGAGTAGGGAGGAGCCTATGAAGTGCTGGGACAGGAAATGAATGACTTCTCTTTACCCAGAGCCTCACTCCTACCAGCTCTTCTGCTATATCTACCAGGCCCGGAATCTGATGTACAACCAGATCCTGACCTTTCAGGGTAGGAATGCTATAGTTGGTTGTTTTTACTCTTTGTTCTTTGGGGGACCCACCACACAGCTCCCAAATAAATACATGGAGACGTATTCCTACTTATGACTGCCCCACCTTAGCTTGGCTTGATTCTAGCCAGCTCTTCTTAAATTATCCTGTCTATCTTTTGCCTCTGAGCTTTTATCTTCCTCCATTCTATATACTTTTCTTTACTTCTTACTCCATGGCTTGCTGTGTAGCTGGCTGGCCCCTCTCCTCCTCTTCTTATTGTTCCTCCATCCTTTTTTTCTCCTCTTATTTATTCTGTGCCAGCCCCACCTATCCTTCCTCCTGCCTAACTATTGACCGTTCAGCTCTTTTAGACCATCAGGTGTTTTAGGCAGGCAAAGTAGCACAGCTTCACAGAGTTAAACAAATGCAACACAAAAGAATGCAACATGGGCTGGAGAGATGACTCAGTTGTTCTTCCAGAGGACAGGGGTTCAATTCCCAGCACCCACATGGCAGCTCACAGCTGTCTATAACTCCACTTTTAAGGGATTTGACACTTCACACCAATGCACATGAAATAAATTCAAATGCATCATTATTAAACAAATGTTCCACAGCATAAACAAATGTAACACAGAATGTCCCTTGTCATTCAGCCCTGTCCCCTATCCCCCAAGGCCTGGCAACACATCCACATATGTCTGTGAATATGTAACAGATGCAGATCCCTCCCCCAAGAAGCTTGTCTTAATGAGGGTTACTCTTGCTGCGATGAAACACCATGACCAAAAGTAACTTGAGAAGGAAAGGCTTTATATCCTCTTACAGCTCCACATCACAGTTCACCATTAAAAGTGGCGAGGACAGGAACCCACACAGGGCAGGAACCTGGGGGCAGGAGCAGATGCAGAGACTATGGAAGGGTGCTGCTTACTGGTTTGTTCCTCGTGGCTTGTTTAATATGCTTTCTTATAGAACCCAGGACCACCAGCCCAGGGGTGGCTCCACCCACCATAGGCTGGACCCTCCCACTTCAATCGCTAATTAAGAAAATGCCTGATAAGCTAGCCTATAGACTGGCCTTATGGAGACAGTTTCTCAGTCAAGGCTTTCTCCTCTAAAATGGCTTTAGCTTGTGTCAAGTTGACATAAAAACTAACCAGCACAAAGCCTATGAGTATAATTCTGGGGAAAGACACCAAACAAAGACTACAAATCCAGGGTGCTCTTGAGGTGTGACCCCAACGTTGTGAAGTTTGGAGAAGGGGTTGAAGAACTCAGTCACTTATCTGGGGTCACTTAGGCCTCAAAGAAGGAGAAGCTTGCATGGCAGAGAACTGGAAGACAGGGTGGGACATGAAAGGGAGTGACAAGCTGGACTGGAGAGATGGCTCGGTGGTTAAGAGCACTGGCTGCTTTTCCAGAGGACCTAGGTTCAATTCCCAGCACCAACATGGCAGCTCACAACTGTCTGTAACCCCAGTTATAGGGGATCCAGCATCCTCACACAGACATATATGCAGGCAAAGCACAAATGCACACAATATAGAAATAGACACATTGAGGAACATGTCACTTGAGGCTCTTTAGAAGAGGAGGGACAGGGAGGAGGCCCTTTGTGAGGAAGACCCATATAACCATTCAGGAGGTGAGCTGAGTACTTCCACCCTGTCCTGCTAATGGCACTGTCACAGAAGATAATGGGTGGCAAAGCTTCCGGGATGTTTGCTGAGCTTTGTGTCCCCCGAGCATCACCAGCCATATTAAAGGACACTCACTGCTGCCGCGGATGATCAATTATGGGAAGCCTTATCCCCAGAACTCCTCCACAGCAGTCCCTTTCCTTCATCCCAGTGAAAGCCCAGATGTAACCACAGTGGGCACGGCATTCACACGGATGGAAGCAAAGGTGTCTATGGGGTATGCACAGTTGATCTGCAGCTCTGGCTGAAGCAGCATTTGAGAATGGCTGGCAGGGGCAGTGGCAGCCCATCCTGAGCAGGTCTAATGGCTGCCGCTGAAGAGGAGGGGAGAATCTCATTTGGCAGTTTGGAGCTGTGACGCCCGGTCTTCCCTCCCTGCTCTAGAGCCTTTCATTCGAGTGGTCTTCTTGAACTACAGCCTGTGTACTCAGACGCTACAAAGCTCTGCAGCCCCAACGTGGTCCCAGACACTCATCTTCCAGCACCTTCTGCTGTTTGAGAACCCCAAGGATACCAAAGAGAACCCCCCGCTTGTTGTGTTGGAACTGTGGCAGCATGACTCAAGGGTACAGCAGCAGCAGGCTGTGCTTGAGGGAGGAAGATCTTCCTCAGAGCCCTACTTCGGGGGTAGAGGTGTATTTTAGAACAAGGTGTTGAAGGGCTGAGACTGTGGTTCAGGGGTCATAGAGATGTGTTAACTGAGCCCCACCCTGCTTCTTCCTCAGAAGCCCATGTTGGAAGCCTGGTCCACATTCTCTGAACTCTCTTCTCCTCTAGGGAAACAAAATCTTGTGGGGACGGAGCATGTGGCCCCCGGTGGTTTGGCTGGACCTCAAAGGCTGGGCCTTGACCCCCCTGAGGTGGCATCCTATTGTGAGAGAGTTGGGAGAGGAAGAGGGTGAGATCTTGGCATCCTGTGAGCTGATCCTCGAAACTGAGGTACAGACGAGAAGAGCAGGGCTTGTGTCTCTCCTTGGTGTACCTTCACTTCCAGGTTTCCACGGACACGAGGGCCCACCCCTCCCCTTCAGGAAAAGTCTGAGACTCAGGGTCACACACTGGGTTCAATGCTGTCAGCCTGGTCAGCTTCCCCCTTAATTCCCTTCCAGCTCCACCCATCTGTTCTGGGATCTCTTTAGCTGAGCCCTCTAAGGGACATGCTGGGTGAGGGCAGGAGCAGCAGGAGCAGCCCCCAGGGCTTTATGCTCCCTGATGTCCCTCCTCTACCTTCCAGAAGTTGAAAGACACACATCTGCCAATCCTAAGTGTCTCCTGTAAGAAAGGGATATACACACTGCCCAAGAACATCCAGCCTGCAGTGAAAATGATGGCCATTGAGGTGCGTGCAGATGGTGAGGGATAGACAGGGGGAAGCCTTTTCTACAGCAGCCTAAGGCACCCTAGAGCTCTTGGAGAAACTTTTTTGACAACCTGGCCCAAAGCCTGAACCCTAGGAACACGTTCTCAGAGGCAGGATAGACAAGAGAAATGAGAGCAGAGGCTTGGACAACATGGCGAATCGGGCAGCATGTAGCAGATGTAGGACTGACTGTCTTGTGTTGGTCCGTGTGGATCAGGAATTGATTTCTCAAGGAAATCAAGGTTCAGAAACAATACATTGCAGAGAGAGTGACCAGAGACTAAGTGACAGAGCCACAATGTAAGCCCATCCCTGCTTCAGACCAAACATAGGTTCCCACATTGGTTATTCTGTGTCCTGTTACAAATTGACAGAAAAAAAAAAAAACCAATCAAGTAGTTCAGGAACTAGTAACTCCTTGAGATCAGCTAATGTAGTTGGTCCCACTCAGCCTCCAAGGGGGCTCTCATGAGGGTCTGGACATTCCTGAGGTGCCCATTGTCAGTTGAGAGAGAAATCAAAGGGTGCCTAATCAGTGGTTGGTCAAGGAGTTGTCTGGGACACAAGTCAGCAATAAGATAAATGGCATACAGACTGCAAAATCTGTGGGCTCTAGAGGCAGCTAGCCTCAGGAGCCAGAAGTTGGCAAGTGTACCACCTAACCTGCTTGTGGGCCAGTTGGGATGATTGGCAGATCAGCTGGAGGTTAGATGTCACCTACTTCACAGAGACAGCAGACGGCAGGTCTTGAGAAGCAGTCTGTCCCCTCACAGGGCAGGAGACTGGGACAAGCTTCAGATGCTAGCGCTGGTACTGCCGTGTTTAAACTACGTGTTTGTCCCCACCCTGGTTTAAGAAGTGCTGTCTGCCCCTAGCCCTGCTCTCTCCTGGTTCTGACAGATTATGGCTTGGGGCCTTCGAAACATGAAGAAGGTGCGTTACCCACAGCTCCTGGTGCAATGTGGGGAGGCTTGCCTGAGGACAGAACCCATCAGCAACTTCCAGGAGAATCCCAACTTCCCTAAGACCAACTTCTTCCTCACGGTGGTAAGAGGCCTTGGGAAGGGGCTGGACAGTCTTCTCTTGAGGGGCCTCACGTTCCCCTCTCTTTGGGCTGTAGTTCATGCCTATGGAAGAGACCCATGCGTTGCCCTTGGTGGTGAAAGTCGTGGACAACCAGGTCTATGGCCAGCAGGTTGTGGTGGGTCAAGCCAACATCGACTTCCTCCAGCCCTATTTCTGTGACCCCTGGGCTCTGAGCTACACACCTGTAAAGCTCCCAAGTATGATCCTTTCCCCAGCCCTGTCTCCTGTTTTCCACAGGAAGCCCTCATTGGGAGTAGGGGGGACCCTGGCTCCCTTGTGGGGTTGGTGCCCCTCTTCCTTGGCTTCTCTCTCCCTGAGGTTCACACTGTGTTCTCTCTGCAGCCCTGTCTGTGAAGAAGCCTGATACTGTAAGTAAGGGCCCCAGGTACCTTCTCTCCTACCATTTACATGAATGACCCTGTTCTTGTAGAGAGGTGTCTATAGGGTTGGGCCTCAGTCAAGTGTGCATGTGAGAATCATCTGAGCATTTTGGGGATGTTAGAGGGGAGTCCTGAGACAGGATCTCATGTATCTAAGGCTGATCTTGAACTTCCTATGTAATAGAGGATAACCTTGAACCAATCTTGTTAAAGGACCTCCTCCACCATTACCTCCTCTTCTCAAGTGCTGGGATTACTGTTTTATTCATTTGTGCATGGGATACATGTGGTGTTTATGTGCACGTGCATATGTACACATGTAGAGGCCAGACATAACTCCCCCTTGCTATTTGAGACAGGGTTTCTTGCTGGCCTAGAAATTGTTAATTAGGTTAGGCTAGCCAGTCAGCCCAAGGAATTCCTGTATCTACCTCTCCAGTACAGGGATTGCAAACAAACACCACTATGCTGGGCCTTTTTACATAGGTTCCAGAGCTCACGATTCTCATGCTTGCAAGACTTGTGATAGTTAACACTGACTGTCCACTTGACAAGATCTAAAGTCACCTGAAGACTCTGAGGGGTTGTCTAGATGAGGGTAACTGAGGTGGGAGGAGCCACCCTAGAAGTGGGCAGCACCTCCCCATGGGTTGGGGTCTTACACTTAACTAAAGAGGAGAAAGTGAGCTGAACACTGGCACTCACCACTCCGTGTCCTGAATTCATATGCAATGTGACCAGCTGCCTCAGACACCTTCCCCATCTCCTCCTCACCATGACTTCTCAAATTGCGAGCCAGAATTATCCCTTCTCCCCATAAGTTGCTTCTTGTCAAAGTACTTAATCACAGCAACAAGGCAAGCATTGTATGGACTAAGACCCCCCCCCTTACCTGAGACCCTGGTCACTGAGGGATCCCACTAGAGTTGGCAGTCATTAAGGTTTTGTTCCAAGTCCCTCTACCTCTACTGTGCTCCATGGTTATAGCTCTAGGGCAACAGCATCATAATTTAATGCACAGTAGTTCCCAAATGCCTTCATCAAGAGGAGATGCTGCCGGGCATAATGGTACATGCTTGTAATCCCAGCACTCAGAAAACGGGACAGGAGGATTGAAGGTCTGAGACAGCCTGAGCTACATAAGCAAGGCACTGTCCCCAAAAATCAAGGGCTAGGGATGTACCTAAGGGATAGACTGCCTGCCTAGCCTGCACAGACCCTGAATTCCATAACGAGCACAAGATATGGGAGGGTTGATTTTTTGGGGAGGGGCATAGTGGTTAGTACTAGGCCTGTAATCTCAGCACTGGAGAGGCTGAGGCAGGAGGATCACAGTCTAAGTACATGGTGGGATTCCTGGGGGAAAAGGATTTTTCCTCCACTGGTTCAGATAGAGTGAGGTTCTGCATTTCTGAGCACGTTTGGGTCCTGTCTATACGGGTGGGCAATGAACACTAAGAAGCATAGTTCCCCATCCTGGCTTAACTGAAAGGCCTATGCAAGGGGACAGGAGAGCTCCCGCCTCAGCCGCTTCCTCCAGTCTTCTCCTCCAACTCCCTCACTTTTCAGCTCCTCGACTTCCTCTTCAAGAAGTTCTGGTTTGATTCCAGCAAAGACGAGGTAAAGCAGCCTCAGACCAGGGAACAAGGGGCAACCCCAGTCGGTTGGCGGGGCACCCTAGCCCCACCTGAGAGCCAGCGAGAGTCTCCCCTTCTCTGTCAGGATGACTATGAGCACGATGTGGACTGGTGGAGCAAGCTGTTCTGGGCCACAGGGGACGCTGACAAGTCTCTGCAGTACAAGTACAAAAGCTACCACACCCTCACGGTGAGGGTCCTGGGAAAGGCAGCACAAAACCTCCCCTGGGAGGGGCCAGAGATTTGGCCATGGTTTGTCAGGAAACCACCAAGCAGCAGAGCTGCTGGTTTGGTTTTGCCTTGTTTGGAATAAGGTCCTGTGTAGCCCAAGCAGGTCTCCATGTTGCTATGTAGGTGTAGATGGTCTTGAACTCTGACCCTTCTTCCTTTACCTCCTGGGTGCTAGTACTGCAAGCATGCCCCCCATACACACATTCAGCTTAATGGAATGCAGGGATCCTGTAAGACAAGCACTCTCCCACCTAGGTGGGGAGGGGGAATGTTTACATTGCCCCCTAAGAGTCCCAGAAACCTTGCCACCAGCTGCTCCATCTGAAGCAGACAGTGCAGCTACTGATGGGGGAAATACTTGAAAAGGGCTTGGGGGCTGGTGATCCCTTCATCTCTTGACTTCCAAAATGGTCCCCAACAGCCCAGGTCCTGCATCTGCCCCCCACAGGTGTACGACTGTGAGCTGGAGGCAGTTCAGGCCTTCCAGGGCCTGCAGGACTTCTGCCAGACCTTCAAACTTTACCAGGAGAAGCCCAAGGTGGACAGTCCTGTAGTAGGGGAATTCAAGGTGTGTCTAAGCCAGCCGAGCTACCAGTCTCTCTATAGCCCATGGAAGATGAGTCAGGGCCTCAGAAACAGCCCCAGAAGTAGAGAGACACAGGTCAGTGTATGCAGGCAGGGATCGAGGGAGGCAAGACCCTCAGATTTTCAGCTCTAGCTCATGCTGTTCCCCCAAAGATGCAAGCCTCAGACATATTCAGACCCAAAGGGATGGGTGTGCAGTCCTGTCATAGTCTGGGTCACCAAGTAACTTTGAGTGTTTTGCCCAATGCCCCTTTAAACTCGGCCCCTGCCTGAAGACCCCTGCTACTCACCCTCAGCCTAACCCTCTCCCTGCTTGTAGGTGGCTTTACAAAGTTAGGCTAGAACTGCGGGGGGTTGGGCTGCCAATGTCTTCTCACCCCCAGGGCCTGTTCCGCATCTACCCTTTTCCTGAGGACCCAGATGCCCCCAAACCCCCACGTCAGTTCTCATCTTGGCCTAAGACTGAAGATTTCCCTCAGACATGCATGGTCCGGGTATACCTGATACGAGCCATCAACCTGCAGCCACAGGACTACAATGGCCTGGTAAAAAAAAAAAAAAAAAAAAGTAGTTCCACTTGTCACCAGTGGTCCGCACCCCATGCCTAAATCACAGCCATGTTGCAGTAGCTTCAGGCTGCTCCTACCCACATAGCCACCACTTAAGGCACCATGCAGTACACATCTGCTTCACTCTCATCCTCCCTGACCAACTTGACTGACTTGCCCCTTCCTTTCTTCCCTCTGCTTCTCTCCCCCACAGTGTGACCCTTATGTGATCTTGAAACTGGGGCAGACTAAACTTGGCAACCGGGACTTATACCACCCCAACACTCTGGATCCTATCTTTGGCACGTGAGCTGCCCCCAGTCACCCACTGTCATTTTTCTAGTCCTCCACGCTAGGCTGGAAGGCAGTTCCAGTAGGCGGATGCATTTCTTCAGAGCCTCCAAGGTCCCTGTGTGCAGCGTCTCTTAGGGGCTCAACAGGTGGAAGACAGGTGGATAATCCACCGCTTTTTCACACGCCCCACCTACACCCAAAGAAAGGCACTCAGGCCTCCATGCACAGGTCATCTTATAAGTTACTTTTAGCCATGTTCAGGGACTGGATGCTGGTGGACAAAAGTCTAGCCTATGCTCTGCTGCCCACATTCACTGTGAATGAAGAGGTGGGGCAGGGACCCTCATTCTGAGATGATGGCCAGTGAGGCAGAATCCACGTCCGCAGCCACTTTCCAATCCCTTTGTCTCTAGGATGTATGAACTCACATGTAACATCCCGCTGGAGAAGGACCTAGAGATCCAGCTCTACGACTTTGACCTCATTACTGCTGATGATGAGATTGGATCTACAGTGATCGACCTTGAGAACAGACTTCTGTCTGGCTTTGGAGCCCGGTGTGGGCTCTCTACATCCTACTGCAAGTGAGTGTGGACCCACTCAGCAAGCAAACTGGGTGGGGGGAGGTGTGAGCCCACAGTTCCCCAAGGAGAGATTGAAAGCTGGGCTGGATCTGCCTCTCTTGTCTGTTTCCAACACCTTCCCCTGAAAGACCTGTTCCTTCCAATCTGTTCCTCTTGTGAACTCCCACAGGTCAGGGCCATTCAGGTGGCGGGATCAGCTGTCCCCGAGCTACCTCCTGGACCGCTATGCCAAACAGAAAGGGCTGCCTCCACCTGTATTTGACCTTGACGATGACTCAATTGTCTACAATGGGAAAACGTTCAAGTTGCAGAGCTTTGGTGAGCCCAGCACTCTTCCAGACAGCTAAGGTATAGCGTCGGGGAACCAGTGTGGACCCTAGAATGAATGAGTGCAGAGAGAGAGAAGAGGGCAGAATGAGGAGAGGTTGCCCTTGGGGAAGAGAGCAACGACATCTTTCCAGTTTTCCCTTTTCTTCTCATAGATGGCTACTGTAGGCAGATATCCAGGCGGGGCTGGAGAGGGTGCTCAGATGGAAATGCTGATGACCTCATGATCCTATCTTCCATCCAGAGTCCACGCCCCCTACCTTTGAGGGTTTGGGGCCTAAGAAAGAAAGGTTGGCACTGTACATCCTAAACACCCAGGGCCTGGTTCCTGAGCATGTGGAGACCCGCACACTGTACAGTAACAGTCAGCCAGGTATCGACCAGGTATGTGACTACTGAAGGGCTGCTCCTGCCTCCTACGGACTGCACTGGATAAGGAAATGGGTGTCCATCCACCCAGGACATGGTTCACAGTGAGAAGCAAGGACAGGTCAACAACTCACATATGTGCACAGACAGGAGTCAAGCATGTTTTGCACGTTAGTAAGAAAGATGCTGCAATGATGTCACTCCTGGAAAGGCTGTAAGAAATGGATGCCTCACAACAGTGTGGGCCACTCTAGGGTGTCCCACACACCACCAGTACCACTGATTTTGCTCCAAGGTTTAGGGAGGGGGCACCATAGCTCAGAAGGCACAAACACTGCAAAACCCAGTTTGAGCCACGTAACTGCAGACTGTCTTCCCTAAATCAAGGAGCTCAGGGTCACAGCTCCCACAAGGGCACCTTAATTATGGCTCATTGACCAACTATAAAAATGGCTCCATCATTCCACAAATCTTTCACATTCATGAAGTCTTCTGCTGAGCAATTTTTAAAATAACCATCCTCATTAAACTGGCTTTCTCAAATAGGTCAACTTGGAAGAATAAAAGTAGGTCAGGTGGCTGGACAGGCGGGACGTATTTACCTATTTCCTAAGGCTGGTGGCACCACCCTTTCTCTTCCCCTACTTAACATTTTCACCACTAATTCTTTCTCTCAGGACTCTCTACTTCGTGGCCAGCATAATAACCTTAGGTTGTGGTCACACAACACAGAGTAACCTTACCGACCACCCAGTTTTCTTACTTAAGGCTTCCATGCTGCTGAATACATAAGGCCCAACCCCAACATGGATCCCCATCAACAGGTCACCCAGCATGACCTCACGCTCTACCCCAGGACATAAGTGAAATCTCAACAGCCACTCTTAGTCTCCAAGCCAGCATCCTTCACCCTCACTCACTTGCCTTCCCAGCCAAAACTAAAGGAGCTGGCAGGTGATCACTTGCCACCTCCCAGCAATCTCTAGGCTCCGCCCCTCATCCAAGCCTCAGACCCTTGTGCTACCTAATGGAAGGGAGAGCAGCAACCTCCAACCTGCAAACCCATTCTGGCTCTAGGGGAAAATACAAATGTGGGTGGATATCTTCCCCAAGATGCTGGGGCCTCCTGGCCCCCGAGTCAACATCAGCCCCAGGAAACCTAAACGGTGAGTATATGGGAGCCCAGTTCCTAATCATGGCGCTCCAGCTCAGCCCCCAGGGTGCAGGGAGCCTCTGCCCTCCAATCCCAGGCGGTGGGAATTCTCTATCAGGTTTAGAAGCTTTCCTGCCCATGTTAAGGTTCTCTGGGCAGCCCCTCCCTCTGCAGGGCTGTGGCTGGGGTGGGGGGTGGGCTGGTCCTCAGCCTGGCCTCAGAGCATAGCGGCTACAGGTACGAACTGCGCTGCATCATCTGGAGTACCACCCAAGTGGACCTGGTTCGTCAGACCTTAAGTAGAGAGAAGATGAGCGACATCTACGTCAAAGGGTGAGGCAGCGGGGTGGGGGGTGGGGCTCCAGAAGGTCCCTTAGTTCTCTGGTTCTGTCACCCTGCTAGAGCCTCCTAGTCCTGAGGGAAACATTTCCTTGCCACCACTTGTGTGTGGTGGGATGGGGACCACACACAGGAGCCCCAGGTGAAAGGACTCTGGCCCCAGGTGGCTATTTGGGCTAGAGAAGGACATGCAGAAGACAGATGTCCACTACCACTCCCTGACTGGGGCGGCTGTCTTCAACTGGAGATTCATCTTCACCATGGACTACCTGGCCACAGAGCATGTATGCGTCCAAAGCCAGAAGGTAAGGGATGGGGAGGAGAAAAGAGAGGAAGAGCCTTAGGGTCCAAGCGATTCACCATTGTTTCAGAGACCTGCAAGCTGGGACAGGATGTTAGGGACATATCCTTAGGCAGAGCCCCTCTTCCTTGATAGTCTGTCATTGCTGACTAGTGGACTAATGGGTATCCAAGGGAAATGTCACGAGGCAGGCTATAACACAGCCTTCTGCTGTCCTCCAGGACTACATATGGAGCCTGGATCCCACATCACAGAAGTTTCCAGCCCGGCTCATCATCCAGATATGGGACAATGACCTCTTCTCCCCTGATGACTTCTTAGGTGAGGTCCTGGTGTAGGGTTTGTGACACTTGATAAGCAATTCTTGCTCATAATGGCCTTTCTCTGGATTCAGGGGTCTTGGAGCTGGATTTATCAGACATGCCTCTTCCAGCTGAGAGCAGCAGGCAATGTTCCCTCAAGATGTTGGAAACTGACTCCAAATGGCCCTCCACACAACAGAAGCGTATCTCTCTCTTTAAGAAGACCAATGTAACTGGATGGTGGCCTTGTCAGGTCCACGACGGTGACAAGTGGCGTTTGTCGGTAGGAGCTGGGGAAGGTGTTTAGTGACTAGGAGCATGATGCCATCTAACCTAGCTCTTGAAGACTTCTAGGACCTTAGTCAAAGCTCCTCTCCTTTGCGGAGGCGGGGAAGTGGTCCTGAAATGACCTTGCTCCTACTGTCTGAGCAGAGCAGCCCCCCCTTTGTCTTTGGGGTTTCTAGGGTAAAGTGAAGATGACCTTGGAGATTTTGCCAGAGAGGGAGGCACTAATCAGGCCAGCCGGGCAAGGCCAATCAGAACCCAACCAGTTCCCTACACTCCATCCTCCCATGTAAGGGCCCTGTGGGGCACAGGCACCAAGCCCATCATTCCTCCCCCTTTGTATATGGTGGTAACTGTGGGCCTCCATGTGGAAAGGGACAGTTACTTCCTCCTACATGGCTAAGTTATAGACAGGAAATAAGACATGGGGTTGGGTATAAGGGGCTCACCAACCTGTTAAAGAAAAGACCAAAGGCTGTGGGTCACTTGATCTGAAGGTTCCTCTTGCCCTCCATTCTCTGGCATCTACTGTCATGGGCAGACGAAATGAATCCTCTTTCTTGTGGTACCGGTCACCAATTAAAAACTTCTGCTATGTTTTCTGCAAACGCTACCGCTCCAAAATCATATGCTTATCGGTGATACTGGCTTTAGGGCTTATACTGTTCAACTTCGTCTATTCGGCTCCGGTGAGTGCTAACCACTGGGGACAGGACAAAGGCACTGGCCACTCTTGTGTCAGCTCTGAGAGTACACTTAGGTTTCTACTTTAAGCTACTCTGGTGTCTCTTCTCCCTAGAACTATCTGGCCATGGCCTGGATCAAACCTGAACTTCGGCTGAACCCCCCCATTAAAATTGTCAACCTCATTGGCTCAGTAAACACCAGCAGGATCAACTCTTCCATCTTTAGCATGGAGGACTCGAAACTACAGCCTTTAAAAGACCACAATCCGACATTCCTCCAAGGATCCAGGAGACACATGAGAGATGTCATCCCAGAGATGCCAGCTCCACAAGGCTAGGTGACCTGACTTCTCTCCCACCAGCCAAGCAAGCACCCCGTCCTTTCAGCTTTCTAGCAGATCCTTGTTTGAGTCTTCTAGGACAAGTCCAAGGAACCATGTGTATTCTGACTCAAGTGTTTAGAGACCATGTCTAGCAAGAGCAGAGCTGTTAATTTTCTACTGAAATAAATACATTTATCTAACAAAGCTACCTTGGAACTTGGGGGTTGGGATTAAAGACAACGTGAAAGGCTGAAAATGCCAGCTCTTTATTTGAGACTTGGGGAACGATGCCACATTTAGTAACCCCATCTAGTCCTGGATTTCTTCTATGTAAAGGCTTTGACAGAGAAAATAAGGTAAGGATTAACTGTCGAGTCATATGCTGGAGCCATGGCTTTTACCCAAGAGCACAAGAGCCACACCAGGGACCAGGCACTAACTCATCCAGCACACACTCTGGGGTTACAATGCCCAGAAAAATAGCCTTACTCGCCACAGAAATCATTTGTTTCTGCAACAAAAAGAGCTGGGACAGGATGTATGATGCTGAGCAGGTGGTTTCTCTTCCTTCTTCCCTTCCTTCCTTCCTTCTTTCCTTCCCTCCCTCCTTCCTTCGTTTGTTTTTGTTTACCAAAACAGGGTTTTTCTGTGTAGTCCTGGCTGTCCTAGAACTTGTTGTGTAGACCAGGCTGGCCTTGAACTCAGAGATCCACTTGCTTTTGCCTTCTGAGTGCTAGGATTAAAGGTGTGCACCACCACTGCCTGGCACAGGTAGTTTTCTTATACACTTCTCAAGTGGGAAAAGACTAGTTCCCAGACTATGTGCGGACCACAGATTACTCCTCTGGCCTTCTTTCAAGGCATCCAGGTGCTCATGAGCAGGAATCACATAAACCCAACCCACGCTACCTCTCACTCCTCCATGATAAAAGCCTTTCAATCCCACTGCTATGATAGTCATCCCAAGGTCCTCAATCACACCAACACCTCCGCCTTCCCTTTGAACTCAAAATGGACAAAATTAATATTTCTTTACATTCTCCTGGTACTAAGGCCAACCTCTATATATCAGTTCATCCCCTAGCTCTCCTGAAGCTATTCCACTACTGTGGGAAATTGCTCTCTGCACTTTACCTCTCCTACAGAAGGGCAACATAGTATCCTGCTTAAAAGCACAGGAAAGACAGAGGCCTGAGAAGATGAACACCCATCTGCAGCCAGGGTGACCCCTCCTCCTAGTCTAGAGCACAAGGGCTTTCCCAGTCACCCAGGATGGGTATGGTAAGAGCTGACATACCTGAGGCTCAGAAAATAGGCTGACGCCTCCCCACTAGGCCTACCCCAGAACAAGGCCACTGAGCCATGACTCATGATTGGTTCCATCAGTCACTTTAGGAATTTTCCTTGGGCTTCAGAGACCCAGAAAACTCAGTTTCAGGCCCTCCAGGGAAACTAGCCTGTAACCAATTTAATCACAGGGCAGATAGATAGGTGAGCAGCAGGTGACATTTGTAGAATAAGGCAGTGTAATAGGGGTGACACACATAGGACCACACTCAAGCTGTGCTGCTCAATGACCAGAACTTTGCCAGACAGAGAACGAAGGTCTTTTGCTCTCAGAGATTTGTTATCAGCAATATGAAATCAGCAACTGTTGCTCCTCATTAAGAAGCCAAATCTCCTCTTGGGGTCATGTCTAAGTCCAGGGAATAAGAAGCTGCTTTCCACTTCAAATCCTCCAAGCAGGATCCTAAGAATCATGAGAAACAAAACATGCAGCTAAGCAGGCTCCAGTGGGTCCAGAAACACCTCCGCGTGGTCAGAGGAGACGGCAGCTTTCTGTGGCACACCTGGGCCTGGATGATGTCACAGCTAATCTCACGGCACCTGTGACTGTGACGGTGTCTAAGCTTCACTTGATTTGTAACAACTTTTAGCCAAATGATCCAAAGGCCTGGAGAGCTCCAATTAGGAAAGCTGAAGATGCAGGGACAGACAGGAATGGAACAAGATCCACCCAGCACAGACCAGAGGCTGAAGCAATGAGCTAATGCAGAAGTCCCAGGGCCACCTAATGGGAGCAGCAAACTTCTTTCCCAGCTAAGGATGCACACACAGAGGACAATAAGTGAAGGGAGACAGAGAGGCAGGTGCAAGTGTGGCAGAAGTCTCCATCCCGATTGCCAAGAAGCTCAAGTAGAAAGAGGCATGGGCAGAAGCAAAAACTAGTAAGTGGGTTTCCAGGTTGTATGAGTTCTGGTTTTCTATTTGGGAATTTAAAAGAAGTAGAAGGCCTGCTGCATCCAGTCTATCCTTAGGGTAGCTATCCGATTCTGTAATTTAGGCATCACAATATATATTTTTTCCATGTCTCTTCTCTCCTAAGTGGAAGGACTGCAGGGAAGGCACACCACAGCTGCTTGGCCCTGTGGGTGGTGTCTGGGGCCAGTGAGATGTTCCCGTGGATGACCATGAGAATCAGGGTTAATGCATTCAAAGCCCCAGTGATTGAACACAGTCCCTGAACAACTGGCGACTCAAGCAGACTTGCCAGGCTGTATGCTCAGACCCACACCTCATGGGTAAACATCATAGAGGGGCTGATGGCAGCAGGCTCAGTAGAAGCGTTTTCGACTCTGGTCCTGCCATTTGTTGTAGAGTATGATACCAATGACAATGGCAAACACAGAAAACACCAGTGAGAAAAAGACGATAAGAAAGAGGGCCAGGCCACTCAGGGGTGCTGGTGGTACCGTCACTGAGGAAGCAAAAGAAAAAAAAAACAATCAGAGATATGGAGCCCATTCAACAGGCTGTCTAGTCCCTGGTTTCTGACCCCACTTCTGGTGAGCCTGAGCCCTGACTCCCCCTTTCTAGATGACTCAATTTAAAAATAAAGCAGCTGTAACAGAACAGGTGGGAAGGTGGTGCAGGCATTCCATGTGCCTCAGAGGAGCACCAAAAGACCAACCCAACAGCTGTAGGTGCCAGTCACCCCAGAATCCATGGACACTGCAACCTCCACCCTGACCATGCACCATCTCCCAGGGTCCCACACTCACTCTCAGGCAGCTTCAGATTGTCCACTGAGGGCAGGAATACATCTCGATGTAGCTTTTCTTCTTCTGGGGTCCTCACCCCAGTCAGCTCAAACAACTTCAGGGAAATGACATCATGATTATCTAGAGGAGAGAGTACAGAGAATTACTCCAGCTGCCTCAACAAGAGGGCTTCTGGAGTTAGTATCTTGGCTCAAGCCTCTGATCCAAGCTCCTCTGTCCTCTGACAGCAATGCCTTGACACAACCGGGACATCTAAAGTAGAACAAGAACTGTTTCAGGGGAGCAAGGAGACTAACAGAAGGGAAGTGGAAGTGAGACATGGTAATGGGAGGGGCAAATATGCTGTGTCTCATATGGGGAATCTAGATTTAAATAAGAACACAAATGCAAAAGGACGATCTAAGGGAGGGAAAACTAGCAGAAGGGGCATGCAGACGGGGTACTAGGGCAGTGAACAAGAGCTAAGGAAGGACAATGACACACACAGATGAAAGTGTCAGATGAAGCCCTGTGATGGTGCATGCCTGTGACTCTAGCACCTGAGAGGCAGAAACAGGAGAACTGATGCAAAGTCAAGGCTGACTTGGTCTGCACATTTGAGACTTAGGTCAGTGTGGGCTACACAGTGAGACTATATCTCAAAAGCAACAACAGCAAAACTCAACAAAAAACCAAACTTTTTAAAAGAAAGTTAAAGCCTCATCATTTTCTCATCTAAAAGAATAAGAAATTGAATATATTCTATGTATTTTGCTGGCAAATATATATTATATAATAAAACCCAAAAATATTGAACATAACTGGGGCTAGAGAGATGTCTCAGTGGTTAGGAGCACTGGCTTGAGGATCAGAGTTCAGTTCCCAGCACCACTTCAAATGGCTCAGAACCATCTGCAGGATCTAACACCCTCTTCTGGCTCACGCAGGCACCTGCATACACATGCACATATAATACACATACACATAAATATAATTCAAAACCTTAAAAAGTACGAAGATAATTAATCCTCTATCATACATTGAGACACAGCAGCACCGCAGCTTCCTCTTGGTGGAGTATAAGCACACACATGCACACAGAGAGGTGGAGAGGAGAAATGCTCTCCCACCATCTGTTTAATGGGTCTTGGTCAGGGCAATAGTACATGAGTGAATTATTACTTGAGTAATTCCAACATCACTTGGAAGATGCTGCCTTACAGACTCTGCTTCTTTGCGTCTGTTTGGAACTCTGACCCTGATCTCCCTAACGCTATTAGAAAGGAGACCAAGAAGCTAAAGGCTAGATTTCTGAAACTAGAGACTAGATTTCATAAAACAAGTTTGTGTGCCTAAGTACTAGTGTGTAAGGCAGAGTTCTGCAGTGCAGTGCAGGCTGGCCTTGACTGATGGGCCTCCTGCTTCAGCCTCCTGGGTACTGGGATTACAGGTGTCTGACACCACTCCCAGGCCCTGCTTCTCACATTTGTTTGGTCTCTGCTTGGTTTTAGGAGATAGGGTCTTAGTATGTAGGCCAGGCTGCTGACCGCAAGATTGTGACTTTCTCGTCTCAGCCTTCTAAATGCTGGGATTATAGATGTTAGCCACTGTACTTGACCTTCTCTTTTTAAGGTGTATGTTGTTGTTGTTGTTAAGTTGGTTTTGGGCTTTTTAAAAATTTGTTTGGCTGGTTGAGACAGGCTGTAATGGAATCACAGAGATCCATCTGCCCGTCTCCTGAATGCTGGAACTACATACGTGTGCCACCACATATGGCCTTCCTGGCTTTTCTCAGACGTTCTAGGTTTGTTACATTTCTTGTCTCAGATCTGCTGTCAATTAACCCTTGAGGAAGCTCTGCCCCCTTCAGCGGGGACGATATTGAGCACAGATATTGAGCCTAGCCTGAATTTCTGATCATTTCTAGGGACACATCCCAGTCCCTTGGTCTGCTACAACCATCAACAAATCCAGAGCAGAAGAAACTGCCTTCATCTTCATTTGGAAAATGTTTTCACTGTCAGAACCAAGCTTAAACTCCAGGACAGGATAAGAAGCCAGGGCAAGCCAGGTATGGTAGCACACATATAGTCTCAGCACTTGAGAGTCTGAGGCAGAAAGGTCCTGAGTTCAAGGCTAATCTTGGCTACATGGCAAGTTGTGGGCTAGCCTGGGCTACATAGTCCCTCTCACAAAACAAAGAAACAAACCATTCAAAAGAAGTTACACAGAAAACAAATTTTCCTTTTTTTCCTTTCCTTTCAAGGCAGGGTTTCATTTTGTAACTCAAACTGACCTGGAATTGCTATGTAGCCCAGTTCATCTTTCTTTTCTTTTATTTGCTTCCTTCCTTCCTTTCTTTTTATTTATTTTATTTTATTTTTTGAGACAGGGTCTCACTTTGGAGCCCTAGCTGCCCTGGAACTCATTATGTAGACCATGCTGGCCTTAAACTCAGAGAACCACCTGACTTGACCTCCTCCTTTTTCCTTTCCCTTGCCCTTCTCTGTCCTTCCTTCAAAACAAAGCCAGGAGGGCTG